>JAFIRS010000380.1:0-600000 GCA_018342105.1 Gonioctena quinquepunctata | reverse complement strand
GAAATGATAGGTACAATGTTCATAACGGATTTTTATCATGCAAACACGTTTACCTTACAAAACTCATGGTGTAAATAATCAATCGCAAGCCTCAAGAGCAAACAGAAATGCAAAATTCGCTACAAAAACTGCTCGATATGACCCCCGTCTCTCTCAATACATTTTCTTAGTCGGCGCAAACACCCTCACTGCACTTGATATAGCATGACAGGGTCGTTTCGTATGGCTTCACAATGTAATGTAATTCTATTCAACAAGGCATCTCTGGTGTGAATAGGTGTAGCGTAAACGAGTCTTTTCAGATGCCTCCACGGAGAAAAATCCAATGGATTTAAATCCGCAGACCGCGGTGGCCATGAATATGGCCCACCTCTACCAATCCATCTATTGGGGAAAATCTGATTCAGATGGTCCCGCATAATCAAACTTAAATGAGGAGGAGCGCCATCATGCATAAACCACATATCTCTTCGGGTTTGCAATGGAACATGTTCCAAAAGTCCATTCAAATCGTTCTGAATGAACTCCAAAAAACGTTCTCCATTCAATCGGTCATGTAGAACGAATGGTCCTATAAGATAGTTTCCTATGATACCAGCCCAAACATTCACGTTGAATTTCCGTTGGTGTTTGGTTAGCAATATCCCATGGGGTTTTTCTTCGGACCATATGTGGAGAATATGAGAGTTATTTACTCCATCTCTACTGAAACCTGCTTCATCAGTGAATAAAACTCGAGTAATAAAAGTCATATCCTCTCTTTGCTCATCCAGGAACCAATTGGCATATTCCAGTCGTGCTGGAAAATCTTCAGGTGTCATGGCATGTACCTTCTGGATGTGATATGTATGGAGCAGTTGTTCCCTAATTATTCTATGAATAGTGGACTTGTATGTATGGAACTGTTCTGATAGGTTTCTGGTGCTAAAGGATCATCAGCGACAGCTACCAAAATATTTTCCTCCAATACAACGGTACGCGCAGCCCTAGGAGCGCCCTCACCACCTCGTTTTGGCAAAACTGAACCTTCAATAATATCGAAATAAAGCAACAGGCTCCAATTAATTATCCATTAGACATACCTGTTTTCCTCAAGCTGCGATCGACATGCTCGAACGTTTCTTTTGCCGGTAACGTTTGTTTGGGAAAATGCTCGGCATACAGACGACGGGCTCCTGCAGCATTACCAAATGCTCGTCCATACAATGCATGCATATCTGCATATTCGTTGAATGTAAACTGTTCGGCCATATCGAAACACTTCAAACTGTCCTATTAGAATATTGACGATACAATGACAACGCACCATTCAACAAAACAAAATCGCATTCCAGTTGTCATTTTTTATCCACACTAATTTTATTTCTTTCTACAAGGTGTTTTTGTCAACATCTGTGGAAGGAATGGAACATAAATTTATTCACCGGATATTTTTCACCTATTCATGTGCAGCCGTTTTTATATTTTATTCGTTTGCTTTTTATTAGTTATGTCTTCCGATGTGCGTTTTTTTCGGCTGAATTCATCTTCGGGTTGAAGATTTTCTCCCATGAAATTATACTTATCAGTGAAACTCCTCAACATTTAAGCTGTGAATACGAATTTGCAACACCCAAATATTGAGTTTCATGAGATTCAGATAACACAACACGAAACGTACATACAAAATATGGACTGAATTTGATATTCCATAGTGGGGTAGCTTGTTAGTTCAAAAACACTACAAATCTACATAACTTGATATTTCATTCGAAAAAATATCTACATTGTGAATGAAACTTTCAACTAGGTACTGTACTTTTTGTTTACGATTTTATTTTAGCATATTTTGTATTATCCCTGTTATAAATGTTGTTGAATTAACGTTAGCATTAGTATTTCTACTGTGAAAATTTTTCATTTCGAATAATGGTGGACGAACGGGTTTGATGTCGTCGAGTACAACTGCATTTTTATTAAAAATCGTTGCTCCGATCGACTTTCCACACGAGTACTTTTATTCAGAAAATTGTCTACGTAACCTTATTTTGTTGAAAACTATTGAAAAATTATCTGTCATTTCAAAGTTTTGGGGTGTAAACCATCGGGGGTAGTCCGTTTCTGACTTTGTAGCAAAACAACTGACTCCTGCATGAAAGCTCATCGGAGGAATTCATTCGTTTAGCCAATCACCAAAATTTATATGATTTTGAAAATTCACTTTGAAAGTTATCAAAGAAAAACATTTTTCATTTTGTAACTTTGAGGGCCCGTAACTTGGTAACGAAGGCTTTTAGGAAGAAAAGTTATATGAAGTACTGGTGATACTTTGACTCCATCTATACATTCCCGAGAGCAAAAGGGACACCCTGTATAAGGGCTGTTCGCCCCCGCTGGCTCAAATAATCTATTTGAGCGAGGAAGAGGACATAAATGGACTGGGGGAGATGAATAAATTCTTTGGCGTTAGGCTCGTTAACGGTTTATAAATAGATGAAGTTATACACAATTCTTACCAATTTTTTTTTAAATAAAGTTATAAATAATTAACGCCTATCGCCTAAGAATTCATTTGGTTGCATTCATTCATCTCCCCAAGTTCATTTATGTGCTCTTCCTCGCTCAAATAGATTATTTGAGCAATCGGGGGCGAACAGCCCTTATATAGGGGTCGAAATGTATTCCAGTCATCATTAGCTACTAGTTGAGGTAAGTTTATTCAACTTTATACACTGAATTATCGATGAGAAAAATGTTCAAACGAAACAGATTACCAGGAATAAACAGAGAAAATAGAGGAAATCCAAAGGGGTGGGAGAGGTGAAAAGTTGGCCAAAAAGTATGTCCTTTGGAAATTTGGTTCAATGGCCCCTGAAGAAGCTCCATGCTAAATTTGAATGCCGCAGTTTTCGATTTTTCAACTTAGCCGCTCCCGCGAGTTTTTCAATTTGTTTATTTGGTCAACCCTGAGGCCGGGCCCTACTATGAAAGTCTTTCACTCGGATTTTCCCGATGTAAAGACCATAACATTGTGAAAGAATACAAAATTAGGCAAATAGGAGACTTCGAATTTTTGCTATGATCGATTTTGGGGCCCAAAATTTTCAAACATAGGTTTCCAAATCGTCTTCCGCTTTGTCATCTGATTACTAGTCACTTTCAAAACAAAATTATTATAACAGAAGGCATAAAGAAATCGTCGAAAGAGTCGATAGACATTTTCCCTTTGTACTGGAGTGGGCCCTGTCCGATTTCAAAAATATTTGGAATTTGGGGTTTTCGAGGGATGGACTTCCATCTCACCAAACGGAAGACATATAGTTTCTCATCGCGGTTTTAGACCCGCGGCTCTCTAACTATAACCTTGTGAGATTAATATCAAATATTTTTTCTGCCGCACGCTGTCTACTTATTTTGCAGGATTCTTGTTCCCCATTATAACTTTCTACTAATGAGTGATATAAATCAGTGAATGTGGAATTCATCCAGTCATTTTACGTACATGCTTAGTATAAATCTTCTATAACAGGAAACTCTCAAAATCAAATTAATAAACTAATGAATATTTTGTTTATCGATGAATATGTGAGTGAAATATTTAATGAAACACGGGGTGATAATATGATGCACCCTTTGACGCTTATAAACTGCGTAATTAAAGCTTAGTCAACATAATGAACAACTGGACAGCTACAGTAAATTCAGCGAGTTTGATGTTTTGTAATTAGTGCCTCATTGCCCGGCGAAATGAAGTGCCATTGGGTTGTTTCAGCTATTCCTTGCTTGATTCATCATGGAATATATATTTTCAAAAAGCGAGTGATGGTCAGTGTGATTATCATAATATTGCTCTTGTCCCAAGAGAAATAAGAATAATATGATTATAATTCCATGTATTTTTCCTTAATTGTAGTTAGCAAATTGAATGCGATTGAATGCAGATCAGATATTCCTTCCAATGTTTACTGTTTTCAGAGGAATCTATCTCCGTGTTTTTTACACAAAATACGCTAATCGATTTTTTTTTGTCAGGGAGATACTTTCGAAGGTACTTAATAGAAAGATTCTAGGAATTGCGAGTACTGACTCATATCTGTAAAATGTCGTAATTCAGAAAGGAAGAGGGACACATTAATTGAAATCGTTCTACAACCAAATTCAATTGATAGGAAAAATTTTTGATAGTTCTAACAACCATTCAAATTTTGTCATTTTGTGTTATATGAAATAATTTCACCCAACCATGTCAACATTACACTGAAAATTTTATACCAGTCATTTTCAACCAATCAGAAGCTTCATTTCGACATTGTTACTATGGTAACCAGCAAATTTTCTGAAAATGTTTCTTCCCCATTAGCATGTAGACGTGAAATTAATAAGTGAAAATATCATATAATTAGACAAAAATAATATTGAAATAATATTGACACTATTTTTTTTACTTATTTTATATGTTGGAAATATTACAACAATTTATTGAGGTGTACATTCTATAATATCATTAATTAATTTTGAATTCTTCAAAAATTCCACTTCTACCTCCTCTTTCCTAAGTGGTGAATAAAACACAGTACCGCTGGTTTTTTTGACAATATGCCTGTGTTTCATATAATAAAAATAATACTGAGACACCAGTTTATTTCTTCGAGTATTAGATTCGTGTCCAAAAGAAGGCACAATATCACGCAGAATGTTGCCAATCTCTTTAAATAAGTTTTCTTGCTCAGGATTTAATCCAGATTCTTCCACTAGGTATGTTAGATATTTTACATTTTTATGGTACATGTGCTGTGATTCTTTGCAAAAGGAACAGAATTCATACGATTGAAAGTTCATTTTATTATCACTTTTTTACTAACTTATGATTGTATACAATGTTATGAGGAACTTATGTTGCCACAAATAAAATATTGATTGACAGGAGTAGTGAATGTCAAATCCATAGCTGACTTTACAAAAAAAAAATGACCGGCAACATACGCCAACAATAACTATTTAGAATAAAGAATGAAATATCCCGGTTTCCTGAATTATTTGAAAAACAAATTATTACCGCTAATATTAATTTTTCTTAGAATTAAACCTAAAAGAATATGGAAAATATTCAAGTATATATGTATAGGTATAGTTATATATTTTTTGCTATAGATTACCTTCGTTTGTAGTCAATATTGACATTTCCCTGAAACCTAGTAAGAAAATTATATGAAAACAATTATATTTTTATATAATAACGTATCTGATATTATAAATTTTATTTTACTAGGCCACGAGAACAAAAAAAAAATCCCGCAATACGAACATTCACTTTCATTTTTAATCAATATTGACATTTCCCTGAAACCCAGTAAGAAAATTGAATGAAAAATTTTATTTTTATATAATAACGTATCTGATATTATAAATTTTATTTTACTAGGCCACGGGGAACAAAAAATATCTCCCGCACTACGAACGTATCCACTTTGATTTTTAGTCAATATTAACATTTCCCAGAAACCTAGTAAGAAAATTATATGAAATCAATTAATTTCACATAATAGTTTATCTGATATTATATATTTTATTTCACTAGGAAACGGAAAAAATCACAAAAAAATCTCTCCCAAAACTCCCATTACACACAGCCTTCTATTTATTTGTGAATAACGTCAAAATAAATATTTACTTAATGTTTTTTTTTAAATATAATTCCGGTATAAAATTTACTCACCGATTCCCCACGTGCTTGAATCAATTGCGGGAAACTTGTCTCGTACATGAATTTTTAAAGAACATTATCCCTCGTCGCTTCGCGACTCGTGATAATTTTCAAAAAATTCATGTACACAAAAAATTTCCGGCAATAATTCATGCTCTAGGGAGATTATAAGTGATAATTGCATCCAGTGCAATTATCAATCACTATGACAACACAATTGAGTTTGACAACTCATTCCAAATAAATTTCAAAATGTTCAAAGTATAAATGCGCTAATCAAAGAAAAAATTTCTAGAAATACAACCTACAGTCACAAATATATTTGGGGAATATTTATGGAATTTTGCTGCGAACGAGAATATGAATTAAATGAACATAGAAGCTTAGAAGAATTGGCGTTGATACTGAAGGATTAATATTGTATTTGCTATGAGGCACATAATAATAATTTGTTTGTATGGTTTGTTCGGAGTGAATGTTTTTTTCTCTTTGAAAAGTTTCTTGTTATTGAATACAAATAAGCACAGTTCCAGTATCAATAAGGACAGGACAGTCAAAACACGTAGCTCTCTAAATATTGCTCGGCAAGTTTCATTCTGTTTCATGCCAGCAATTATTTTTATGAGTTTTTGAGCGACAAATACGTCATTGGATAACGTAGAGTTACCCCACAACCATATTCCGTAACTCAATGTTGATGCGGCCAAGATGTGATATACATGAAGTAGCTGGTTTCGTAGCAGAATTGGCTTCAAGGCCCTAAGCACCCAGAGAGTTCAATTTACTTATTACTGCTTGACAATGGCGTTTTCAATGGAAGTTCTTGTCTCAGATGATACCGAGAAATTTTGCAGTTTCTGGATTTTATAAAGATGATTCATTCATTTGAAACCCCTGTAGGTGGTTTTTCCTAAATTGGTCCCAGAAAAAGATGTTGAATTTTTTTCGTGTTTTATAAATTTCAATTCCTTAAATAAAATTACCACAATGAAGAGTTCATATTTCGACATATAGAAATTAGGTGGGTTTCCTAGGATAAAAGCATATATTTCTACACGAACGAATAATTTCATTTTTTCCAAATTGCCATTTACAGATTGGTACAATGTTTCAATTCTATCTAGAATGTTATGGACTGGAGACATTAATAGGAAACCGTTGACAACTTCGTGTATGGGCGCTAGTAGGTGAATTTTGATGACTACGTAGAATGTCGGGAAGCCGGAATGGGCTTTGATTTGTATTCCGCACCATGAAGAGAACTTTTGACCAATCAAGATGCAGAATATAGCGTCGGTTCAACTTGAGGGGCATATAAATATTGGGAGATGAGAAGTCTTCCGCGGGGACGAGAACAAGTCGTTCGCCTGGGACGCGAAAGCGTCACAGATGTTGTCCTAAGCCTCAAAATATATTTTTTTCGAAACAAAGGTCAACGCTAGGACCATGAAATTCAAACGGGAATAAAAGTCACGAAAGCTTGTTTTGTAAGCTAGTTTGGGGGCTATACAGGGTGTTTCCTAACTACGTTACAAAACTTCAGGAGGTGATTCTAGGTCATTTGACCAAAAAAAGTTCCTATGAACATATGTCCGGAGTTGCTTCGTTTCTGAGATACAGGGCGTTGAAGTATTAAAAAAAAAGGTATTCATAAACTATCCTGAATATCCTGAAACCGATGTGGTTGAAATGTGGTACAGCTATTTGAAGTAATTAGGCAATTATTTGGCCCCAAGTAGGTCCAGGGGCGTCTCAGTGGGCATCACAGCCAACAATACTGAGAAAAAAAAGGACTTTTTTTGTATTATTTTATTTTTTTCAGATTGGACAACTGAAAATACAACTCTTTGGTCCCTTGTGTTTTGTTCATATCAAGCTTCGTTTTCGAGAAAAAAATACTTTAACTTATTCTACAAATTATCCATGGACAACATAAAATACAAACCTAAAGTAAAAAATAAACAATTTCGACCTTAAAGTAAATGAGCAAAATTTCCACCGTCTGATAAAATACACGACTGCAATCGATGTGTCATTGATTGTCTGACACGTCCAAAAATACCCGGAGTATTCCTTATGACATCTAGTATAGGGATTTTATAAACGAGAGCCTTCAGATGACCCCATAAATAGAAATCTAGAGGATTCATATCAGGACTGCGAGCGGGCCAATGTTGAGGTCCTGCAAGTCCAATCCAGCGATTAGGGTAGGTGATGTCGAGATGCTGACGAGCAGGAACACTACAATGAGCTGGAGCTCCGTCGTGCATGAACCACATGTTGCCTCTTACAAGTATGGGTACTTCTTCCAACAAAATGGGTAAATGATTTCGCAAAAAAGCCGTGTAGGATGGACCTGATAATCTTGCTAGTAAAAAAAGGGTCCAATTAGGTAGTCACCAATAATTCCTACCCAAACGTTCAGCGAAAATGGTTGCTGAAAATGACTTTCTCTAATAATGTGGGGATTTTCGTCGGCCCAGAAATGGTTAATGTGAAAGTTCATAATAGAATCTCGTGAAAAATTTGCCTCGTCCGTAAATAAAATATTTGGTAAAAAATTATTATTGTGTGCCATCGTATGAATCAACCACCTGCAAAACATTAGAGCAGTAGTGCTTGGACCCGCTGTATGTGATATGGGTATAGGAGGTTTCTTTTTAGAACTTTCCAAACGGTTTTTGGGCTTACTTCAAGCTGCAGTGCAATCTTCCTGGTACTATTTGAAGGATCTTCTTCTATCGCATCAAGTATAGCTTCTTCTAGTTCAGGCGTTGTTACAGTTTCTGGTCTTCCACCACTCACATTTTTATTTAAACTTCCAGTTTCACATAATCTTGCATGTAGCGTTCTAAATGTTTTAGCACATGGAATTACTCTGTTAAGATATCTATCCTGGTAGATTCTCCGTGCTTCTTCCGCATTTCCATTTGCTAATCCATAAATAAAGTGCATGTCAGCCATTTCATCGTTAGTAAAAGTATTCATGATGTAATCACTGCTAATTGACAACTCTGACTTCTACTGACTATCACTGTCAGCTGGTCTCCATAGTAGGTAATCATGATTGTAGAGTGCCTTATTTTTTTTGTTCTCGAAAACTAAGCTAAATATGAAAAAAACACAGGAGGCCAAAAAGTTGTATTTCTGCCACGCTTATAAAAACTTTTTTAGAACCCACGCTTATATTCAAATGCACTGAAAAGGAGGAAATAATTTTTTTCTCAGTATTGTTGGCTGTGGTGCCCACTGAGACGCCACTGGACCTACTTAGGGCCAAATAATTGCCTTATTACTTCAAATAGCTGTACCACATTTCAACCACATCGGTTTCAGGATATTCAGGATATTTTATAAATACCTTTTTTTTATACTTCAACGCCCTGTATCTCAGAAACGAAGCTACTCCGGACATATGTTCATAGGAACTTTTTTTTGTCAAATGCCCTAACGAAACACCCCCTGAAGTTTCGTACCGTAGTTAGGAAACACCCTGTATGTTATATGGGAAATGGGAAGATTATTTGGAATTGGGAGGGAAATGGTAGAATCGCCGTATAAGTAGGGTAAGTCACTGGCTAGTGATTTGAAAAACTAAATTGGTGCATGACTTTTGATTACTAGATTACGAGGTAAACCTCATGCACAGTTCATGGTTTTCATTACAAATTACATAGGGTATTTATCCATTAAAGTTGAGACTAGTTTCGAAAGGCCTCAACTATACGAATTAGGGGAAAAGCAGAGGTCAGTTACACTGGTCAGAATAAAATATGAGCTCTACGGGAGAACAGGTTCTATATTTCAATGATAAAAAGATGTAATATGAAACGGAAATATGAGCACTTTCATTCGAATAGATTCGAACGTTGGTTATTGGTATTTTAAAGTTGTTAGTTCATTCTCAAAATATGAGTGATTTTAGTTTTTTACCTTTTGTTTTTTGGTCGAAATTATTTATTCGACAAGCGTCGAGCTGTAATATACTTTTGATTTTGTTTTTGTTAATAGACATATTATAATAATAATAATAATAATATTTCATTCCATTAGGACCATATTACATGGTATTGGACATGTCAAAAATATAAATATAAAAATATACAAATCTATACACCTATAATCATATATACATAAAATTTCATTCTACGAGACCGTAAAGAAGACTCGAAGACTTACAGGCACATAAATAACAGTTATTATAAATTCCAGTTATTGTTTAATATAGACATTTAGACACACAATGTTCAGTATAATTTAACAGTCAATACAATTCTAAGTCAGAAACTCGCTTGGGCTATATATGCATTTCTCAATCAAATAACTTTTTACTTGTTTTTTGAAACGTATTTCATTTCTTTCACTTTTTATTGATTCCGGGAGTATATTGAAAAACTTTATACCACTGTATTGAGGACTTTTTCCATATAAGGAAGTTCTGTGGTGAGGAATTTGTAGCAAATTGCCATGCCTAGTTTTATAATTATGACTATCATGATTATGTGTTAGTGAATCTATATTTTTACTAACAAGCAAAATACATTTGTAAATATATATATACTGGGAACTGTTAAGATGTGATTATCTCTAAAATATGGTTTACATGAGTCTGTTCGTTTGATACCAAATATGAGTCTGATAATACGTTTTTGTGAGATCAGTAGTCTGCGAGCCATTGATGTATTTCCCCATACAATAATGTCATAGCTAATTCGAGAGTATACGAGCGCATAATAGACATTGAGGAGTTGTTTTTTATTGAATATCGTTTTCAGTTGGACTATAGCATAGTAACTTGAGTTTACTTTCTTGCTGACATTCTCAATAGCGGTTTTGAAGGACATGTCTGAATCCAGATAAGTTCCAAGAAATCGTGCAGAAGAAATTGGTTGTAACGAAACTGTTCCTATATTTATATGAATTTGATCGCGTAATTCTTCTTTTGGGTTTACGTGAAGAAGAACGGTTTTGGAAGCATTGAGTATCATTCCATTTTTTTGTGACCATTCGGTGATTTTGTTTTCTAAATGATTCAATTTCTCTTGTAATATTTGAGAATTATCACCATATGCAGCTAATGAGACATCATCTGCCATTGCACTAGGCAATCAGTTTTCATGAAATTTGGAAGGTCATTAATGAATATGAGAAACAGGAGTGGCCCCAGAATTGATCCTTGCGGAACTCCTAAATTCACATCGTATGTTTCTGTTTCGGTGCCATTCATTCTGATGAATATTGCATATTGAAGTTATTCTTGTGTATTCTTTTCTCAACTATTGTTGGAAAAAATGAAATTCAGTCAAATCAGTATAATTGAGAATTAAAGTTTATTCAATTCGGTTTTTAATGAATATATCTCTGAAGAGAAATTTTACTGGGTGACGTAGGTTATTTCGTGAGTTACAGATTCAAAAGCTTGTCGCTATTGTATTCGTACTGAATACTTTACGCGACGAACTCTTGAATCTGTAACTCATGAAATAACCTACGTCACACATCCAAACCAATTATTTTTTTACTTTTCAGGGCATTCGAATAAAAGCTTGTCTTTATTAATAATTATTTTATTTATGGTAGATTGTGCTTGCTAATAAAATATTACTGTCAACTTCGCCGATACAGTAGATCATATTCACTAATTCGTTGCTAATTGAAATCATTATCAACAATCAGACGTGGATAATTATTAAAAAAACTTGATTCTTTTTTTTTCGAAAAAAATGTAAAAATTTTTATTTAGCATGAAATCTCGCAAACTTCACAAAGTAGACCCAACAAACCCTATATCGACAAGAAGCTACTTAATAATGCTCCGCAATGGAGCAATAACTTATTTGAAAAAGTCGAATTATTGCCATTTGTAATTTGTCATTTTCAATGAATCGTAGTAGGCGATAGAAAAAACCAGATCTCTTATTTTGGGACATCCTGTATATAAAACTAATTATGGAGCTTGCACGCACCCCTGGGACACTCTATATAATATTTATATATATATATATATATATATATATATATATGTATATATATATGTATATATATATATATATATATGCCTTGAGAAAGTACAATAGGTTATTATATATTGATAACCTATTGTACTTTCTCAAGGCACACATGTTTCAGAATGTATATTTTTAATATTTTAATTAGTAACTGTTCAATGAATTTTATGTATATAATTAAAGCCTTGAGAAAGTACAATAGGTTATTATATATTGATAACCTATTGACGATTTAAAACAATGAGGTGCCAACTTTAAAAATCATAACTTATATTTCACCGTACTTTTACATGAAGAACATTCATAAACAATATAGAAACCAATCTCAACAAAGATTATCCCTGAAGATGGAAATAAAACATTCCGAAAGCTTGGACAAACTTTAAAGAGTACACTTTTTCTTTTGCTGCATACCCCAATAATCAAATTGTTTACACCTAACTAGTCAGCAACGACTATCTTTCACTATATATATATATATATATATATATATATATATATATATATATATATATACAGTATGTCTCACTAAGTTGGAACCATATGGAAAACTTTTTTTATATTCATTTTAGGAAAAAAAGATATTCTTCATAAAAAGTTGTGCAGGTTCTAAAATCTGAAATACAATCATCAAATATCACATTTTTTCAGTCGTATACGCGGTTTGTCAAAAAATATGAATTGTACTCAAGAGTAAAGTACCTTTATATTAGACAATATCGAAAATTCTTTTGAAAAAAGTTGTTCAGAACTAAAAACTACGTTCAAATATGGAATTACATTCATAGACATTGGAAAATTAGGTTATGTTACTTTTTACTGTTTTTTCTATTTTGAATCAACATTTATCTCTTTTGATCATGAAACACATGATCACCTTTTCGTTTCTCAATGTTTTCTTACAATTTTGCAATTTAAACACATACTGAATGCATATGCATATATTGTGCAAATAAGGAAATACATACAAATACTAAGTTGTGTAACTAACATAAAATTGATTCTGGAAATAAATAGAAATTTAATGTTCCCTCAATCCACTGATGCCTCGACATATCCACCTTCTCGTTCAATGCATATAATCGTTCTTTTGGCAAATTCATGTAATACATTCCTTATCATTTCTGGAGAAATTTCCTGGCATGTTTCTAAAATTATCCTCTCCAAATGGTCAACATCTTGAACCGGCCCTTTCTGTTAAACTTTTTGTTTCAAGCAACCCCATAAGAAGTATTCATGGGGGGTTAAGTCAAGGGATCTAGCAGGCCAAAAAAGATCAGAATATCTGTGAATAACTTTTCCATGGAATGTATGTTCAAGATATTCCCTAACATTTAATGTACTGTGGCATGCGGCACCATCTTGTTGTAACCAAATACATTGACGTTCTTGTAAGGGTAGTTCGTTCAAGAAGTCATTGATTTGCGAAAACTGTAGTTAACATTCGGCATTTATAGATTGGCGAAAAAAAAAAAGGTCCTATTAATCTTTCCTTATAAATGCCACACCACACGTTCGTCTTGGGTGAATATTGGTCAGGAGACTTCATTACAAAATTGGGATTCTCATCAGACCACCAGCAACAATGTTGTGTCGAGACAGTTCCAGTTGACAAAAATCTTGACTCATCAAAAAAAATTATACTCCTCGTAAAATAAGGGTCCTCTTCCAATTTTCCTTGGATGAAATGGCAAAAATCAAAGCGCCTATCATAATCCCTCTCAATGTGTGAACGATTTATGGTTTGAATGGTCTGTATTTATTCAGTTTCAAAATTCTTGCCACTGTATCTTCACTCACATTTTCTTGCATCGACAACTTCTTTTTGCGCAATGACATTTTTGAATTTCCTACAACTGACAGCATTACTTCAAACTGCGAATTCTCATCGGCAACCAGTTTTCGGGCTTACCATTAAAATTATTGTTAATACTTCCAGTATTCTTGAATTTATTTACTATTTTCGTAACAGTTGAATGATTGATATTTTTATTGAGATGTCTGTTATTGAAAATAGTTCCTGCTTCTCTTTGCGTTTCATAGTTTCCTTCCACAATCAAAATAATTTCTATTTTCTCTCCACAAGTTAATAACGCTACCATTTTCATGTGTCTTATTAATTCTAACGCGTTTTGACATTCACCGTCGAATATATCTTGCTATTAGCAAATCAACAAATAATTTATTTGTCAATGCATCCTAGATTACACGTAACTACAGTTAAATTTGCATTGTTATTGTAGACAAAATAAGAAATACCAGACCAAAAAAATAGAAAATAAGAAAAAATTTTATTTTATTAAAAAAAAGCGTGGGGTGCATGGTATCGCCTTGGCCACCAATTACCTGTGATCTGAGACATTTTTTACTTTAATGCCCTAGGTGTGTAATGTACTATATAATTATTAATACCATGCACCCCACGCTTTTTTTTAAATAAAATAATTTTTTTTTCTTATTTTCTATTTTTTAGTCTGGTTTCCTATGAAAGCGTGTTTTTTAGTTTTTTCAAACTATTATTTATTTTCAACTTTTTAGTTTAGTTTTCTATTAACGCGTGTTTTTAGTTTTTCAAACTATTATTATCATTATTAAATTTTTCCAACTATTATTCTCCAGTATTGCATAGAATCGGATCATAATCACAAAACTCGCGGCCATTTTGGAGCCGCCATATTGAATCCTTCAAATTTGACAGAATAATCATAATCTCCGACCCCCAAAACCCCCACATACCAATTTTGAATAGAATCAGACCATAATCACAACACTCGGCCGCCATTTTGAAGCTGCCATCTTGAATTTTTCAATTTTTACAAAAGAATCATAATATTCGACCCCAAAAACCTCGACATACCAATTTTGAATAGAATCATACCATAATCACAAAACTCGTCCTCTATTTTGGAGCCGCCATCTTGAATTTTCAAATTTTGACAAAAGAATCATAATCTCCGACCACGAAAACCCTCAGATACGAATTTTGAAGCGAATTGGACCATAATCATAAAACTCGTACGCCATATTGGAGCCGCCATTTAGTTTTATTTTCACACAAAAAATTCTTTATGCATTGTCACCGGCATTATGTACACCTGCGGAATTTCAAATCATTCGGACTTCTGGAAGTGGGTCAAAATCGCGCCCAAGCAGTCGGTTACAAACAAACATACAAGTAAAGCTAATATAAAGCGTGTAAAAATGATTTTTCCATGTGAATGGATGTCATTCCATATTTGAACATAGTTTTCAGTTCTGAACAACTTTTTCCATTAACAATTTTCGATATTTTCAAATATAAAGGTACTTTACTCCTGAGTAAAATTCATATATTTTGACATACCGCGTATGCGACTGAAAAAAATTGATATCTGATGATTGTATTTCAGATTTCAGAATATGCAGAATTTTTTATAAGGAATAATTTTTTCTTCTTAAATCAATAGAAAAAAAGTTTTCCATATGGTTCCAACTTACTGAGACATACTGTATATGCTATATTATTTTTATGAAAAGGATTCAAATAAATGAAAAAAAAATTGGGCATTTCTTGATATCTTTTTTCATTTCCGATATTCCCACTGGCACCTTCCGAAATTGACACACTGTACATCAAGTGATGACGTCTGCAACAAGTAGTAGAGCAAGAGCCCCTGAATGCCAGACCTTCCTGATTTTATGAAAGCTGAAAGTTTCTCAGCGCATGCACCCAACATAGGTAGGAGCGATGGCCTACTATGAAGTTTGGATCATGTTTTTTATTTCTCTTTCAAAGTTTTCAGAAAGTTCAGGACTGAAAAAAAATATTGGTAATTAAATTTATATTCGATATCATGATGTGCAATTGAACCAAATTGGGCCGGCGATTTCAAAATCTGTGATTAATAATGCCTACATAAAAAATGTGTAGGTAATCTATAAAATTTCGTGTCTGTACAAAAAAAGGCCCAAATATTTTTGGGAAATACTGAGGAAAATAGTACGTGTTATTTCGAATGAAAGTGATATTTTTTCTATCGATATCAATTGCAGAAGCTGTTTCTATAGGGAGCAATTAAAAACTCACTTCGCTAACACGAGCGTATATGCGAAGAAACGGAGCGAAATATAATGTGTACTACTCGTAAACATTCTCCGTCGGCGAAGGGAAGGTCAAAAGAGCCGATAGTCAACGTGGACTTGATTGACTTCTGTCACCGATTCGTCTGGGCCAATCAAGTCGGACATTAATTCTTGGGGGTGTGTCTATACGATGGGAGGTCATAAATCACGCGTTATATTTGTGTTTTAATAGCTCTGAAAGATTAAAAACCAGTAGCGTCTGTGGTCTTGGTGTGTGCCGATCGAAATACGTTTAGGATATAATAATAACCTACATCAAACAATGAAAGAAATTATTTTTCTTTCTTAATGTATTTGTATAAATAAAAGCTTGTCTTTAATTTTTGTTTTCCATTTTTCATTATTTATGAAGTATTTTTAAAATCTTAAGATATCTAAATAAAAACTATAAGTCTGTCCCATTTCAGCCTGGCGCAGTAAAAGTATATCTTTACTCTGGCGGAGACGGGGGGATTGGCGCGGTGGGCTAGCGTCCGACTCATGATCGAAAGGTCGTGAGTTCGATCCTCGGCCAGGGCAGAAATTTTTCTATTTAATTAGAAAGAATTAAATGTTAAATTTCGTAGCCGGGCCGAGGATGGTCCTCGACGTGTTTTAATAAATAAATATTCAACTTGTGTCTGGCCGAATGACAAAATGTCCAAGCCAAAAAAATCTCTGGCGGAGTAAAGTATACCTTTACTCTGGCAGAGTAAAGTATTCTGTTACTCCACCGGAGTAATGATTCCATGTATAATTATAACGTTCGAAGAAAACATTCTTCAATTTGAAAATTTTGCCAATCAAATAAATCACATTATATTTTCATAAATATTACTAAGCAATATTAGTTCAAGCAATTGCTCGGAAAAAACACCAAATCCAACCCCTGAATCAAACAAAATCCCACCAGCCACCTATAATAATAAATCTATTAACTTCAGCTACGATATAAAGGCACAAAAATTAAACTTAGTTGACAAATAAGAGAAGTCGCGTAAACTGTTATTAGTTCGTGCCCGACTGAGAAATACAATTCAAATTTTCTCAAGTACATTCTTCGGAGAACTGTGAAAATGTGTTAAAAAAATCCACAAACATTGGATAAATTCATGAAAAACTTGTAAAACACCTCACGATAACACATATAAACAATATACGAAACCAATGTTTTGCCTGAACTCATTCTGTCCTTTTTCACAGGTATTATTATATGTCTATGGTTCTAACACCTGGCCAGACAAACATATAGGGTAGCAATGGACTGGAGTAGCAATGACGAAGATAATGAAGATATCGACTATAATGATGGAAATGGCTATGAATACAATTAATAGTTATTTGTTTTACTAGGCAGCAAAGTAGTAGATTGACTGCCGCGGCTGATAGTTCATAGCCGAGCGTAGCGAGGCTAGGAATTTAGCTAAGGCAGTCAATCTACTTTGCTGCCGAGTTGAACATATAATTTTTTCTCCGATTGTTCATAATGATATATGTAGGACATTGTTTTTGCAAATTATTACAATTCCCACAATCTTTTTATTTTTCCTGTAGTGATAAATTAAAGCAAAATTTGATAGAAATCGCAATTGTTGGAATGGTTGGTTGCTATGTCCATAATAATTATAGTTTGACAACTTATGAAATTTCTGACAGTTTTGTGGAAAAATATTGGTATATTTATATTATGGACAGTTATAGCGACTCAGAAGTACTTATTCCTCCAGAAATAAGGGAGGTGGCAAAAAATATTGAGTTAAATTTGTTGCCGGAGAGGTCTCGGATGAAATATGAAGGAAATTATAAACGATTTATGGAGAAAAATGCGAAGACTTTTTCGGAGGATGTATTTCTTGCTTATTTTGCTAGATTGTCTGAAACAATGAAGGGTGCTACACTTTGGTCTGAATATTCCATGTTGAAGGCAACTATGAATGTTAAAAATGGTGTATATATAGGAAGATATTTGAAGTTGCGGACATATTTAAAACGGGCATCCGAAGGCTACAAGTCAAAGAAATCCCGAGTTTTCGAAAAACAAGATATTACAAACTGTATGCTGGATGCTCCAGACGATGAATATTTATGCTCCAGACGATGAATATTTATTAGCAAAAGTAAATTTTAAATAAGATATTTATACGATAAAGTGAAAATACTTATAATCCATTCTTTTAGGTTGTATTGATTTTTGGAATTGCGGGTACATGTCGCTGCGACGAACTATTGAATTTATAGTTGGAAAATATTGAAGATATGAACAATAAACTATTGGTATCCTATAGAACACGAAGACGAAGAATTCGAGGTCTTTCGTAATAATGGAATATTTAGATGTTGTTAGAAAATATATAGCTCTTCGGCCTGCTGAATTAAAAGACAAAAGATTTTTTTTAAATACGTAAAAGGTAAATTCGTAAAGCAATTTGTTGGTATCTATAAATTTGGTAAAATACCTCAAGAAATAGCTGTCTATTTGAAGTTGCCGAATGCTAAAGAATATACGGGACACTGCCTCCGTAGAAGTTCTGCCACTTTACTTGTAAATTCAGGAGGTGACATAACAATGTTGAAAAGACATGGTGGGTGGAAATCCTCAACTATAGCAGAAGGGTACATTGAGGATTCAACGGCAAGTAAAACCAGTATTTGTGAAAAAGTTTTTACAAATGTAGGAACTACTTATGAGGCGAATCAAACTGGTAATATAGTGAATTTGAAGAGAACGATATCTGAGGAAAGAAAAGGTGGCCTATTTATTCAAAATTGTAGTAATTTTACTATCAATGTTAATAACAACTAAAAATATGTTTTTTAAATTCTTGTTAAAAGTATTATGTAATAATTGCTAGTTAATGTTTTTTTTTGTAAAAAAATGTCAAATGTTTTATTTCCATTGAGAATAATTATTTTGCTGCCTAGGCAGGAAAGTCCTCACTTTGCTGCCTAGGCAGGAAAAGTAATACTTTGCTGATTGATATGTGTCTGCAAAATTAATATTTGCTGTCAATCGGAGAAAAACAATTTTTTCATTGAATTTATTAATTTTATACATATATAAACAATAAAATTTCAATAAAATGACAAATTTTGTATTAATTTGAATTTAAAAAATAAAGTTCATGAAATTCCAAAACATTATTTACTCATTTATATTATGTTTATTTTTCACTCATTCATCAACATGAAAATTATAGTCAATAACGTTTTAAACATTTTTTTTTGTCACAAATAACTCCACATAATAAAATCATCCGATCAATCCAAATAACTATCTGACTCTCATCCACTCGGATATATACAGGGTGAGTCAGAATGAGACCGACAAACTCCGACTACAGATTCCCTACCTCATTTCGAGATGAAAAGTTGCTATCAAGGTATGTCCTAAAATGGATCCCCTCTGAGATGAAAGGTGTCAAAAATACGAAAAAAATTAAGATTTAATTTGTTTTCTCAAAAAATTCCTGAAGGAAAAAATTTGAAACTTGGTATACTAATCAAGTTGCAATTTGAAGTTATATTTTTTTAGTTTCGTAAACGAGTGGCGTAGTTACGATGGTATGTGGTCATATGTTCCTTCATATTTTATTGGGACAAGTGAATGGACAAATGAGCGTTTGACATCAGTACGGCTCATCGATTCTCAAACTAAAAGTCAAAACATGTGCCTAAAAGTGGAGGTTTCTGAGATAATTGAGAATAACTGAAGATATATCCTTAGTAGAGACATTATTTTTCTATGTGCAATAATCGCATAATGCTAATAACTTACAAAATATCTTAGAATATAACTTACA
Source organism: Gonioctena quinquepunctata (assembly GCA_018342105.1). NCBI lineage: Eukaryota > Metazoa > Arthropoda > Insecta > Coleoptera > Chrysomelidae > Gonioctena > Gonioctena quinquepunctata. The sequence continues at coordinate 580,408 of JAFIRS010000380.1, read as the reverse complement.
CAATAATAATACATAGTACGGGTGAGTCAGAATGAGACCGATAACTCCATTTTTTCATTCATCATATTATTTGATCGAATCGATGTCGTGGATTCACTGATATGTTACCATACTTTCTTGCATATGATTGTTTTGACAGATCAACTGACAAACAAACCCAACCTCAAATTCATAATACTCCACTTAGATAAGAGTTAAGGTATGAAATATTTTTTGCGAAAAACTGAAGATAAGTAATCTCAATTTGTTGAAGTTTATGTTGGAGTATCATTATCGAAGCCATTTCTGATTGAAATATCTAGGAAAATATCATCCAATATCTAGGAAAATATCATCCAATCAACATTTTTTTATGAAGAAAAACAATTATTGTGTATTGATATCTACTCAAATGATTGAAAAGGTTTAGTGGGTACACTACATAGAAACAAACAAGTCATTCGAGCAAATGTTCAAATGGACCACCATTTTGTTCAATACACAATTGGCATCTCCATATCATCGACTGTCGCACGCTTTGGAATATTCCTGGTGTATCCTGTAACGTACATGCTGTTGAAATTTTTTGCCTTCAAATCTTCACAGATTCTACAGGTGTTTCGTACACTAGGGATTTAAGGTACCCCACAAAAAAAGTCTAGTGAAGTTAAATCCAGAGAACGTGCAGGCCAATGTGCAGGCCTATCCACCGATTATGGAATGTTTGATCAGAAAATTGACGAACGATTCGTTGGAAATGGGCCGGTGCTCCGTCATATTGATACCACATTCTTTCACAAACCAATAGAACTGTCGAAACTGTCTGGCTACTGAAGAAACATATCTTAATAGTTACCCAAGTAACATATATGAAATTCAGCTTTTATACTATAAAGTAAGTAAGTTACAATTTAGTTTAAGGGGTTGCCGCGATACAAGTGTCTGACAATGGATGAGGAAATTTCTAATATTATTCCGAAAAAAATATAAGAAAATTACTTTTTATACTTTGACAAATTTAAGTTGCTATTTTATACACCTTTGCTACCTGTTACTGCCGAAGCCACGATGATCCAAACTTCATAGAAGGCCATCGTTCCTACCTATGTTGGGAGCATTCGCTGATAAACTTTCAGCTCTTATAAAATCAGGAAAGTCTGGCATTCACGGGCTATTAAACTATAGTAGTAGTCGTATATCTTCGTAAAATCCGTTTTATATGAAAGCTGTAGTTTCAGTATAACTAATAAATATAAAAATTAATTGGGCTTTGAATATTAGTTTCAAGAGAAGATGTATATAACATTCGTGGAATAGTCTTGCCGAATACCACTTGGTGGGAAGATGTTGCCAGTTTTTTTTTCATTTTGGCCCTAAGTTCTTTTTTATGCAATTTCATTCGGGGCATTGACTCAAAACCGCTCGCCTGCTAGCTCACGGTCATTGGATATTTTCGGAAATTCTTCATGAATTTTAACTCATATCTATTCCTCATACGAGTACGCCTATGTGGGCTCTTAAGCTACACAATGTGTGTTCCACCTAATTTCGAAAATGTGTTATTCAAAACAAACTCCTGCGCGCTTGGGTTCTATAATTGTTTCATTGTTTGCGCTTTATTCATATTCCTGAATCATCTCTTATTCAAACTCTCCTGACAAACATGTTTGAACAATTCCACGTTCCAAAGAAAACATGAAACCGTGTGGAGGAAAGGGGCTGGAGATAATTCTCGGCGTTTCTTGTTTTTGCGACATTAATCCCAACTGAGGGGTGGAATGGGGATTTCGAGCCTAGATTCGTGCTGGATAGTTATTGATTCGGGAATATGCTCTAACTTCTTATATGTTCTACAACACTCATCAAAATACAGATGCGACGCAGAAGTTATTCTACGGCATCTTGTAACTGTGCGTTGTGTTTCCTAAACCAACACACCTTTGCAATTGTTTATTCAAGAAGAGGGTAAAGCCGCTTCGCAGACAAATATTTTCAAATACAGGGTTGTTATGTAGGACCTCGTAGGTTCTTTTAGATAGAATGTTATCGGTTTAAACGTATATTACATTCTTACGGCTGGCATAAGTGACAATATAATCAAACTCATAATAATGTTTTTCCCTGGACAGACGCCGACTACTCCAAACTAATACAGGGTAACCCAACAGTCTCATACATAACACTCCTCCCTTCTACTTCGTATAATCAGTAGTAATACTTCGAAATAATCAGGTTATACATCGATAACTTGCGTAATTAAAAAGAGTGTCAGTTTGACAGTTTGATTGATTCTGTCAAACTGACACGATTTGTAATGATGCAGGAAGTTTGAGATGTATAACCGTATTTATTTTGAAGTACGTATTGTATTTGATACGATTATTTTTCGAGTAAATTAAGTAAATATAAACAATTAATTAATTTAAATACAAATTGGTACAATGAAAATTGCAATTATTATATAAGTACTACGTTTTTTTCAACTGAGTTATTTTCTGCGCTGGAATCGTGGCAACTGCTCATTGTAGTGCTGGAAATACCGAAGGTGTTATTACTTGAACCTGTAGCGTTTTTAAAATTGGATCTCATCTCATTTATTATGTCCTGTTATTTTAATGAGTTATTGTTCCGGTACACCTGCTTTTGCCAATTGTGAAACACCAATGGTTCGGTGAGAATGATTCGAAAATGTTTTGTTTGTCATATTTAAATTTGCCAATTCTGCAGACTTTTTGGTCCATTTACTAATTTCTTGCACTCCAATTGGCATATTTTTGTACCAGCCAAGGGTTTTTCGTTTTCTCCAGCTAGGATTTACTGTCAGAAATAACCTATCTGTTTTAATATTGACGTTTTCGCTTCTCTTTATCATTAGTTTATCTAGAAGTCTCACTGGACAACGACTCACTTTATTATGATTGAGTACAAGCCATTCATTATTAGCACTCGGTGTTGCTCCTCCCTACCAGTTGGAGAATCATCATTTCCAGTTTCCTTTTGAAAATAATGAGTCAAGCATGACGCCCCTTCATTTCCTTTCCACGGATGTTCTACAGAAGCAATTAAGAATTTTTTTATTTGTAATCCTTCCGTTGTATTTTCATCCCACGTTTCTATCATTGCTATGTACTCGATATCTTCAAATGCTGATGTACTAACCTTTCTCTTGTCCGGTAACATTTGAAGTTCCCTTCTTTTTGAATTTCTTGCGTTTCGTTCGGCTTGAAATATGGGACTAGAGAATGGATCAATTACTCTAATGAACTGCTTCATATATTTTTCTTGTATTTGTTTTGTCGTTACGTTCCACATCGTTTTAACCACATTTTTCTCATGATTTTCTCCATTACCTTTTCGCATATTGAAAATGGATTCTATCATTTTGGTGGAAATTGATTCTTTTAGTACATAGTTTCTTTCACTACAGAACGTAAGAAATTGTTTCCATACGTACTTTTTTGTTGTCACTGTATTATGGGGCTCAGTATTTTGTATACTTCCGACTATTGCATTTAATGATAAATCTCCGGATCGACTCATTTTTAACCGATGAAACCAAAAAGGAGGAGGTTCTCTAGTCTAGCGTATATTTTTTTTTAACCGACAAAACCAAAAAAGAGAAGGTTCTCTAGTCGACGCGTATATTTTCTTTTTTTTTTATGTATGACCACGCATAACTTTTTACTGAGACGCCCGATTCCAATAGTTCTTTCTTCAGTGGATAGAGTGTACTTCTGAGTTGGTCCCATTTGAATTTATAAGAAGAAATCCATCCCTAAGGGTAGCAAAATGGGATATTGATCACTCACCCTCTGAATTCCGGTCCGTTAACCGATTCTATCAAGCATAACTTCGTGCTGGATTCTTGGATTTGGATGACTTTTTTTTATTAGATAGGGTTTACCTCATAGTTGATCACATTTGGATTTTGAATGAAATTATCCACCTGTACGGGTAGAAAAATAGGGAATAATTGGTTTTTCACTTGTGAACATTGGCACACATATGTAGTTGTCAATGACAGATCGCTATTGTCATCATTTTTGTTCTCCTACATCCGTCACAATCATTATATTCTATGAGAGGATGGAATGATATAGAAAGTAATGAAATAAACCAACCAGAACAACAAAAATAATTTATATTACAATAAATTGTAAAAGTAGATTGTTGTGTATTTAATTCCAAAATGTTTTCTTCCCGACTGTACCGGGCATCGCTACTTTATGTTTTTCTTAGGTAGACTTTTTATATAGGTCGTTTGTTTTCCACACCTGCTATGGTTGGAAACGGCAGTTCGGATCGAATGTTCCTTGTAAACAGTGAGTTTAAAATAAAGAAGTTAACTGGGGAATTCATTGTTTTCTTGTTCAAGTAACATCAAAACCCCCAGAATAAGCAATCATATTATTTAACTGGTAATAGTTAAGGTAAGGTGGGTAAGTAAGTATTTTGGAATTGATCAAAAAACAAGTAGGTAATAATTAGTAGATTTCAGCCACAAAAAATTGAAAAATAAAAACTTTTTAACAAAAAATTGAACCGACGAAATACGGAACTGAAAAGTAAAAAATAAAATAAACCTTCTTAGTCTCAATAACTAAGCTCCTAAACTAATGTAAGTAACTAATTTTGAGTCGGTGCCAAACGAACAATCAACGAAGATCATTAAAGTTTTTTAAAAATATTATCAGAATGTCACCGCGCCAACTCGATGCCATCATTTTACGTCTTACCTAATTCATTTGCTTGTTTGTTTGACGCCGACTCAAAATTAGTTACTTACATTAGTTTAGGAGCTTAGTTATTGAGACTGAGAAGGTTTATTTTATTTTTTACTTTTCAGTTCCGTATTTCGTGGGTTTAATTTTTTGTTAGAAAGTTTGCAAGAAGAATGGAACAACTTCAATGCATAGCTCAAAACAACGAAACAAATAACAGATAAATGGAAACTCCCTGATAAAATCACGAGAAAAGAAAGAATTGTAATAACCCGACTACGGTTGGGCCACATACATATCACATCGCTTTTCCTCCTTAGAGGCATGAACCAACCCCAGTGCGAACACTGTCCTGCCGAATTGACAAAGGAACATATATTGACAGCATGTTCTGGAAACCTCATATTAGTCTAGTCAACAAGTGCTTTTTGGACCAACTTTTTTCAGCAGTCTCCGAAAATTATGATCGAGGTGTCATTCGATTCGGAATGACATCTAGATGATTTTCGGAAAAAATGAAGTTCCGCTCGCAAAAATTGTAAAAGTTATTAACAATTAACTAAAAAAAAAAGGGCTCTGGTTTTTTGCAAATATCCCAAAAACCAATAAAGATTTTTCCCAGAGGGATGAAAATACGGCCGGAAACGGGTACTCTTTGGACTTTGGACTTTGGACACTTCAACAATAAAAATTATTTGAGCATACTAAATATGAAAATAAAAAATTGAAAAGATTCAGACACTAACTGAACAGATGAATGAACAATAATCCGCTTGAAAAAAAATTTTTCAATTAGTTATTCAATAGTTAATTAATAATTTTTTTCTGCTTGAACATGAACATTGCAAGTGTGATAATTGTTAAACTATCAATTTAAGATTTTTTTCCTCTCTTGGAGCAATCCTCGGAAGGCTCGAGAATAGAACCTCGTTGAAAAAATTAAAAAAAAAACATTTTTCAGTTTTTTATTAATAATTTTCGTTGTTGCAAAATTAAATACTCAAATTAATCATTGAAACAAATGTTTTTTTTCAAATATTATTATTGATCCGTTTTAATGTTATCAGAAACTGCATAGAAATAATTTTAAATTTTTTTTATCTCTGAAGGTTTAAAAAATTGTCATAAACAAATGCGTTGTTTATAAGATAATTGAATTTTTTTTTTATGGAATTTCAATCTTTGATACAAATAATGATTTTTAAAAGAAAAATTGTTCAATAAAAAAAATTGTTTTGCTTAAAAACGCATTTGTTAATTAACAATTATTTTCTCCAACTTCTAATTATATTCATCTTTACCTTAAAAAATTTTATTTTAAAAAAAAAAAAAAATTTTATTTAATTTTTCATTGTTTATGCAATAAACAATTTGTTAAAAACAAAAAAAAATTTACCTTATATTTTTTTTCTATTCTACTTTCTGCCACAAAAACAGACATTATTTTTGTTTTTTATTTTTTTTTATTATTATTTTTTTAATTTTTAAATATGAGTTCTCTGTAACTCGTCATTCTTACCTGGTTTTTCATCCTTAAAATTATTATAATTTATAAACTAATCGAGATACGATAAAAATACTCACTTACTTATTTATTCTCCATTACATAAAGAACAAATTTAGCTGAAAAGTTCAGTTGTTACTTATTTATTCATTAAATTTATAGCAATTGTTGATGAAAAATACTTAGGGATAATTTTTTTTTTGCTTTAATGCTTAAAAATCTTATCAGCTATAAAAAATATGACTACCTCATTCAAGTATCTTATCAATTATTGTTCATTACTCAACATTTTTACCTTTTACATTTTAATATCACTTAATTATACTTCGAACTCTGAATATTACTATGTAAACAAAATTTTTTTGCAGAGTTCGTTAGCCTAAGCGTATTAGAAAGGAAGAATGATCTTTACATTGTTTTTCATTCAACAAAATTTATTTATAAGTAGTTATTAACATTTATAATATTTTTTTTTACATTTTATTTTACATTCTGTTTATTTTTTTGAACGTTCCTTTGATGGTGGCTCGTAGTCTACAGTTTTTTCTTGTCTTATGTTTTCATCGTTCTCTTCGTCCCCCAGCAAAGTTTCCACAAGTTGTCCAATAGAGACGGCATAATCAGCACAGGCACTATCGTCTTCATTCTCATTTTGTAAAGCGTTTTCTTCATCAACATCGCCGAATTCGTCATTATCATCTTCCATCGCTATCTTTTTGCAATTATCGCAACAATTTTTGAGGCAATTACAGTGAACTGATTTCAAGAGTTCATCAGGAGCTAATTTATCGGTTGTTCGAACTGGCAAAAACATTGTTTCTGTCTTTATCCAGCCCCAATTTTCCGGATTGAGATCGTTGTTACCAAGCCAATATTGAACTTGGTAATACACTCGGTATGAATGATAACTCAATGCTGTTGACGTAGGTGGTAGAGTCGCTAAATTGATGGCTTTTTTAGACTTCTTCAAAAGTTCCATAAAGTTGGAAACACGGCATTGACTCGCAGTTACGTCGGTTTTAAATTCTTTATACAAAGACAGCATCAATCTTTCTCCAGCTTCCTTAATTTCTTCAGTGGATGCACAGGGATCATAAAACTTTTCCACATACTGCTTCATCCCATGAACAATAATTGATAAGATACTTGAATGAGGTAGTCATATTTTTAATAGTTGTTTTTAAGCATTAAAGTATTTTTCATCAACAATTGCTATAAATTTAATAAATAAGTAAGTAACAACTAAACTTTTCAGCTAAATTTGTTCTTTATCTAATGGAGAATAAATAAGTCCTGAGTATTTTCATCGTATCTCGATTAGTTTATAAATTATAATAATTTTAAGGATGAAAAACCAGGTAAGAATGACGAAGTTACAGAGAACTTATATTTAAAAATTAAAAAAATAATAATGAAAAAAATTTAAAAAAAAATAAAAATCACGTCTATTTCTGTGAAAGAAAGTAGAATAGAAAAAAAAATAAAAATTTATTTGTTTATAACAAATTGTTTATTCATAAACAATGAAAAATTAAATAAAATGAAATTTTTTTATATCAAAAAGAAAAACAAATAATGATTCTTAAAGAAAAAATGGTTCCTTAATATTAATTAGAAGTTGGAGAAAATAATTGTTAATTAACAAATGCGTTTTTAAGCAATAAAAAATTTTTTTTATGGAACAATTTTCCTTTCAAAAATCATTATTTGTATCAAAGATTGAATTTTAATTAAAAAAAATCAATTATCTTATAAACAACGCATTTGTTTATAACAATTTTTTAAACAATTAGAGATAAAAATTTTAAAAATTATTTCTATGCAGTTTCTGATAACATAAAAACGGATCGTTAATAATATTTGGAAAAAAATATTTTTTTCAATGATTAATTTATGTATTTAATTTTGCAACAACGAAAATTATTAATAAAAAACTAAAAAAATTTTTTTTTTTTAATTTTTCTTACGAGGTTCTATTCTGAAGCCTTTCACGAATTGCTCCAAGAGAGGAAAAAATAATATTTCTGCTTATTTAAGAAAAATTTATTATTAAGTTTCAATTTTTTTCGAACGGATTATTGTTCATGCATCTGTTCAGTTAGTGTCTGAATTTTTTCAATTCTTTATTTTTATATTTAGTATGCTTAAATAATTTTCATTGTTAAAGTGTCCAAAGTGGGCGCGGCTTGCCTAAGCCAGAGTACCCGTTTTCGGCCGTATTTTCATCCCTCTGGGAAAATTATAAATATTGATCCTACAATCCCGGATCAAACATACCTTAGGAAATTTCCTCCTCTTTTTGAATCTTTTTTCAGATTTGAAAAATCTTTATTAGTTTTTGAGATATTTGCAAAAAACCAAAGCCCCCTTTTTTTTAGTTAATTGTTAATAACTTTTACAATTTTTGCAAGCGGAACTTCATTTTTTTCAAAAATCATCTAGATGTCATTCCGAATCGAATGACACCTCGATCATAATTTTCGGAGACTGCTGAAAAAAGTTGGTCCAAAAAGCACTTGTTGACTAGACTATATATGCGGCTGATTATTTCAGCAGTCGATGCCGCCAAAACAAAAAAAATATCCACACTCGGCCATCATACACTGAATCTCACTCGGATTCGCTTTGATTATCAACCCATGGTTTCATGAATTCTGCACGAGTGGAAGTACGCATTGGTCCCTCATGATGACCTACTTTAACAACGTCATATCTCTCGTTGGATTCAACCTTTGTGATTTCATATCGTCGTAGGTATCTTGATTATCCATATCGCACTTTTTCAGATGATGAATCTGACAGTAAACAACTTCACTTGTTTTGTCGGTAGATATGCACAGTTTGATATAAAATTAGAATTGAATCATGAGAAGGAAAAACTGGGATTTTCAATATGTTTCATTCACTTTCTGAACCCACTTTGTGCGCCCCCTGTAAATCATTCAGTAGACGTGATTATGGTGAGTGATCCGTTATTCTTCCGAAATTCATGATTCATTCATTGCATAGAAAAACTCAAATCACTCAGGAACGGTTCATTTTGGGTATATGGGATACATGAATTTGAATCAAAATCATGAGCGGTATCTGAAATTTCTATAAACTATAAGATGCCCTATTGAAAAACTTTTTAACAAAAAATTAAACCTACGAAATACGGAACTGAAAAGTAAAAAATAAAATAAACCTTCTTAATCTCAATAACTACGCTTCTAAACTAATGTGAGTAACTTATTTTGAGTCGGCGCCAAACCAACAAGCTAATGAATTAGGTAAGGCGTAAAATGATGGCATCCAGTTGCGCGGTGACATTCTGATGATTTTTTTGAAGTAATTTAAGGATCTTCGTTGATTGTTTGTTTGGCGCGACTCAAAATTAGTTACTTACATTAGTTGAGGAGCGTAGTTATTGAGACTAAGAAGGTTTATTTTATTTTTTACTCTTCAGTTCCGTATTTTGTCGGTTTAATTTTTTGTTAAAAAGTTTTTAATTTTCGAAATTTTTGTGGCTAAAATCTACTAATTACTACCTACTCGTTTTTCGATTACTTCCAAAATACTTACTTACCCACCTTACTTCAACTATTACCAGTTAAATAATATGATTATTTTTGTTGTGCTGGTTAGTTTATTCCATTACTTTGTATATCATTCCATCCTCTCATTGAATGTAATGATTGTGACGGATGTAGGAGAACAAAAATAATGACAATAGCGATCTGTCATTGTCAACTACATGTGTGCCAATGTTCACGAGTGAAAAATCAATTTTCCCCTATTTTTATACCGGTAAGGGTGGATAATTCCTTTCGAAATTCTAATATGATCAACTATGAGCTATACCCTATTTAATAAAAGAGAATTATCCAAATCGAAGAACCCAGTACAAAGTTATGCCTGATAGAATCGGTTAACGGACCAGAATTCAGAGGGTGAGTGATCAATATCATTCATTTTGCTACCCTTAGGGGTGGATTTCATCCCTTAAATTCGAATGGGACCGACTGCGAAGTACACCCTATCCACTGAAGGAACAATTATCGGAATCGGACTTCTCAGTAAAAAGTTATTCGTGGTCATACATAAAAAAAATATATACGCATCGGTTAGAGAACCTCCTCCTTTTTGGTTTCGTCGGTTAAAAATAACAAAGATGACTGACTCATTCCCGGTGAAACCGAAAATGTTACAATAACAAAATTATTTTATTTGGATTTTCAATGTTTCCTTCGCCGTCTCTACTAATTTTTAGTACTCTCTATATAACTCATGAAGATATACAAGGTATACAGGGAACTTTGGTAGCAGTGGGGAAAGTTAATGTGACTTTTATTCCATTATTATGATGTTCTGGTCATTCTTGAGTAAAAAGTGTGGGATCCTGGATTTTTCCCAGGAATTATGTCCTGTAATACTTCGAGGAGCTGAAGTAATTTTCAGCACACTTGTGGCCAATTAGATATAATAAAGCAATTAATTTTGAATTATGAAAATTAATTATCATTACATCCCTATTTTGCTAAGAAAACGGCATCTACTCGCAGTCAATCTTTCGAAGTATGTATTAGGGAAAGCGCCATTCCAAAAGCTCGTACGTCATTGCTTCATCGTCTTTCTCCTGGCAAGAAAAGAAATGATACTCATTAACCCAGTGGCACAAAAACTTCCATCCACCCCATTCAATCGTGAGGAAGGGCAATTCCGTCGCAGAAAATATCCGTGCCCTCGCGTCTTGTTAGTTCATTGTGGTGTAGCACTATCCATCAGTGTCTGCATTCCAATTCTACGGAATACAGGTGATAACTTGTGGGACTATCACGGACGTTCTTCATTTTACATTCCTTTGTGTTTTCGTATCATCATCAAACAATAATGTTCACTTTTCTCATAATCCGAAATTTGTATAGTTAATTTGAACATACAGGACACCTCAGTGTATCCATTATTGAGATGAAGGTAATCATTCCTCAGTTGGTTCGTTTCCTAAAATACAATTTTATATGTTCAGTGCAAGAAAGTGGCAAACCAATGATTCAGGAAGTAATTTATCAACCAAGAAATGTTCATTTCTTATCAATGATAGTAGGGTTTCCGTGGCCAGTTGGCAATATGATGAAATTTGTTCAGCCTGACACTTCTGAACCTCAAAAAGCCCATCTATTAACTTCTTCAACCACAAACTAGGAGAAATGAGAAATATTCTTACCTCTTCAAGAATTATCAGCGTCGCCTCTTATAGTGTTATGAGTAAAAACATATACAAAATGTACAGGAGAGAATATAACTCTGCCTTTTACGAATCTAAAAAAACTGCTTACAGTAATTACATTCAAAGCTCCCAAAACAAATGCCGAGATGCTTGGAAACTGAGTAATTTCGAATGTAATAAAGACTCGAAATTAAATTTTCCTGAGTGTAAGTCAAGAGCAGAACAATTAATCGATTATCCCTCATTTGTGCAGAATTAATAACCGAACGCGTAACGGCTACTAATAGAGATGCCAATTCCTTCTTGAAATCTTCACCAAGCAAAAAATTCATTCTTTTTTTTCCCTGTTTGCAAGGCGAAGTACTTGATGCCATATACTCCTTGAAAAACAGCAGCTGCTATGACTATCACAATTTGAACAGTTCAATTATCAAGAACATAAAAGACCCATTCACAGATTTATTCAACTTATGCATCTGTAGTGGAATTTTTCCTGATGTTTCTAAAAAAAGCAAAGTAATACCTATCTTCAAGAAAGGCAACGTCGATCAACCAGAAAATTATCGGCCGATCTCGATAATTCCAATTATTGGTAAGATTTTTAATAATTACATAAACGATCAACAATTTGGATTCAGGAAAAACCAATCCACAATTCAAGCCGTTCGTAAACTGGTGTCTGACATAGTCGGGGGCTTTGAAAATGGCCAACAAACTGCAGTAACTCTATGTCATCTCAGCAAAGCCATCGACTGCGTCCCACATCGAGGGTTACTTGATAAGCTTGAACTCTATGGTGTGAGAGGGACAGCTTACTAATTTTTCGAGTAATATATATGTGAGAGAACTCAATACGTAACATATAATAACAATACGTCAGTATGTTAACCGATATCTTCAGGAGTGCCCCAAGGATCAGTTCTTGGGGCACTTCTGTTCATAATATTCATAAATGACAATTTTTATCACATGAAACCATCCCAGTGTATATTGTTCATAGATGACATAACCTTTCACAATTCCGCTTTGAATCCAATAGAACTTCATCATGAGGACGTTGAAGCATCTAACAGAATCAATGAGTGGCTCACCCCTAACAACCTGATTCAAAATGACACCAAAACACAATCAATCACATTTTCTTCCAACATATCACCCTAGACAGTAAACTTAAATGGGCTGAACATATTGACATACTATGCAAGAATCTTCATCCTCAGGCGATTGAGAAATACTGTTGATGAGAAAGTCCTGAGAATGTCATTATTTTCACTCTCATATGAGTTATGGCGTAATTTTATGGGGTAACTCTATCCACACAAATCGTGCCTTCATTCAGCAAACTAAAGCAGTGAGGGTAATTGCCAAGGCAGCTCATAAAGACTCTTGCAAACCCTTATTCAGGACATTGAAAATATTAACACTTCCTCCAATTTACGTTTTTTCCTCCTTGATTGAAATTCATAACCATATCCATTGCTATAACAAACACAAAGATTTATACAGCTATCCCACTAGAAACAATTTCCAGCTCATCAATCCTAGATTTCGTCTCAATACCTCATCAAAAAACTCAATTAATCTAAATATATTAATAATAGCCTGAATCATTCAAAAAGCTCAGCTCATTTGAATTCAAACTAGCTATCAAACAGCTTCTACTGAAACACAGCTTTTCGGTAGATGAATATTTGTCAAGTGATTTAACAGAATGAAAATTATGTAAACACCATGATATGTAAAAATATGCACCCATCCTACTACTTTCAACATGTTTTATATGAAGTCTTTTACTATATATGTATGTATAAATGTGTATAAAATGTTTTATATTTGTTATGATCACAAATTTTTTATCCACGGACATGTTCCAAACACTTTGACTTGTGTAATGAATGAAATATACGAAAACATCAATAAAATTCTATTCTATTCTATATTCTCTGCCGCGGTGCTGATAAATAACTTCATGCACAACTAGACAGATAACAAAAACAACCAAGCCATTTTCAAAGGTATTTCCGAAGATATCCTCATTGATGAAGAGGGCTGCTACTAATAAGGTCATGAATCGAACACTCCGATGGCATTAGTAAATACCATTGTGTAAGGGACTGGGACTGTCATAGGAAGATACAATTTGCGGGATTGAAGTCTACTGTGAACCACAAAGATGGAGAAAGAGTCTCAAACTGTAGAGTTTCCAGATATTTCGCAGGAAATCATGCATCAAGATATTACAAGCAAGATTAAACACTGTAATTATTATTTTTACGTTGATACCCTGATATATTTCCGTTATGATTCTCAGATCTGGCAACAGCCGTAAATTGTATCAATACCGATCTTGTTTGCTAACAGCAATCATCAACAAATCATGCTGTCAAAAGTAACCCAAAAAAATCTGAGTATGATATTTGATCCGCGGACTCAACAAGAACATCAATGACGTCCACCATCACCTACAGACGAAAAAACCGGATATTCTGGCTCTAACAGAAACACAAGTAAACTCGTCCACCAACAAGGTCCATATGCTTTGTCCTGGTCACGAACTCCATTCTCGATTCAGGTTCAAAGGTGGAGTCTGCCTTTACGCTAAGGCTAACCTTTCATGCCAGCGTGAAGAGAGTTTGGAACCGAAAGACTTTGATGTGATGTGGTTCAAGCTATCTGATACCAAACTGACTAAGTTCCTCTGCTGCTTTCACCTATCACCTAATGAACCTTCATATAACGACCTCTTTGAGTTTTTATCACTCAAACTGGACTACATTCAGGAGAACCATCCAACAGCTGAAACCATAATCATGGGAGACTTTAAGGTACATAACGCTGCCTGGCTCAAATTCTCTAACAAAACAGATGATGCGGGTCGTCAAGCCGAGGCCTTCGACATCACTCATGGTCTAGAACAACTGGTCGAGCTACCAACCCGCATCCCTGATGTCAACAACCAGTCTGCTAGATCTTTTCCTCACCACCAATCCTGACCCGTATAGAATAGAAGTTTGTGCCCCACTTGGAAACTCTGATCACACCCTCATCTCCACAACATGCTCTTTCCATTCACCATCGAGCTGCACAATACCACCCTGTCTCATGTGGCATTACAATTCGGCCGACTGGGAAGGTCTTCGTATATTTTTCTCAGCGTTTCCATGGAAGAGAGTTTGTTTCTCTTCAGTAGATCCAACACGATGTGCTGAGACAATTTCTGAAATCATCATGTTGGGGATGCAAACTCACATACCGAATACCGAAAGAAGAACATCATCCGATAAGACCTGGTTTAACAGAAACTGCTCTAGATCTGTGGCTTCCAAACAGGCAGCATACCATCGATGGCTGAAAAATCCGAGCCCTGAGACCAGAGCAGCATATGTCGAGGTTAGAGGCATATGCAAAGAGACAATAGAATGCTCAAAAGATGCCACAATGCCAAAATAAGATCAAAACTTGCTGAATGTCCTAACGGATTCCGTTCATTTTGGTCTTTCGCCAGAACTGTGGGAAGAAACTCCACTTCCAGCTCATTTCCTCCTCTAACCAAAGAAGATGGAACACTAGCAACGACTGCCCAGGAAAAAGCCAATATCTTTGCGCACCTATTTGCTGGAAATTCCACTCTGGATTCATCGGGAAAACAACCCCCGAACATTACACCTATTGACAGTCACATGCCCGAGATCACCTTTCGCCAACGTACTATCAGAAAGATTTTGCTGGGTCTCAACACCAACGAAGCCTGTGGATCTGACGGAATCCCGCCGATTGTTCTCTAGAAATGTGCCCCCGAACTAACACCTGTTCTTTGCAAGTTGTTCAACCACTCTTACAATTTGGGAGTATTTCCGTCCAATTGGAAAATTGCAAGAGTACAGCCAGTCCCTAAAAAAGGGGCAAAAAGGCCCTACCTAGCAACTACAGACCTATCGCACTGCTATCTATTATTTCAAAGGTCATGGAAAAAGCTATCAACATCGAGCTCATGAAATATCTGGAAGACTCAGGAATTGTCAACGATAGGCAATATGGCTTCCGCCATCAGAGATCAACTGGTGACCTGCTCGCTTACGTCTCACATATATGGCAGCTATCTATTGAAAAGTATGGAGAAACTTTAGCTGTGGCATTAGATATCTCCAAGGCGTTCGATCGAGTTTGGCACCAGGGACTCCTCGCCAAGCTTCCGTCTTATGGCTTGCCCCCTCAGCTGTGTTCCCTGCTTGCTAGTTTTCTCTCAAACAGGTCTCTCCATGTAGTGGTCGATGGAGTTTCATCTGACACTCTACTCATGAATGCTGGTGTTCCGCAAGGATCTATTCTCGCACCAACACTATTTCTACTTCACATCAATGACCTGTTGAAAGCAACTTCATGTCCAGTACACAGCTTTGCCGATGATAGTACCCTCCATACCGCTTTCTCTTCCAGGGCCCCTATATCAGCCCGTGAAACCAGAAATGAACGAGGAAGAAATGTTAATAATATAAATATGGACTTGGCAACAATTCTCGAGTGGGGATCTAATAACTTGGTAGAATTCAATGCAAACAAAACACAAGCATGTCTTTTCTCTAGAAAAGCCGATCTCACTGTGCCTAACATAACTTTGTCAGGAGTAACCATACCACTGAAGTCATCCATATCGATGCTTGGTATCACTATCAGCAATAACCTTTCCTGGGAAAATCACGTGAGGTCCATTGCCAAAAGTGCATCCCAAAAACTTGGTTTTTTGTTTCGTGCCAAGAGCTATTTCACCCCTACTCAGCTGCTTATGATCTATAAGGCACAGATCCGACCTGTCCTGGAATACTGTTCCCATATTTGGAGCGCGGCACCTAAACATATCCTGAGGCTATTGGATTCTGTCCAAAAAAAGGCAATTCGTCACGTCGGTGATGCTTCGCTTACAAACTCGCTCACTTGTCTGGAACACCTTAGAAAAGTTGGCGATTTGTCTCTATTTTATAGATATTTTCATGGGCGATGCTCTTCTGAAATATCAACAATCGTTCCTGCTTTGGCAGTCTCTTCAAGATTAACCCGTCAAGTTCAGTCATCACACCCCTTCGTGGTCACTTTGGAGACCTGCAGAACATCACTTTCCAAAGACTCGTTCATCCAACGAACAGCGAGGCTTTGGAACTCATTGCCTAGGGAGGTGTTCCCCGAGGCATACAACCTCCAGAAATTTAAGAAGAACACCAACTCCTACCTTCTATCCCTTGGTTCCCACGATGTTCTCTGAACATTACAGGATATCCTTTTTCGTGGGAACCAGAACATAAAAAAAAAAAACTCACCGAATAATCAAGTCGCTTTGGAAATACGAGATACGGAAACACCCATACCTAGATCTTCACATACAAATGTTGGTTCGATAATAGACACATTTGTGGATTTCACCCTATCTTCATAAAAGTCTACAACACTTTTCACTGTTCTTGAACAGAAAATATATTGACGTTGTCCCCTAAAATGTCGCAATTCATAAATTTTCAGATTGCCGAAGTTCTCGAAGTCGTTATCAGCAGGACAGTTTCCCGATCTGGCACACACGCGAGGGCACACGTCGTTGCGAGTGGTTGTACGGAGAGCGCATTTTTGGAATGTTATTGTTAATCGCTGGAGGTTTTCACGTTTATTGCTGCAGGAGTTCACGTTGCAGTTTATGTTATTGTATTTTGATCATTTCTTTGAGTAATTGAATGATTTCGGTTGAGTTTTTGTTTTGCGACGACTCAAAATTAGTTTAGGAGCTTAGTTATCAAGACTAAGAAGTTGTTCCATAGAGTAAAAGTAGCCCATGTTCTCAAAGTGGAGTGGCATGAATGAGGGAAAAGGGAGAACATTTTCTTTTTTATCTCAAAGTCTTCCTCCACAATTTCATCTGGAATATTCATTACCAAATGTACATTTCGAAGACTGCAGTCTTCATCTTCAGTGGTATTACAAAAAGTGGCTAAAATAAGGTGAAAACATCAATAAACGTTGAAAACACACAAAGTCTAAAGCTTACCTGGAAATTATTTCAAGATACGCCTCCTAGATGGAATATTTTGTATTTTGTTTCATTATCAGATATCAACATTTGGTCCACCATCAATTTTTTTATCGTTCTAAATACATTCTTTTGAGGTAAGCCAATTGATCTTTCATCATAATGAACAAAAAACGGAAAGCTAAGGCATTCATAAGATGGAACTTGGTGCTCTCGTCCCAATGATTGTCTGATTATCAATTTAACCTCAATGTTATATTTCAAAATAATCTCCAGGTAAGCTTTAGACTATGTGTGTGTTTATTGATATTTTCACCTCATTTTAGACACTTTTTGTAATACCACTGAAGATGAAGACTGCAGTCTCCGAAATGTACATTTGGTATCAAATATTCCGAATGAAATTGTGGATGAAGACTTCGAGATATAAAAAATCCCTTTTCCCCCTAAAAAGTTTTTTTCCTAAAGAGTTCCATTTTATTTTTTGCTTTTCAGTTTCATTTTTCGTCTGTTTAATTTTTTATTTTCTAATTTTTTGTGGCTAAAATCTGCTAATTTTTGAAATACTTACACACCTTACTTTAACTATCAACTGTTACATACTATAACTAGCTGGTACTAGCGTTGAATTTTAAATTTTTTGTGACGACTATTACAAATTGACTCACCCCTTTAGGGACTGAATTTCTAAAAAAAAATATTTATTTGTAACGAAACTTCAAATACCAATTTTTATGACCCTAACTAAACTAACGGAACCCTCATACAAACTTTCACTCCCTCCACCTTCACCCCCTTAGCGGTTGCATTTATAAAAATACTGAAACATGTATTTCTTTATCCCCTACAAAGAGACCTCAAATACCAATATTTGTGACCCTAACTTGAAAACTAATGGAATCCCCAAAATTTCACACCCCATACACCCCGTTAGGGGATGAATTCCTAAAAACAGTAAAATTCATATTTCTTCTATTTGTAACAAATTCTTCAAATACCAATTTTAATGACCCCAACTTGGAAACTAACGGAATTCCCATACAAACTTCCAATCCCAATTTAATCTCCATTTCACCCCTTTAGGCAAGCAAGACGTCGAAAATTCCGATAACATGCCTCGAATGAGAGAATAAAACCAGAATGAACAATCCACCCCAAGAAAACAGTTCACTTATTTCAACGTGGATTCGACCACACTTGATGAATTACTCATAGCCCTGTAGGCTAAGAGCGGGCTGCAGAAAACCTGGCCAATCGAGTAACAGAATGAAAGGTTTTTAAAATGTTAGTACGCACATCAAACATAAGAAAAATCATTGACTGCCTGGGCAAAAGTGGTGCATAAGTTCTTCATGGCCTTCTTTTTGAAAAAGCAACCATACCAATATATCAACAGATTGGTAATTGTTTCATTATTAATGAACTCCCGAGTGGTCCAGCGGTCTAATGAACTAGTTCACGAAAAGAAGCGTGACTGATCGTGGGTTCAAACCCCAGCTCAGGCACGTTTTTATCTTTTTTCTTTCGAAATTGAAAAATGATTTGTTTGGGGCGAATATTCGTCCCAAAACAAATCATTTCTCATGTCTGAGATCTGGCTGCCGAAAACCCGGCCGAACGAGTAACAGAATGAAATGTTTTCACATGCATTTATTTCATTTCACATAATATATATGTGTTTAGTTCAAAATTGTAAGTGAATTTCAATCTACTTCTAGTTGTCCGAATACCTTGAAATTTGGCAGGTGTTCATAATTTTGGTGACACTGTATTATGGAATTTTTGCCAAAAAAAATGGCGGTTCCAATATGGCGGACAAGTTTTGGGATTATAGTTCGATTCTATTCAAAATTGGTATGAGGGAGCTTTTGGAGTCGGACATCATGATTCCTCAGTCGAAATTCATAATTTAAAGATAGCGGCTTCAGGAATGCGATGTGTTCTGTTATTATGGCCCGATTCCATTCAAAATTGGTTATGGGTTTTTTGGGTTCGTAGATTATAAATTTTTGTCAGAATTCAATGAGATGACGGATTTTATGAATGGAAGCGTGAAATAGATTTTCGTCGACAAAAATGTATTGAAGACCTAGTGAATGCGATATATCTCCTGTGTCAATGTTACGAATGATTTCTGGTGAGTACTCTCTTCTGGAAAACATTATTCTTTGCCTCATTCATCTTTATGAGTTCTCAATTAAGACTGGAATAGAAAATCAAATTACTATCTGAATGAAAATGCAAATTTACAATTTCAGATTTTTTTTTTTGAGATAAGGCCTTTTCAGAATATTTATCAGATCTAGTTCAATGTCCAGCGTGGCTTTAGCCAGGAAAGTAGTTGTTTCTGTTAGACATTCACAAAAAATAACTTCATTTTAATTGTGGATTTTTCAATTCATAGAAAAATCTTTCTATCAATATTTAATTGAGAATGTTTTCCTTTTCAGCCTAAAAAGAATTGAATAAAAAATATTGAAAAAAGAATAAGAAGCTTTTATACAGAAAAAAAACTTCTCCAATTGTTTCACCTGGGTTATTCTATGAGTAACAGATTTGAAAGCTTGCCGCAAATGTAATATAGTGATTCTTGCGTGGCAGTTACTCACAGAATAACCTAGGTTAAACAAGTAATTTTTTTTTGTGCATTGTAAGAAGGCTTGTAATAGTTTTTTTCTCAATCATTTTCATTTATTGTTTTTTAGTCATCTTTCAAATCCGTCATTCTATTGAATTCTGACAAAAATTGATAATCTCTGACCTCAAAAAATTCACATACCAATTTTGAATGGAATCTGACCATGATAACAAAACACGAGGTCGTCTTGGAGCCGTCATTTCGAATTCATGAATTTCTACTGAGAAATCATGGTGTCCGACTCCAAAAACCCCCACACTTCAATTTTGAATGGAATCGCACTATAATAACAAAAGTCGTCTCCTTCTCAGAACCGCCATCTTGAATTCGTAGATTCTGACCGACAATCATAATCTTTGACCCCAAAAACCCTCACATACCCATGTCTATTGGAATAGGGCTACAACCACAAGACTCTTCGCCATATTGGAGCCGCCATTTTGAATTAATGAACTCTGGAAAAGAAATCTTGATGTCCAGCTCCAAAGGCCCCCACATACTAATTTTTGATAGAATCGAACTATAATCACAAAACTCGTCTGCCATATCAGAGCAGCCATTTTGTTCATTTTTTGGAAAAAATTCCGCAATGCATCGTCACCGGAATAATGAATACCAGCCCAAAATTCACGTTAATCGGACAACTCAAGTAGGTCAAAATTCACTTGCAAGATTTGAAGTAAACATACATATATGAAATTAAATGAAAGCTTGTGGAAACATTTTGATCGGCCAGGTTTTCTGCACCCAGCTCTGAGACATTATTTTGAAACGGATATTCACCACAAAAAAAAATCATTTTTTATTTTTGAAAGAAAAAAAAAGCTGCCCGAGGTGTGGTCCGAACCCACGATCACCCACGCTCCCTTTCGTGAATCACCACCTTAGACTGCTGGACCCCTCGGAAGTTAAATCGTTTTAAAACTATTACCAATCTGTTGCCACACTGGTACGGTTGCTTTTTCCGAGAAAATACCATAAACAACTTATGCACCACTTATGCCTAGGCAGTCAATTATTTTCCTTATGTTTGCTGTGAATACTAATTTTTCAAAAACATTTCACCCTGTTACTCGATTGGCCAGGTTTTCTGCAGTCCCCTCTTGGACTACTGGATAACCTAGAGAGGACCTGTCGAAAATGTCGATGCTAACAGACTTTATTTGAAAAAATAAAGGGTCACTTGCCACTGAACAACACTGAGATGGAAAAAATATGTGAATTACTAGATGTTGTTCCCGTCAAATATCGAAACAGTGTCGAGAAAAAAACAATCAAGAAGATTCGTCCGAAGAAAACCACAAGCAATTCATTGTATCTAAACCATCTAACCCGACGAAAAAGTAAAAGGGAGATGTGCCTCACTTGATTGCAACCAACGACTCCATTCGGAACGAAACTGCCCAACCACTTCCGGATCCCCAGTTCTCTCAAAGACAGAATAAGTATTGAGATCTGGTGAGTAGGCAGATTGAGATCCCAGTATCAAGTCACATCATCTGAACTCAACCCAAGTGGAATATCTCTCTAGAATCTTAGTGTATGTTTTTGTCATTGGGAGGTTCTTGGGCTTAGGATTCGCAGAGTCAGCATCAGTAGTTAGTAATTGACATTCCGCCATGGCCAGGGGTTTTTCAGCATTCGGTGCTGAAAGGAAAAAAAATTGCACTACTAATTGTCGCCATTCTTTTGTGGGAGAAATATGTTTCTCTGCCATCTGCCATGTTGTAAAAAGTGTAAAAAGACCAATCATCATGCAGCTGGGGATTGACGTATTTGGAGGAATCCAGTTTTATGCCTTCTGTTGAAAGTATTATGTGATTCATTTCTGCTGGCTAGTTTTTTTATTAATAAGGTTGGTCGGCGTAAGATATTGAATTTGTATGGAACATGGGTGATGTGTTTTTGAAATATTGGACAATTCAAGATTCAAATCATCGGCTGAGGTTGTTTTTATTGGTTCTGTTATTCATGGCAAATTGAGTTTTTTAAACTTGAATTGAACCCCACAAAAAACAATAACATAATAAAAAGAATACAACAATAAACCAATATCAGACTCCTTCGGAAAACAATTAGCAATACATTGCTGCATTCCCCAAAATATACGCACTTTCCAAACTATACAAAGATCCTCTCAGTCCACTCGTATTAAGTATCCAGTCACCCTTTTACAAACAAAACACAGTTTTTGTCAATTAGCCCAGAAACCTCCACTCTTAGGCACATGGAATGTGGTATAAGATTGACTTTTAAGTTGAGTATCGATGAGCCGAACTAATGTCAAACGCTCATTCGTCTATTCTCTTGTCCCAAGAATATATGAAGGAACATATGACCACATACCATCGTAACTACGCCACTAGTTTACGAAAATAAAAAAGTATAACTTCAAATTAACACGTTGATAAATTTTAATTAGTGTACCAAGTTTCAAATTTTTTCCCTCAGGAATTTTGGAGAAAACAAATTAAAACTTTATTTTTTTCGTACTTTCGACACCCTGTATCTCAAAGGGGTTGCATTTTAGGACAAACCTTGTAATGAGGTGAGGAATCTGTAGTCAATGTTTGTTGGTCTTACTCTGACTCACACTGTATATATATATATATATATATATATATGTAGAAATTAGTGGGAAGCAGTCAATGGTAGACCAATTAATACGATTTCTTCGTTTTTATGTCGAGCTTTCGAAAATTTTTATTTTCTTCTTCAAGACTTAACTAAAAGTTAATACATGATTATATGCTGGTATTACATAATTAAAGGATACTTACTAACATGAAATTCAGAAAAAATAATACACAAAAAGAAACATCGGTGTTACAATTTAAAATGACAAGATGACAGTCACATGACAGATACTCAGTTACATACCTAAATAATCGAAATTCTAGATGAAAGAGATACAGAGTGAGAATATAAAAATGTAAAAGTATATATAAATATAAAAAAATAATAATAATCATTTCAAAGAGGATTAGGTGTGATATTGTCTTTATGTTTTTTAAGTATAATATTGTTAGGTCATCAATATCTGTTCTTCTATTTATTGTTTTTATTGTTGTATTATTATAGTCAATCACATGATCTTTATCTATTACATGTTCAGCTAAGGCAACAAGATCTCACATTTCTTCTACAGTCACTTTTATGAGAGGTTATTCTATCTTTGAGCATTCTACTTGTCTGCACCAATGTATACTTTATCACAGCTGCTGCAAGGAATTTCATAAATTATATTGGATTTATTTTTATTGGTATAGGAGTTTTTAATTTTGAATGTATTTGTGATATAGTTTTCAAACTGGTTTTAGCTATTTTAACATTGTCTTCATTTTTGAACAATTGTATGAGTTTTGGTGTCAAATTATCTATATGTGGTAAAGATCTATAAATTGCAATTTGATCCGTTCTTGGTGATTGGTTTGAATTCAAAATAGAAGCAGAGGAGCTAAATAGAATTTTATTAACTAATGATTTCGGATATGAATTTTCTAAAAGAATGTTTTGAAGTTCTTTCAGACACTCATCTCTCAAGGATGGATGAGTGACCTTAACAACTCTATTTTTAAGGTTATTAATTAAATTGAGTTTGATTTTCATGGGATGGTGTGAGTGAAAATTTATGAAACGATTACTATTTATTGGTTTTCTGTACCATCTAGTGATGATTTTGTTGTTGATGGTTCTGATAAGTTTCAAATCAAGGAATGGAACTGAATTATCGGTTTCTTTTTCGACAGTGAACTGAATATTGGGATCAAAACTGTTAAAAATATTGAGAGTTTCATCAATACAGTTTTCTGGTACAGAAAGGATGAGGTTACGTTTTAGATGAACTCCTAGAATATTGCACAAATAAAATCACTTTCGACATTCCTTTCCTTAGGAGATATGTAGATGACCTCATCCTTTCTGTACCAGAAAACTGTATTGATGAAACTCTCAATATTTTTAACAGTTTTGATCCCAATATTCAGTTCACTGTCGAAAAAGAAACCGATAATTCAGTTCCATTCCTTGATTTGAAACTTATCAGAACCATCAACAACAAAATCATCACTAGATGGTACAGAAAACCAATAAATAGTAATCGTTTCATAAATTTTCACTCACACCATCCCATGAAAATCAAACTCAATTTAATTAATAACCTTAAAAATAGAGTTGTTAAGGTCACTCATCCATCCTTGAGAGATGAGTGTCTGAAAGAACTTCAAAACATTCTTTAGAAAATTCATATCCGAAATCATTAGTTAATAAAATTCTATTTAGCTCCTCTGCTTCTATTTTGAATTCAAACCAATCACCAAGAACGGATCAAATTGCAATTTATAGATCTTTACCACATATAGATAATTTGACACCAAAACTCATAAAATTGTTCAAAAACGAAGACAATGTTAGAATAGCTAAAACCAGTTTGAAACTATATCACAAATACACTCAAAATTGAAAACTCCTATACCAATAAAAAATAAATCCAATATAATTCATGAAATTCCTTGCAGCAGCTGTGATGGAGTATACATTGGTCAGACAAGTAGAATGCTGAAAGATAGAATAACCTCTCACAAAAGTGACTGTGAAGAAATGTGAGATCTTGTTGCCTTGCTGAACATGTAATAGATAAAGATCATGTGATTGACTATAATAATGCAAAATTTCGATAATGAACAAAATCTCAATAAGCGTCTCTTTCTTGAAATGGTTCATATAAACAACAATGAAAACAATGAATAGAAGAACAGATATTGATGACCTCAGTACAATATATACATATCTTTAAAAAACATAAAGACAATATCACACTAATCCTCTTGAAATGATTATTATTATTTTTATATTTATATACTTTACATTTTATATTCTCACTCTGCATCTCTTTCATCTAGAATTTCGATTATTTAGGTATGTAACTGAGTATCTGTCATGTGACTGTCATCTTGTCATTTTAAATTGTAACACCGATGTTTCTTTGTGTATTATTTTCTGAATTTCATGTTAGTAAGTATCCTTTAATTATGTAATACCAGCATATAATCATGTATTAACTTTTAGTTAAGTCTTGAAGAAGAAAATAAAAATTTTCGAAAGCTCGACATAAAAACGAAGAAATCGTATTAATTGGTCTACCATTGACTGCTTCCCACTAATTTCTACATAAATTATCGAACAGTCACGAAAATATCCCCTTATATATATATATATATATATATATATTGTTATTGTTATTAACCGCCTTCTAGTTGTTTGGCCAACCCTCAGAAGTTAATGAAAACTTGTACGAGTTAAGATCACGGGGACCTTACCTTTCATAGTGGGATCCGAAACCACTCATATATATATATATATATATATATATATATGAGCAAAAACACAAAAAAAATTTAGTAGTTTCAAAACTCGTTAAAAATTATTCACAGAGAAATTACATATGCAGTTGAACATTTGCTTTTCATTTGTTTCAGAATCAGTGGACCGATGGTTTATCATCAAGAATGTACATTAACAGGGCGCACCTTGGGGATTCCGGAAATTACTCTTGTGTGCCCACGACTGCGGGATCAGCAAGTGTTAACGTCCACATCATCAGTGGTGAGTATTTCCACAGATCCCACTCGAAACATAATCATTGAACGATACAGAGAGAGTCTGGATTTTCGAGCAATTTGAGGAGAATAATTAAGTAAAGCTTCTGTTAAAGACAAGTATCCAGCTTCCATACTTGAGAGATCAACGGTTCGTTGCTTCTTTGCTTACCAAATCATAACCACTCAGCCTCAGAGAAAAACATTTCCGGAGTAAAATCGTCGTTAGTTCACGCAGAAAAAATAATAATAGTCAGCTCCAATTCGCGCTGGCAACCAGTTCCGACAGACTTTGTCTATGTCCACTACCATTTAAAAGCTAACTCATTTATTGACGCTTATAGGCGCCGACTGCCAGTGAGCAGGCAAGCTGCTTTCTTTGTGAAGATATTTTTTAATCGAATTTATCGATCATGTTGGTTTTTCCAATGAATAACTCACTAATCGGTCGAAAATATATATAAACATTAATGGAAATACTTTGACATATTGTTACATCAACAATGACATTAATACTATACTATCTCAAAATAACACATACAAGATGTTCTAACGTATGATGATATAAATAAAAACACAAATCCAACAAATCAAAACATGTTTGGCGACGAAAATGGCATCATACATACTAGAAGAAGTGGAATTCCCCAGTTTGGAATACATTTCCTCAGCTGTAGGTAGTCCATAATGATGAAACATAAATGATCAAGTCCTGTTGAATAACCCCCACAAATTCTTATATCATCAGTTGATTTATCCGTAACAACTATTGGCGCTACCCACTCTGGTATTGATAGGTGAAATGATCCTAGTTCTTGTAGTCGTTTCAGCTAAAGTCCAAATTCGGTCATGACAGCATATTTATTTATATTTTCGTGCAAAATATTCCTTGGTATTGAGGAAAACGATAAAAGCGTTTTCGAATGCTTCAATATAAGTCTTCGCGTCGCAAACCCCATATGGAGGTCTTCAGGCAGGTTCTGAATCGGTAATTATATACATGGTCCTGCATAGAAAATGAAAGATACTTTATGTATATCTTCACTTCGAGAATATTGACGGTTTTCGAGATTTCTAGCATGACAGGTTTTTTTCCAATTTTCGTCAGAATATTTCAAATTATAAAGTTGTGCCAAGTCCAATTGAAATTTTTTTTTTGGTCAAATATTCTACATTGGTAACTCTATCAAACGATATATCTGAAATCGACCTGTGATATACGGGTATAAAAAACAGATTGCCACATATTGTAAATAAAAATTTGCAGAATTTCCTTATTTTAAATGGAAACGCTGTATATTATCGATCCATAAGAAGCGCCAGTAAAGGCTCTACAAATGTCATCAAGTATTCCATGATTAAGTTCACTAGTTTTTCTTTACAGCATTTTTTTCGAAATATGCCAAGTATTTCTATTTCATCGCCATAATATCAAGGATTTTTTTACTGTGAAATCCATATTTGACGGCTGTGATAGAGATTATGTTATGTAACACATTTATCGCCTGTTGCTAGATAAACAAGTTGTGAATTACACCACAAAATGTATGTTCTTGAATATTTACAATAATTTCAATAATCTCGAAATTTGCGTCATATTATTTCAGTGTAAAACAACCTTCCAGCGAATAAAATATTCATTGGAAATCAAGTAGTCTGGCAAATGACAGATCAAAATATTTGCCTGCAAATAATTATTGAAATGTTTAGTGAATCGTGAAGTTGAACTTTCGATATAATTTCATCAGAATGTTGTTTTTGAAAAGTGATTTGATTAATATGATTTTCATATTAGGTGAATCAGACAGAAATTGTTTATTGGCAAGTAGAATTTATTCTCAACGGTATCCAGTTAGAAGGCACCAGATGAAAGATCTTTCCCAAAGGTCCTACACGATTTGTTGAAACTGGAAGTATCAATTATTCTAAACATGAGCGCAACAAGCCAGCTACTAATGAAGATAATGAATTGCAAGTTCTTCTTGCTGTTGAAGAAGATCCTTGACAAATTGGTGAAATTGAAGAAACATCGCTTTCATCCATACCACGATCAATTACATCAAGAACTACTGTATCCCGATTTTGAGAAAAGAGTGAGATTTTGCAATTGGGCTATGGGAGAAATTCGTCGAAACGAATATTTTTTCAATAACATCTTATGGTCGGATGAATCGACATTCCATAAGAATGGATTTGTGAATCGACATAATTACCATTATTATTCGACAGAAAATCCCCACTTATTGACTGGATTATTTACATAGGTGGTCGATAAATGTCTGGGGAGGCATCATTGGAGATTATGTAATTGGTCCATACTTTTTTGAGGGACATCTGAATGGAACAATGTATCTCAATTTCTTACGAAATGATTTACCAGGTTTGTTAGAAGATATTCCTCTTGATCTTCGCGAAAGAATGTGGTTACAACATGATGGCGCTCCTGCTCACTAATCGGCAAAAGTGAGAGATCATTTGAATGGATAGGACGAAATGCGCCTATCAGGTGGCCTGCTAGATCGCCAGATTTGATAAAACTGTATTTTTTTTTATGGGGATACATGAAAAGTATGGTTTTCGTCGAGCTACCAACTTCTTCCGGAAATATGCGACTTCTACAATAACGAATGCTTTTCGCAGCATTACACCACCTGTCTTGCGCAGGGTGGAATAGTCTTTCAAACATAGAATTCAGCTCTTCATTCAAGAAAATGGAAGACATGTTGAACATATTTTATAAAAGTTTCATTATCAACCTTGATTAAACTTTCCTTTTTGTAGTTTGCCAGTTGACAATTCAAATATCTAGAACTTAAGCTCTGACTTTAATTCATGAAAATACACCAAAACATGAAAAAAAAAATTAGTAATATTCATAATGTATTTTCATTCAATCGTGTTTGGTTTGATGTTGCATGATTTATGTGTAAAATTCTGCATCCAATGAAAAAAATTATTTTCGATTTAGAAAAATGTGATACATACATTCAATTCATAAAAATAATATTTGTTTGGACACCTTGTAATGTACATTCAGATTATAGCGAAAAAAATGAAAAAATATGAAAAAAAGAGCTGTTTTAAGAAAGACTAGTAAACTTAATCATAGGGAATACTCGATGACATTTGTAGAGTCTTTGTTGGCGCTTCTTATGGATCGATAATATACAGGGTGTTCCATTTAAAATAAGGAAGATTCTGCACATTTTTATTGACAATATGTGGCAAACTGTTTTTCATACCCTGTATATCACAGGTCGATTTCAGATATATCGTTTGAGAGAGTTACCAATGTTGAATATTTGACCAAGAAAAAAAATTCAATTGGGCTTGGTACAACTTTATAATTTTTATTATTCTGAGTGACGAATATTGGGAAAAAAACCTGTCATGCTAGAAATCTCGAAAACCGTCAATATTTTCGAAGTGAAGATATACATAAAGTATCTTTTATTTTCTATGTAGAAACCGAAAGCGCGATAAAAAATATAGGTTGCTATTTAAAAAATCACAATTGGGATCCGCCCAGAAAAAAATTAACACCCTGTGTTTTTTATTTTGTCGAGCTCGAGCAATAAAGTAATATTATAGAAATATAGATTCCTATCTGTTTCCTAAATAGAGATATGGAACACCGCGCCACTGTTGCAGGACCCTGTATAGTTTGCATAAAAATATTAGCTGTTTGCGATTTTTTTCCAAAGACGAATTCCTTGACAATTTTGTGTTTCAAAATAGGCTTATATCCAGTATGAAAACACCGTTTCGCAGCCAGTATCATTTTTTTGAATCAAAAGTATAATCCGTATTTTTTGGTTTCGAGCCATTTGTCGTGTTTTGATGAATGAGTCGAACTGAGAATTCATGAATTGTTTTTATATAATAATATTCACCTTCCTTCGAATGGGAATCTCAGAGACAACGCCTTGGTTCACCTAATCTGTATACTGTTCTATAATAGGCTGCTTCTGCACTTATTGTTCATAATAATAATAATATCTACCAATAAACTGTAGAGGCGACTTTGAGCCTACTCAATTTTTTCATTATCTACTCCACTTTGAGAAATGTGTCCTGAAACATAATTCCGAAATGTTGAGTCGGAATTATCTGATTCCGAAATATTGGATCGGTATTCTAACTAATTAAGTCATAATTTGGTAATTCCGCTGTATTAGGTCGGAATCAAGAATAAATACTTTTTAAAAAAAAATGAAACCGACAAAATACGGAAATGAAAAGTTAAAAATAAAATAAACCTTCTTAGTATCAATAACTAAGCTCCTAAACTAATGTAACTAACTAATTTTTAGTCGGCGCCAAACTAACAAGCAAATGAATTAGGTAAGGCGTAAAATGATCGAGTTGCGCGGTGACATATTGATAATTTTTTTGAAGTAATTTAATGATCTTCGTTGATTGTTCGTTTGGCGCCGACTCAAAATTAGTTACTTACATTAGTTTAGGAGCTTAGTTATTGAGACTAAGAAGGTTCATTTTATTTTTTACTTTTCAGTTCCGTATTTCGTCGGTTTAATTTTTTGTTAAAAAGTTTTTATTTTTCAATTTTTTGTGGCTAAGATCTACTAATTCTATCTACTTGTTTTTTTATTACTTTCAAAATACTTACTTACCCACCTTACTTCAACTATTACCAGTTAAATAATACGATTATCCACTTTTACTATTTGTTGTAATATAAATTATTTTTGTTGTTCTGGTTGGTTTATTTCATTACTGTATATATCATTCTATCCTCTCATAGAATATAATGATTGTGACGGATGTAGGAAAACAAAAATAATGACAATAGCGATCTGTCATTGTCAACTACATATGTGTGCTAATGTTCAGAAGTGAAAAAACAATCATACCCTATTCTTCTACCCATAGGGGTGAATTATTCCATCCCAAATTGAAATATGATCAACTATGAGGTATACCCTATTCAATAAAGAAAGAATAAT
Organism: Gonioctena quinquepunctata; assembly: GCA_018342105.1. Taxonomy (NCBI): domain Eukaryota; kingdom Metazoa; phylum Arthropoda; class Insecta; order Coleoptera; family Chrysomelidae; genus Gonioctena; species Gonioctena quinquepunctata. The sequence goes on along the minus strand of JAFIRS010000380.1, from coordinate 549,783 downwards.
CCAAATCGAAGAACCCAGTACAAAGCCTGATAGAATCGATTAACGGACCAGAATTCAGAGGGTGAGTGATAAATATCCTTCATTTTGCTACCCTCAGGGGTGGATTTCATATTTTGAATTTGAATGGGACCAACTCCGAAGTACACCCTATCCACTGAAAAAATTATTATCGTAATCGGACATCTCAGTAAAAAGTTATACGTGGTCATATATAAAAAAAAAATATGCGTCGACTAGAGAACCTCCTCCTTTTTGGTTTCGTCGGTTGAAAATAATGCATGTGGCCATTCTACGCCTCCGTAATATATAGAGCAACCGTCCACTTAACCATTCAAGTGCAAGTGCAATTCAACTCGAAAAAGTGTATTCATTATTTGATCGGCAGATACATCAATTTCCTTCGAGTGAATAAATCCCATCTCTTACATCAAAATCACTCCTGAAAGTAAAAAGCCAGACCCATAATAGCCTGCTCTCAGACTTCATACAAGATGGAGTTTCCGCAGTTAATATAACGATGATATATCGCCCCGAAAACAAAATTAAAACGTCATAAAAAGCTGAGGTTCATGTAGTCGTCCTGGTCAGACCGAAAATAATTGGAATCACGCAGTAAAAATGTAATTACATTCCTACAAAGGTGCATGCTTCATTACCATTTGTTTCACTCGTTTTTGCTGCTTCCGGAATGCCTGCGAGCTATTCTAAAACATGAATTATAGCCATTGCTTTGACAAAAACGATAGAGTCCAAGCCGCATACGCTCTTCTCTGTGGGTACGCGGCACTGTGAATTTTTCAGTGAAATATTAGACCAGTCCTTTCATGTTATTTCTCTTTGGGAAATATATGACTTGTTGGAAGTGCATTTAATTAGGGATAATAATGTTTGAGAAAAATATTCAAAAATTAATGAGGTCAAGTCAAAAATATTTAATTGAAAATACAATTCTTCATAAAAATCAAAATAAATATTCATAGTACTCTATATGTCAGAAGAAATAATGAGATCTCCTACCGAAAATCAATATCATATAAATTGATTAATGGAATGTTTTTTCAATTATCCCTCAAAATAAGTCCTCTGTTTTCTTCTGCATATCATATTTGTTTCTCTCTTCATTGGTATATGGTTCTCCCCATTTCATTGATAATGCTCTCAGTCTACGCTAATTCCTCTATTCAAAAATGTATTTCAGTCGTAGTCATTGTCAAATCACTCATTGCTACTATCTTGATTAGACATCAGATTTTCTCGATTCATAGGGAAAAAAAGGGCAACAAATATCTGGTATATCAATATTTCATCAGCTTCTATTTATATGATCCCATCAGAGGGATGGTATTAAAATAGCTACTAAGAAAAGGTATTATGAAATTCGACCATTGCATCTTTCACACCGCAGCATGTTCTCACTTTACAGGAAAAAATACTTGAAGAAAAGTATGCATTCAATCAGGGTGCTCTAGCAAACATGAACCAACATGAAAAACAGAAAAAAAATTGGAACATAGTCAGAAATAAAATCGGAAGAGAAAAACAAAATATAAATGTAAATCGGGAATTATTACTAGACAACAAACTTGTTAATGATAAAAATAAAATTGTCGACGATTTTGGCTCATATTTTTCGCAAAGAATACAATTAATGAACACTTTGAGTCAACATCGTTCAATGACTACACCATGCATGTAGATCATACTTTTTATTGTACCCCGGTGCATCCAAGTGATCGAAATTATTTGTAACCTCAAGAACACAAACTCAGTTGGAGTAGATTGCATTTCTACAAAAATAATAAAGGATATCAGAAATTTAATCTGCGAACCATTAGCATTTTTCTATTGAAACTGGAGTGTTCCCAGATAAACAAAAAATTGGATCAGTAACACCGATATTGAAAAAAGGGGATTCAACTCGTATAGAGAATTACCGGCCCGTAACAGTTCCAACAGTTATATGTAAAATAATTGGAAGATCCGTTCATGTAGAAATGCTTGCGTTCCTAGAACAATTCAACATAACATCCAAGTTCCTGCATGGTTTAAATCCAGGTAAGTCAACGGAAAGTGCATTTTACACTTCATTCAAAAATGTATATGACTCACTTGAGAGAAGGAAATATATCGGTACACTTTTCAAATCAAAAGCATTCGTCATTATTGACCCCGACATTATATGCAAAAAAACTTTATTCACGTGGCTTCAGGGGTACCTTTCTTTCATGGATCAGATCATACCCACCTCTCAGGCAATTATATGTTAGAGTTGACAACTTTCAGTCGTTCTCCTTTTGATTTTTAGTCTGTCGTCCTTCCTTCTTCCGCCGCCTTGTCTCCTCCCCATGTTTTTTATTTGCTGTCCTTTCTCCTCAATTATTCTAGCAATCGTCTTACTTCCGCATCGAACTGCCGCTTGATCATTTCCATCGTGGTTTCCATCTCCACTTTTCCATCGTAGAGTGTATTTTTTGTTTCCATATTTATTTTTTATTTTTTTAAAATGTTAATGATATCCGGCTTCTGGCACCAACCTTTTTTTTCCATCCTGCGATCTTCCGGGAACGACCTAGAAATAATTGCATCATGGCCCTGAGAAAAGTAGCGAGTTTGAGACAGAATAACGAATAATCCAAAGTATTGAATGATCCCAAAATATTCAACATTAATCTTGCAGAATATCTTCGACAATTGATTTACAAAGATATTGAAATAATTATCGGTGACATAAATCTTGATCTGTTATCTGCCCGCACTCTCGTGTGGTATTCTATAGATTATTTTTTTATGTTACAATCATAAACACATTTCCTCGCACAATGATATCATGTACTGAACCGGTTTTGATTCATTTCTCACTTTTTATGCGAATTGATGACAGACGTCAAATTAAAGATATACGTTGTCAGACAATAAAAACAAAATACCTCAAATTATTCCTGCGGCAATTTTCTTGTTAGAATATTCCCACTATAATAATGGTTTGATTGGTCAAAACGTACATGAATTATTGAATTGAAAGTATCTATTGATTTCTAGAAATGTCAAGAAACAATCTCAAAAATGGGATAAATGAGTCGTTAATATCAGCAAAAAAGACGATATCTGCAATAAATCAAAGCCGGAAACAAAAATACCAAACATTAAAACAAAATATGGCACAACCACAAAAACTACAATGGAAATGTGCAACTTGTTCAATGAATACTATTCCAGTCTGGGGCAAGTATACGCAAATAGAATCACAAAACCAGAGAAAACTATCACACTGTAGTAAGTAGAACACAAAACTGTTTTCATTCGGAACAGATGCCAAAGAGGTACAAAATATAATTATGGGACTTGAACCAAACAAGTCGCCAGGACATGATGGTATCCGCTCGGAAACTTTAAAAATAATTCCAGATGAGATCAAAACACCACTCACCTACATTATCAATAAATGTGTTTAACAAAAATCAAAAAAGTTGGTGTTATCAAACCCTTACACAAAAATGGAAAAAAACAAAAATATGGTTAACAATAGGCCCTCAACATTGATTTCAAATATTGCAAAAGTGATGGATTTGTTTTTTAAAGAAGACTTGTAAATTTCACGAAAAAATATGATATAGTTGCCGATCAACGGTATGGATTCAGAGACGGAAGATCGACAAAAGATGCAATACAAGCTCTTACATCTTATATTTACGAATTTTTGGGCAAAAAAATCCAATAATGTGCATTTTCATTGACCTTTCCAAGGCATTTGATACGGTTTGCCACTCTTAACTTTTAGAAAAACCAAAGAATTGCGGTATACGGGGAAAAACATATGACATGAAAAGTAATTCGAGCCAGAACAGATAGTAAGTATTGATGACACAATGAGCCATCCTCCAATAATTACCTTTGGCGTTCCACAAGGAACAGTTCTAGGGCAAATCTTTCACACAATTTACTTAAATGAACTCCTTCTGCTCGAGACTATAGGAAAGATATTGAGGTATGCGGATGAGACCGCCATTCTGTACAGAGACACCTTATGGGATAACCTCAAAAACACAGCGGAAAATGGTTTCATAAAGATTGAGAGATGCTTCCGACGAAATAAACTCACTATGAATCTTGAGAAGACAAAATACTTACCCCTCACGTCGTACTCGAACGTATTACCTGATATGGGAACTCTAAACATAGAAAACAATCAGCATATACCAGAGAGCGAAACAATGAAATACCTAGGAATTGTCGTTGATATTAGGCACTTACATACTTTCTGATAAAAAGAACTGTGAGAAAACTAGAAGGTACCTTGACTAAATTAAAGTACCTGAGAAACTTCTTGGATGCCAGACATCTAAAAACTCTGTACTTTGCACTCGTATAATCCCAACTCACGTATGGGATGATAGGATGGGGAGGAGTGAGTGACTGCTACCTGAAAAATCCACTTGTCATACAGAAATGGATTCTGAGAATGATATTGAATAAAGGTAAAACTTCAGCGACAGTGTATTTTAAGAAGCGTCTGTTTTCCACTTGAGACCACTGTTTTGCGTGAGTATTCTGAGCAACACAAAAAAGACAACATTCAGCTAGAACAAGTCACCCACTCACTTCCATAACACAAGAAATAAAGAAAACTTCCTGAATGCAAAAATCATCGGTCAAAAAAACGCATCGTATCTCAGACCACGATTCTTTCAGATTCTACTTCGATAAATAAAAAACATTTGAAATATCAAAATAATCAAAAATGAAATTCAAAAATTGATTTTAAACAACAAGACTGTTTTTTCAAGACTTTGATAATCATAATGTTATAGCTAACTAGTCACTAATAATAATTGTTTCTGAGGAATAGAAAATATTATTTGGTAATTTCCTTGGTCCATCAAATATTTTATTATGAATAATGTTTAGGATTCTACAACATCGAATCATTACAAACAAGCAGTAAATCTCTTACTGCTTCAGTGATTAAACTGTTTATTGATTAAACTTAATTCACATCTCATGTATTTTCAATATACGAATTGAAATTATTTGCTGGAAGTCAATAAGACGAAACCAGAAAGTTTCCAATATCGTAGCTTCGACAATAAAATTCGACATAAAAAACATACAAAACCCTCCACGATCTAGATGAAAATTTCGATTTTGGACACTCACATTATTTTTATTACAATACATTTTTCATGATTTATATATTAAAGAGAAATCGATGACTGGGCTATAAGCTCCTTCTCTGTTGCTATGTTACTCCGAAATTCTCCTATGAAATATCTCCATGGCGGTCCAAATTAGAGCTATCATTTATCAAATTTATTACATTTATTGTTATCTCAATAGTTATGTGTGGGATACAGCGCCATAATTTAAAGCAAATAATGTCCGTATAGTTTGCGAACAGCGAACAGATTCATTCCTGGATGTGATGCCTGAAATAATGTGTACCGGCGACATCAAGTACGGTGAATTGTTGAAAATTGAAACATGGCCCAGGGTGCTACAGTCACAGATCATTCTACGATTCTTCAATATACACGGTGTGTCAAGTTTCGAAGTTCCCAGAGGAAATGTCTCGGAAAAAAAATTTAATAAATGCTTTTATTGGAAGAATATATTCAGTAATTATACTACCAAACGGCAGGCGCTTTCTCATACCAGATGAGAGAGTACTCTCTTCCACTCAACTTGAGAAAGAACATTATACAGAGAAAAGTAGACTGAAAGAAAAATATGACAAAGAAACTACAGGAATTGTTGAATCTGACCCAGGCATAGTTCAACAGATGGAGGCTACTGATCAACCCACACAAAACGGAATTCATAATTTTCAACCACATCCCTTCAGGCAATGCTCTCACCATCATGATCAATAATCATGAAATCCAACCACACACTACAATAAAATACTTGGGAATATATCTGGATCACAAGCTCAATTTTAACACTAACACCGCATCAGCAAAAAGAAAGGTCAAGGCAAAAACAAAACATTTCAGAACACTAACTTATAAAAACCAGGGAATCAAAGCCTTAAGTGCAAGCAAAATATATAAGTCAATCTGCAGACCAATTTTGGAGTATGGTCATCCTCTCTATGAGACGGAAATAATAGTCAGTGACTCATTCTTAGCTCTATGGTGCCCAAGAGAGGCAAGTAAAGAGGGAAAGAAATTCCTGACTGACGTCACTGACTATTAGTATCGTCCCATGGTATAGTTTGAGGTGAAGTTTATTCAGGTAAGCAAAAATGGCATCATGTGTGCTTTTTGATGCTTGGAACCCAAACTGATTATCGCTTAATATGTTGTATTTCTTAAGAAAGGATGTTATTCTATTTTTTACCAATTTCTCAATAATTTTTGCTAGAGTGGGTAGCAGAGAAATCGGTCTGAGTTGGCAGATAGAGCATGATCCTCTATATAATGGGATGATAGTGGCAATTTGGTTTCAAAAAGCTTGTCGCGCGATGTGTTCATAAAAGTAGGTACTACTTAATTTCATTCGACAATGATTGGTTGGTAACAATAACGATTGGTTGGTAACAATGACAATGGTAACAACGACAATGATTGGTTGTCGAAGTATTAATTTTATTATAATTCGCGACAAGCTTCTTAAAACAAAAGAATTCAACAAAAAATAATGAAATCATTGTCAGCAACGACTCAAACTTATTTTATACGTTTCAGTACACGGCTTGAATAAAAGCTTGTCTTTATAAAGGTTTCTTATTAGTTATTTCATTCTTTGCTTTTTAGTTAGTTGACCTTAATCTGTTCATTTCTACTAGAGCATCATTATTAAAAGGTATCTTTCCTGTAAGTTTTGAGCTGAAAGAAATCATGATCTCCGACCCCAAAAACTCCCACACACCAATTTTGAATAGAATCTGACCATAATCACAAAACTCGTCCGCCATCCTGAAGTCGTCATCTCGAATTTATTGATTTTGATAAAAAGTTCATAATATCCGAACCTGAAAACCCCCACATACCAATTTTGAATAAAATATGACCATAATCAGAAAACTCGTGCTCCATCTTGGAGCCGCCATCTTGAATTCATGAATTTTGACAAAAATTTCCTAATCTCCGATCCCGAATACCCCCACGTACCAATTTTGAATCGAATCGGACCATAATCACAAAATTCGTCCGCCATCTTGGAGCTGTCATCTTAAATTTATGACATGGAGGAAATGACCCTCGAGAGAAGGAGATATTTATTGTGTTTAAAGCACTATAAGACAATTTTCATTAATTTTCAGAGACATATCGTCCCACCAGAAAGACGATGGGTTTTAAATTTCGGAGAAAACTTGTTTATTTCGTGGATGTCAGTGGATTTGAGAAAGAAGGATTTATGTATCGACTTTTCCTCTAGATATACCAAAAGATCATTTATGACAGTAATTTTTCAGACAGCTTTGCCGCTACTGAGCTGTTGAGTTCAAATCATCTGAACTCAAGTTTGTTCCAACTGGATCAGATTTACATTTTCCTCTTAAATCATGGATAATCTCCCACGTTTCGCTTTGATTATTCTCAGGTTTAGCTATTCTGTTTGAATATTATATTTTTGGCCATTTTTATACCTTTTTGGTTGGTGTTTCTTTATTTGATAAAAAAGTTAAACGAATCTAAGTTTTCATTAGATACGTGTTTTCTGATTTGGTGTAAAGAGCACTGCTGATATTTTGAGCATTTGGTAAACCACGGATATTTTGGTTTATTTTTCAATGTTCAATGGGAAACACGGTATTAAAGTTTTTTGAATAATTTATGAAATTCATCAAAGGGATTTTCAGTTACTTGAAGTCCAGTCCAATCTGAGTCAGTACAGAGCATTTTCCACATGTCTGTCTGTTCGATTCGAAATTTGGTATCCTGTTACTTCAATGATATCGCAGCATCACCTGGAATCTGCAGGATACCCAACTCCTCACCAACTTACAGCATAGGTATCGTGTTTACGCTCATTGGAATGGTCTCAATGAATAGGTTATAGATAGATTGTGATCATGGTCTGATGATGTAGCGGGAAAGAGGAATGATGTCAAATGGCGAGGGTTTCTAAGCTACTGTCACTCGTTCAATCGATATGAAATTCTAGTATACCGTTTGTGGCGAATTAGTGTATGAATGTGTGGAGTGAATGAAAGAATGAATGAGGGAATGGGTTTGAGAGAATGAATAAACACGATTTGATATGGTACGGTGCTGAATATAATAAGGCACGGTGGTGTACGGTACGGACAACAAACCGCAGCGTTTCTACTAGTAATATATAAAGTTGGAAAAGCATGAAATCAAACTCAAATTGGAAATCTAAAAGACCCCCGATACAAAAAAAACTAAAATATAATTATTTTTTTATTTTTATTTTTTATTTAAGTTTTATTTTCTGAATCATTTAGTGTTGTTGCTTCTTCAGTATCTAGAGGAAGTTTATTGTACATCTTTATACCATTATATATGATTGGGAATTACTCTCGTAGGCTGATAGTGCGTAAACAAATGAACAGTTCCTGTGACGAAAATTGACTAAGAGTGTGAATAGCCGAAGGTGAAGGTCATTATTATATCGAGATGCTCAATGAGTTTATCTTTTCGAAAGGGAAAGCTATGTAAATAGAATTATTTCTATGGCAACTCAGTTGAATTTGAAGAGACAATAGTATGCCATCCAGTTCCTAAGCGAAACAGCGTGAATAAAGCGAGATACGCATTTGTTCCGAAGTATATGTCGTTAGTTTGGAACAAACGCGTAGGTGGATATTCAAAACAGGATCATACTGAATAATTCTGGTTTACGTTTCTCCCTTTCTATTTACATTCGTTATCCAAATAATGTTGAATATGCAACAATCAACGTGAATTCGGACCAAAAATATATCCATGCATATGAAGTTGAGAATAATCTAATTAGTCTACATATGTAGAAGATGCTTTGTTGCCAAAATAATGTAAATAACATAGTACGTCTCTGAGAATAGAATTCAAAAGTTTCATCATATCTCCACAAAATCCACGTATATCTAGAACCAGAGTTTCAGAAATAGAATAATGACCTGTTATGTTCGTGAGAATACTCAAGGCTTGTTTGGGAAATGGTGAACTCTGTGAGGTTCTGAAAAGAACATCATATAGGCGGGATAAAGAAAGAAATGAATACACGATACAGCTCATATGTTCACATATTCCCGGAATAGAAAACATATTTATTTATTTATTATCTCAATTCAACTTATGAACTAAATAGAAATATTTACGAGTAACTCTCGTGATAAACCTTCATTACAAAAAAAATTTCTTGTCTCTGGAAAAATTAAAATTGACTTATGTATGTAGTATGTTCCACAGTTCCCCATTCATGCCTTCCAAACTAACAAAATTGAATAATCATCTCAACTTGAACCTCTTAACATCATTATTATTTTCATAATCCGTGTATGGCCTCTCACGGAGTGCAAGGAACAAAATCTCCATTTTTTAATAAATATTATCATAAGAAAAACTCGAAGTCGTCTCCACGTAAATGTTTTATTTTGAAAAAGAAACATATTTCGGATCTCTATAGGTGTCCATCTTCAGTCTAGCTGTAAGATATATTTAAGGTAGTTCCGCCACGAGACAGTTGAATTAGGAAATTATTAAAATTTGGCATACGTATTGTTTAACATGTGAACAACACCTCTATGAAATTTTAACAAGTTTCACCATCCCGAACCCGAGATATATATAATTGAAGTTGACTCAATTAACACGTAACATATGGACCATGCACAGGTAAACAGCACATTATTGATTCTACCGTTAGTACTAAAATTAAGAAGTTCATGAGAAACGAGGAGGAGCTAGAGCAGGATATCACAGATATTGTGAAAAAAAAACAAAGTGATTGACCATCTAGTTTGACAGATATAATCTCGAGAAGTACTAAGGTTCAGGCTGCATACGATATATTTGCAAGCGAACGAGCGAATGGTGGGGAACGGAACGGAGAGACGGCAACAGTGTACCTACGCACGGCCAGGCGCTCAGTTTGAACACCTCACATATCGGTCTCGTAGGGAAAAAAGTACTTGCAAAAATTGCCGAAACACTTCGAAGCATACTTATTGTTAATATTTCTTTTAATATTAACAATGTTTATGATTCGAGCATACATCAATTCAAGGTTAGCTTCGAAACAAACGTATATTTTTTTAAATGATCTTTTTCATATAACAACGTAATAACGTAATATATTAATAATAACACGTTTGTTTTGAGGATAGCTTAAAAATAACAAACGTACCTATATTTAAAACAAAAATCTTTTTTTCTCTTTCATAAAACATAACGTAACAATATATATATATATATATATATATATATATATATATATATATATATATATATATATATATATATATATATAATATTAATAATAACATGTTTTTTTAAAAACATTTTTTTTTGTCACTAGACGATTGCTAAGCTTTGGTTGGTTTCTAAGAATACAAGAATATTTTCCAAGATTTTTTGTCTTTCGTGACACGAGGTTTTTGTCTAATTGGTTGGTTGACAATAATTGTACTATACCGTCCTTCCACTTTCTGCATATACTTTTGTATTTCTGTATTGTCTATCCCCGCACTTGCTATTTTCTTAATCATCCCTGCAGAAATAACACCCTTGAAAACATTCAAAGATCGTTCGAGTACCGCTGCCTTTTGCAAACGAGCTTCGTGAACGAAACATTCCGTGAAAGATTTGCTATTCGCAATTAATTTTTCTTTCGGAATAGTGGAAGCGATTTTTTCAAGAATATCGACGTCGTATGATGCTTCGTGAAATTTTGTCGTCGGTTCAATGTGAAGTAGATCTTCAGCGAGCCTGGAAAGTTTGAACATGCCGGGACCTTTCCTTTGAGGATGAAGCTTTCTTAGAATGCCGCGCAAGATTACCTATTTTGTATCCACGGCAAGCTTTTGAATCTGTTACTCACAGAATAACCTAGATCAAACAATGAAAGAAATTATTTTTTCCTTTTTAGTACATTTATATAAAAGCTTGTCTTTAAAAATGTATTTTTCATAATTTTTTCCTGACAAAAATTTCATAATGCATTGTCACCGGAATTATGTACACTTGCCAAATTTCAAACCAATAGGACGATTAGAAGTGGATCAAATTTAATTTGCAAGATTTGATGACAAACATCGGGACAGGTGAAACTAAATAAAAGCTTGTAATTGTAAAAATTATCGATTTTCCCAATATAATATAATTATAGAATGCTACAAAATGAGTTAAAGTAAACATAGAAAAAAATCCGTAGTGTATTCCACAGTTTAGTATTTCATTATTTTTCTATCGGCGCTTAGTCTTCACTATGAACAATTTTTATTGATCCTTCACACGATCGTTGTGAACAATCCACGATGTACAAATTATGAGGGACTGTAATAGCTATCCCCAGAAATATATTTCTATATAAAGTTACAGAAAAGTTTGCATACACACATAAAATATATCGATATATATAAAGTCGGAAAAATGATCCTTGAAAAAACTGCAGTTTTGCATCGCAGTCAGTGCAGCAAACTGCACTGACTGCGATGGATCGAAAAATATGATATAAACTCCGCTATAAGCGCCGCAGAGCTTGGAATGAAAGTTCTTCGCAGCAGAGTTTAGAATACAAATTCTTACAGCGCTTTATGAAAAATCTTGTATCGAAGAGAATCTACATGTCAATATATCCATCAACGCAAAACAAAATCTATGGAAAAAGCCCTGCCCCATCACGCCGTAAACTCACATTTCATCACATAACTTCTCGACATTCTCAATTACTAGTTTGCGCTCTTCCTCGGCAATCCATAGCTGACTGCTTGTTCATGTTCATAAGAGTATCTTGAACTATTAAATGCGAGCGATCGTTGGATTGCGACGTTGCCAACAGTCCAGTCATGGCTTATTTGCTGTATCACGCACGAGAGTTGCGATTCTGGGTGTACAGTTCCCTAAGAAAAGAACCCTCCAATTCAGCGTTTGCAGATGTATCGCGTCGCGCTACAATCGAGCCTAATTTTTGACACTGTTTGTAGCAGCCGAACTACCTTAATGTAAAATATGTAAAATGAGGTATTAAAAATTCCCAAAGTCTTCTCCACGACAGTTTAATATAAATTAAAGTCAAGGTTGGTGGACGAATAGCAGAAAACAACCACTTTCCTGGCTAATATCAGGCAGAATGTTGAATGATATCTGCTCGACATATATGCAATAATTCATATAAATAAATACTAAATTGCAAATGTTTCTTTCTAAAAGACATGATTGTGTGTAGTTTAAGTCAGTCTCGCCTGACATCTATAGACCGTTTCGAGCTGTTGGCCCTCATCAGTATAGGGTAGTCCCAACCAAAGATCCGAGGATCCCAGGTTGATGCGAGACTGAATTGAACATCAACACAGCCATGCTTTGGTCAACAATGGGTACATGTAACGAGGTGAATTTCAAAATCACCTAGGAAACGGCACCTGGTGACAGAAAGAAACACCCCAGAAACTCAATAACAACCTATTTCGAATGAAGTTGATATAGGAATGGCTACTTGGCCGACTACCATATGAAATACAGAGAAAAGCCACTGTTTTCGCAAAATGGAGAGGAATATTCAACAAATAGTACATTTTTTTAAAGGATTTGGAAGATTTCACTAATAACATTTTTTGGTAGATCTGGTCCGAAAAGTAATGATAATTATATTTTTTTGTATCTAAGCAATGATATTTGTAACCTGGGCTTGGAAGGTATATACAGGATAGTCGGATAATTTCTTGGTAATTGAGGTGCACTCTTGTGGCCTCAACAACTTTTTCAAATTTTCGATCTCTTCGTTTTTAACCGACGAAACCAAAAAGGAGGAGGTTCTCTATTCGACCCGTATATTTTATGTTTTTCCATCATATTTTTTTATGTATGATCACGCATAACTTTTTACTGAGGCGTCCGATTCCGATAATTCTTTTTTCAGTGGATAGGGTGTACTTTGAATTTGGTCCCATTTGAATTAAAAAGATGAAATTCACCCCTAAGGGTAGCGAAATGAAGGATATTGATCACTCACCCTCTGAATTCTGGTCCGTTAACCGGTTCTATCAGGCATAACTTTGTACTGGTTTCTTCGATTTGGATGATTGTTTTTTTTAATAGATAGGGTATACCTCATATTTGGATTTCGGAAGAAATTAGCCACCCCCACGGGTGGAAAATAGGGGATAATTGATTTTTCACTAGTGAACATTGGCATACACATACGTAGTTGACAATGACAGATCGCTACTGACATTATTCTTGTTTCACATCCGTCAAAATCAGTATATTATATGAGAGGATGGAATGATATACAAAGTAATGAAATAAACTAACCAGAACAACGAAAATATTTTATATTACAACAAATAGTAAAAGTAGATAATCATGTTTTTAACTGGTAATAGTTGAAGTAAGGTGGGTAAGTAAGTATTTTGGAAGTAATCAAAAAACAAGTAGGTAGTAATCGGTAGATTTTAGCCACAAAAATGAAAAATAAAAACTTTTAACAAAAAATTAAACCGACGAAATACGGAACTGAAAAGTAATAAAACTTTTAACAAAATTAACCGACGAAAATCAACTGAAAGCAAAATAAATAAACCTTCTTAGTTTAAATGATAATTGAGCTCCTAAACTAATGTAAGTAACTGATTTTGAGTCGGCGCCAAACAAACTAGCAATTGAATTAGGTGAAGCGTAAAATGATGGCAACGAGATGCACGGCTGCGTTTTGATGACTTCTTTCATAGATAATGATCTTCGATAATTGTTTGTTTGGCGCCGACTCAAAATCAGTTACTTACATTAGTTTAGGAACTCAATTATCATTTAGACTAAGGAGGTTTATTTTATTTTTTGCTTTTCAGTTGATTTTTTCGTCGGTTTAATTTTTTGTTAAAAAGTTTTTTATCCAGAGAATGATCTACGGCATATCCTTATTTGCTCAAGATTCCTTTTGTGTTGCCTTTTGTGTTGATGGAAAATTCGATTCCGTCTCCTAAATCTATTCGAACATTTGTATAATGGTTTTTAATGGAGACTTTGTTGGATTTGAAGGAAAATTTGGGATTTTCGCTTCCATATTTTGTGTAAAAAATAAAATTTTGAATTCGAGGAAACTCTTCCAGATGTGGAATTGATTCATTTTCTACCGAAGCAAATGTCTCACAATGGGAATTTTCCACAATTTCAACGTAAATTTCTTTCAAATCCAAAGCCATATACCGCAGTTTCACTTTCGAAAATGAATCATGAAACAGTTGCTGATTACCACTGAAGTCCACTTAAATGGTTTTTTAACCGAGAAACCAAGGTTTAGGTTCATATATAGAAGATATTTCCGTTGAGTGGAAAGCCCTTTTCTATTAATTATGTAAATTTTCCAATGTAAGTGAAACATTTGCTCGAGTGGAAAAACAAAATGTGGTCTTTTTGCAATCCAACGCATTTGTGATTTCACATCTGAGAAACCATTTTCTGAATTGAAATTTCATTCATCACAGAAAATCGAATTATAGAAATTATGTTTCTCAAATCAATGAGAATTGATCGGACTACTTTTTCCTAGTTTCGAATATGAGAAAATTATATTTTTTTGTTCGCACTAATTGTTACCCATGTTCATATGAATCACTGATTTGGAATCACTTCGAATTTATCAAAAAATGGCTTTGATGAACACTCCGCAGTCGCGTATCAGCGTGAAGAAAACTGGGTTTTTCCACTTCATCAATGTACCATTTTTTCTCCATCGTCACAATTGTCATTTTTGAACATTGAAAAAGAGTTTTCCCAACTTTTGTTACACCTTTGAAAATGTACGAAATATTATTCTAGGTCGAGTTTACAAGCTTTCTTTTTTATATATAATATTTTGAACCTTTGTGGCCCATTAAATAATGAATTATTAGTATTCAACACTTTCATTGGTTGTTGTACAAATTTAAAGCAGATTTGCTTGAGCCAGAAATTTTATGTGGATTGTACTTTCGACTACTGCACAAAATTTTTGTTGCAGTTGTTCACCTCTGCCCAGACGCTCACCACACCACTTTTCTACTACTAGATTCTTTTATCTATACCGCAAACCCGATAAAGTATAATCTGTAGTGGTTTACGGTAATTTATGCTTTAAAGGGTCAGCGACGTTATCGACTGCCTTTCACGCGAGAATAGTAATTTGGTCTAATATAAACAGGGTGTTATGTAAGTACGTGACCAAACTCGAAGGGGTGATTCTTTGAGTGATTCTAAGACGAAAAGTTCATATAACCAAAGGTCCGGTAATGCTTTGTTTTCAAAATACAGGGTATCAACATTTTTGAAAGAAATAGTTTTTTCCTAATTATCTTAATAATCCTATAGCCGATTTTGTTGAAATTTGGCAGTGTTATTTGGAGTAGTGAGAAGCTATTTTAACCCCAACTGGATTGCAATTATCATGTCCAGTGGCGTCCCGGAAGGCACCTTAACCAACTTTTGACCAAAAAAATGTGCGCCACTGATTTTTTGCAATATTCGTATCTTGCTTTGTTTTTGAGAAAAAACATAAAAATCACTTTATTGCATGTCCCTGGGACAACATAATATTAGAAATTTTAACTACCAAACCACCAAAAACTGGGATGTACTTGTTATTTTTTTCCATGTCAATAGTCTATTCTAGTCTTAGAAATTGTTATCAAAAGTAATGCAAGCAATAAAAAAAATTATTAATAATTAAAAAAATGTTTTTATTGTTGTCCATGGATATGCAATAACGAAATTTTGTATTCATGATCAAACAATTAAAATTACAAGGAAGTCATCTTTTGAATTTTTAAATTAACTGTTATCGATGAAACAAAGAACGTTAATTATTACTGCAGTGTTTCGAAAGTAAAGTTAAAGTGCCATGGAAGGATAAACAATTGTTCAAACAAATTCGACTTTGACATAACTTGAAACAGTGCATACTTAATTATTTGGTAGTAATTATTTTTCAAGTGTTTTAGGCTATAAAATTCGTTACTGATATTAGAAAATGGTTCGGTTTACAAGCTCAGAAATGAATACACGAAAGGCTGAGCGATCAGGTACCTCCCAAAGGTCGCCTGCAACGGTAAGAACAGTGGAGCTGGAGGAAGCAGTTTTACGTGAAGTTGAGCGTAGCCCCGATGCAAGTACACACAAAATTGCACAACAGTTAAACATTTCTCACTTTACTGTATGGAAGATTTTAAGGGACCATCAACTGTATCCTTACCACATCCTAACAGCGTGTGCAAGCGTTATTACCTGCGGATTTTCCCAAGTGAGTTGTTTATTCTACTTGGCTTTTGCAACAACAGGCAGCATCTCCGACATTTCTATCCCGTATATTGTTTACCGATGAAGCGTGTTTTTCGCGAAATTCAATTATGAACTTTCATAACAATCATATCTGGGATGAATAAAATCCTCATGCGGTTATAGAACATCATTATCAACAACAGTTTTCCGTGAATGTTTGGGTTGGTATTGTGAGTGATTATCCCATTGGACCTCATTTCCTACCCCCGAGATGAAATGGTCAAGAGTATCGTCATTTTTTGGAAGTTGTGTCACCTATACTATTAGAAAATATCCCACTGGCAGTAAGAGAAGCAATGTGGTTCATGCACAATGGGGCATCACCTCACTTTAGCATAGTAGCACGTCCATTTCTCGATGCAACTTATGGAGATAACTGGATCGGTCGCGCAGGTTCACAGTCATGGCCACCCAGGTCACCGGATTCAAATCCCTTAGATTTCTTCCTTTGGGGACATTTAAAGTCACTCGTTCATAAAACTCCAGTCAACACTGAAGAAGAACTAATCCAACGAATACGGGATTCATGTGATCAGATAAGACATACGCCGGAAATATTTCAACGTGTTCGGCAATCGATGTTAAGACGAGGTAATGCTTGCATTGAAGTTGAAGGAGGACATTTTGAGCAACTATTGTGAGTTTTGTGTCACTTATTGTTGAATATTTACTTACTGGAAAAAATTGCGTATTATTTGTTTAACTGTGGTTTTAATAAAGGGTTCTTCTTGTTTCATGTTTTTTTTTTAATTTCCGGCGTTAACACATAACAATGAAGTTATTTTTATTTTTTTTTCTCAAAAACAAAGCAGGATACGAAAAAATGCTAGAAATAAAAGATTTGTAGTTTCAGTAGCTCAATGCGAAAACAATACAAAAATTGCAAAAAAAATCAGTAGAGCACATTTTTTTTGTTAAGGTGCCTTCCGGGACGCCACTGGACATGCTATTTTTAATCTAGTTAGGGCTAAATAAGCCCCTTGCTACCTACGCCTAAAGGATTATTAAGATATTTAGGGAAAAACTATTTCATTTAAAAATGTTGACACCTTGTATCTTGAAAACGAAGCATTACTGGACCTATGTTTAAATTAACTTTTCGTCTTAGAATTACTCGAAGAATCACCCATTCAAGTTTGGCCACGTACTTACATAACACCTTGTACTTTATACGGGAACTGATATTTATTTATTTTTCCGGTTTCCTTCATAATTCACCCTTATAATATTTACGATTTTAAACGAACCCTATATTTTGAGTCGGAGATGAATTATTCAACTGAGAATGGATATACTATAAAATACATATTCAACATTGAACAATCAATCAATCAATTTATTAGTTGAAGAAGTGTTCAATTACAACATAGGAACCTACATTGTAACATACTAGCTTAGGTAACACGTCAGATGAGCTTTAAAAAAAAGACAGACACTAATCAACATAACATTAAAACTAGGCCGTCAGAAGCAAAAAGCAGTATTTGTACATAAAAAAATTAGTATTTGTAAACAAAAAGGATGAACAAATTACAATTAATAACACACACTTTACTTAACAAGACATGTTAAAAGCAACTATTTTTAAAACAACGGTGAGAAAAATTCATTTCTGTAAAATTCGGCAACGGAGAAGTGTGCTTTTAGCACAAGATGGTTTTTCAGCTCAGCTTTGAAGGAATGTAAGCTAGGGGCAAATTTGATATTGTCGTCAGGAGCATTATAGAGCCTGCGACACTGATAGTCTAGTGAATGGTTGTTGTAGTTTATATTTATTTCTAGTACTATAGTCATGAGAGTGTCCACAAGTAGGAATATTAGTAATATTTTTTCTCACATAGACAATGCAGTGGTATATAAACAAACATGGTAGAGTCATTATACCAATGTTAACAAAAAGTGGTTCACAATGTTCTCTCGGGGGTACCGCCATCATTAACTTTACTTCTTTTTTTTGAACGGCGAATATTTCTTGTGCCTTGGATGTAGCACCCCAATGAATTATTTCATAGCACATAAATGACTGAATGAGACTAAAATATACCAGTTTCAAGACTTCAAGAGAGAGTGTGTTTTTCAGTTGATGGAGTAGGAATATGTGTTGACTAAGCTTGAGTTTTATATACTCAATATGATTGCTCCAGGTGAGTTTAGAATCAATATTTATTCCTAGAAATCTTGTGTCAGAGACTTGCCGAATTGATGTATTGTTCAGCTTCACTAGGTAGCTGCTATCTATTGAAGAATTTTTTGTAACAAAATTAATCATTTGAGTTTTGGTTATATTGAGAACTAGTCCATTCAAATCACACCACTCGGAGAGTTGATTTGTAGCATTCTGTGCATTACAAAGCATAGTGGTAATACTATCAGCTGATATAACGAGATTGGTATCATCTGCATATACAATCGATAGAGAAGCAGCGGAGCAATAAGTCGGAAGGTCATTAATAAAACAAATAAACAGCAGGGGCCCGAGTAATGATCCCTGAGGTACGCCTGTCGAGATATATCGAATATCTGAGAAGGTATCATTCAGATATACTCTTTGGCTATGACCTTCAAGGTAAGTTACGATCCGATTCAATGCAGGTCCTCTCACACCATGAAGTTCTAATTTATATAATAACAGATCATGGTCAACAAGATCAAACGCCTTACTAATATCAAAAAACAGTGCCAACGTGTTGTGTTTGCTGTCAAGAGCATCAGTTACATGTTTTAATAGCACATCAATGGTAGTGCCAGTGGATTTGTTTTGTCTAAGTCCATTCTGACTTGAGCTAAATAGGTTGAGATTTTCCGAAATATTTGTATAGTCGTACATAGTAGCAGTATTCACCAACTTTTCAAACTGACACATATCACATCACTCAAATATCTCAAAGATTCATCAAGTAGCGTTAATAATAAGGTTTTAAAATTATATCAGTCGCGTTGCCAAACTTATCATTTATTCATGTTTATTATTTACTTCTTGAATTATCAAAATAAATTCTTTAAAAATAAACTTTAACGTATTTAGCATATACCATCACTAAATAACATTTCCACCGATATTTATTTATTTTCAAACAGGTAAAAAAACCTTATTACATGAAAATCATCTTTCATGCAAATATGATTACAGCCTAACAGTAAATCGCAATATCGCATGTCTACATGTGATTATTGTTACATTGTATCACGCTACTACGTATAACTGAATGGAAGAAAAAATAAAAAAAAAGTTATTCTGAGTTTAAGAAGTATGTTTTTATACCATGATAGACTTGTTTGAAAGGGAGAACAAGTTGAGATATGACAATAGTAGGAAGTTGTTATAATTATAATAATTATGATGAAGGGTGATACTTCCATTATTTTCTCGATGAAGATTTCATCAACTACACCATGAGACATTATCAAAAACAATTTTGGAATAAAATCAAATCATGAGATCCACTCCCATACACATATATATGGATATTGTTACAATATTAAATCAATAATGGTATAATAATAATGTGAATGATATAGAACGACAATGATAGAGAGAAAACGGAAAACATTGAAGAATACAGAACAAAAATACAATATGAAGAGAATGAATGAAACTTACAAAAATAATAGGTGATAATTATTATAGTGGAGAACACATATATATTCAATAATGATGTTTATTTGATGATAGTTTTTGATAGTAGATTTCGCTTGTAACAACTTTTGAAACACACAATGGATTATATTCCATTGGTTCCTTAACTGTTGGTATTGGGATCACAATAGATTTTTTCCACATACTATGTTAGTTATTTTGATCATTGTGATGATGGGTGAACAGTTATTTGTTGATATGTAAGGTACCTCGAAGAATTGAACAAGTCTTGTTGTTCTGTTGGGGATTCTTTTTTTGAGTTTGAGTTGTTATCATATTTTCCATATATTTTATAACACATTATTACTACATTTGCATGTCTTCTAGTTTCAAGACTGGGTATTCTAAATTAATTCCTTAATGCTAACTGTATTATGGCCCGGGGCTAACTGTATTATGGCCCGGGAATACTTTATATTTTTTGTAGTAGAGATATCTCAGAAATCTTCCTTTTTTGAACAAGGGACTATCTCATTTTTTTCGGAAATGATATTTTCCTCAATATATCTATTATATTAGAAGTAATATAATTCCATATTTTCAGTCCAAGATGGAAATGGAATCATCAAACTATTCCAAGATAATTTTCGAACATTGAGAAAGCTTTGATGTTCCTACCCAAATTCAACACACAAGAAATGCTAACAAACTAAATTATTCCAATAAAAAGGTATGTGAAAATAAAATCTGCGGTTGAACATTTTCTCAATACTTGCTTGAATTATTGAATTAAAATATTATATTCTAATGGAACCAATTAAAAAAATTTAGTTCAAATTTATCAAAACAATTGACAAATAATTTCAAACTAAATGGATTGAAAAAAAAAACACGAAAACTCCGATAAAATCGCCCAGCATCAAAGCCCACCCCTTAATAATTAAGGAAAAAAATCATTAATCTCCTATTAAAGTGTCTTTTTACGATATGGAAAAATCAGAAATGCCACAGGGGAAAAATAATTGATATGATGATTACATTGAACAAATCTTGTCAAATGAAGTTACTATTTCATTATTTCTCCGCCAAAATGTGTCAACAACAATCACATCGGCCCGTTTATTCTTATATCGTATTTCTATACCCCATTATGGAATAATTGAAAAGCCATTAAATCTGACATCAAAACAGAAATACAAAGTCATTAATCGGTTAATTATAAAAATTAGATGTGGAAACGAAAGCGGCGCCTCCGCCATATATCGTGTAGCTTTTTCACGGGCTTAGCTTATCTTTCTAATGGGGGATAACTCCCAAGTGAACCTCTTCCAAAAACAAAACAATTGAATAAGAAATCACAATATTTATCCAAATAATATAACAATAAATAGAGATACAGGAGGGAGTACTTACATTATCTAAAAACGTCATGGAACTGGCTGAGATCTATCAAAAGATAATTTGGGTTTTCTGATGAGCAATTTGACCACGACTATTTGCCTCATTATTTTTGTTCCAATCAAATGGCTGAAATTCCAAACAGCGAACCAATAAGATCAGTTATAAAACGTCTTATCGCTGTTTCATACTGATAAAACCACCAGTAGATTTGATATTGTTTTGCGATAGAACTACACTGGGTCCTGTCAGAATTGGATGTCAACGCATTCAATACATATACAGTGCGCGTCAAAATTATGGAACAAATTCGATATTTTGCAAGCCATGTACTTTTGACAAAAATCCTAAAATAGGTCGGTTTTTATTTTAAAATGCCGATTTTTTTATGTATATTCTAAAGAGGTTATGTCACTGGTTTTGACATGATGACGTAATCGGTATTTTTTTTAAATTGGAATAGATGTCTTGTGATATATCATCTGAAAGGCCTTTCAAAACTGCATTTAATGATAATGATTAATTAGATATTTTTTTACAGGGTGAACAAAAATTAATAATTTATTTCAATAAGAGAATAACTTTATATCCAACAAAATAGAACAGTTAAATAAGATGTTCGGAATGCCATCCACCAGTCTCTTGACAATAAGCAAATCTACGGACACATTCCTCTTGCACATTGCGAATAACTTCCGGAGTAATTCTGGTAATTTCGATCCTAATTCGATTTTCAATCTTTAGATTTTGCGGCCTATCTACATAGACCTTCGATTTCAAGTAACCCCAGAAAAAATCCAGGGGCGTAAGATCTGGAGATCTTGGGAGCCACTCTATCGGTCCGCGTCTACCAATCCACCTCCTAGGAAAACAGTTATTCAAAAACTCGCGAACATCACGTGCATAGTGCAGGGGTGCACTATCTTGTTGCAACCAAATACTTTCATTTGGCGAGTTAAGATTGTTGGCGTTTGGAAAAATATATTTTTATTATTATTACATTATGATTATGAAATTCTTGTATTGTCATCGGTCCTTGATATGTGTGACAAATTTCAGATTATTCTGAAGATTGGAAGTGGGTGAATATTTACTTCCAAGATTTTATTACATTGTGAGTTATTCAGCTACAAGTAAAGATAATAAAAGCGTGTAACAAAATGCAAAATTTTACTTTTTTGAGCCAAGGCTCTAATCCCTTAGACTGCCCTGGCAGACTAGTGAGTCAGTGCTCTACTACACCAATGGATCCTTCCCAAATATTATTAGTTAGCTATTTCCTAGTCTAAAATGGAAACAAAACACAACCACAAATTAATGCCATAATAGGCAAGTTAGTGTCAAATAAATGTCAGTTGAAATATCAACAAATATTCTTCACAAATTCTAAGTGAAAAGGTTCTAAAAGTAAACTATGGCTACTTTAAGTGAAACCCAACGCATAGAAATTTTAATGTTTATTGTATGCGGAGATAGAACCAGAACTCAGCAAGAGGTATGCGACTTGTTCAATGCGAAGTATCCAAATAGACCTATCACTCGTTCAACAGTCAGTAAGATTGAGAAAAAATTTAGAGAAACTGGTCATGTCAAACATATTCCGAATGCTGGACGTCCTAAAATAGAAGAAAACGTGAAACTTGATGTTCTATTGGGTGTAGACAATAATCCTCACAATACTTCACGACAAATTGCAGCAGACCTTGACATATCCCAAAGTTCTGTATTACGTATTCTAAAAGCAGAAAAGTATCATCCATACAAAGTACAGCTACATCAATAACTCAATGATGATGATCCCGATCGCCGTGTGGAGTTCTGTGAAATAATGCAGGATTTGTGTAACCGCAATCCACGTTTTATAAAACAAATTCTGTTTTCCGATGAGGCTACGTTTTGCCTAAATGGTTCAGTAAATCGTCAGAATTGCAGATATTGGAGTAGGGATAATCCTCACTGGATGATGGACGGGCATACTCAATACCCTCAGAAAGTCAATGTTTGGGCAGGGATTATGAACGACAGGATTATTGGCCCGTATTTTTTCGAAGGAAATCTCACAGGGAAGCGTTACTTAGAATTTTTAGGAAATGAACTCATACCTAGCCTTGCCGATATTTTCCCAAACGCCAACAATCCTAACTCACCAACTGAAAGTATTTGGTTGCAACAAGATGGTGCACCTCCGCACTATGCACGTGATGTTCGCGAGTTTTTGAATAACTGTTTTCCTAGGAGATGGATTGGTAGACGCGGACCGATAGAGTGGTCCCCAAGATCTCCAGATCTTACGCCCCTGGATTTTTTCTTGTGGGGTTATTCGAAATCGAAGGTCTATGTAGAAATCTACAAGAGTTGAAAAAGCGAATTAGGATCGAAATTAACAGAATTACTCCGGAAGTTATTCGCAATGTGCAAGAGGAATGTGTCCGTAGATTTGCTTATTGTCAAGAGACTGGTGGATGGCATTTCGAACATCTTATTTAACTGTTCTATTTTGTTGGATATAAAGTTATTCTCTTATTGAAATAAAATATTAATTATTGTTCACCCTGTGAAAAAATATCTAATTAATTATTATCATTGAATGCAGTATTGAAAGGCCTTTCAGATGAGGTATCACAAGACATCTATTCCAATTTAAAAAAATTACCGATTACGTCACCATGTCAAAACCAGTGACATAACCTCTTTAGAATATACATAAGAAAATCGGCATTTTAAAATAAAAATCGACCTATTTCAGGATTTTTGTCAAAAGTACATGGCTTGCGAAATATCGAATTTGTTCCATAATTTTGACGCGCACTGTATAAGGAAATAAGAATTGCAAAATTGATGGAATAAGTGTTTAAGGCAATTAATAATTTTAATATATAAATAGAAGTCCTCGTAGAACAGGGGTTAGCATGTTAGTCCATTACGCGATAGGCTCGGGTTCGATCCCATACCAAGGAACTTTTTTTTTAACATGCTTCAGATACAAACATATTTCATCTGATACTGGAAAATTCATAAAATTTCCAGGTTTTTGGGTGAGTTTAAAAGCGGTGAATGATCATTGTGAATGAATGAATCTGTAAAACGAAGCATTTAGAAACGGTTACTATTCGGACACGATTCCTTCGATTTTGGATCGAAAAGAACTTTCCCCGTTGAGAATTATAATATAACATGAATTCTGGTAATTCTATCCAGTTTCAAATATGATTCGAGAAATATTCTCATCAAATAGCATTCGTGCAAGAGGATTTTATCGCATTTTTTTTTATTTTCCCTCAAGCTTTTTGCCTCTAGGCAATTTAACTCATGCAATTTCCGGCCTTATTGTCAAAGATTAAACCACTCAAGCCTCGCTTTCGTATTTAAATAGGATAATAAGACCACAAATCGCACCCGGTGAAATTAACAGCTGAAATGCTTTCTTGGGCCATCTCCAAATACCCTAATTTCCATCAAATATTCACTGACGCATCCAAGACCACACAAGGACATGCAGCAGCTTACATATGCGGCGACAGTAGATTCTCCATACGTCTAGCTCAAACATGCAGCATCTTTACAGGTGAAACGACAGCCATAATGGCATCACTCAGAATGTGTAGAGAAGACCCCAGAAAAAACTTTATTATCATTACAGACTCTCTATGTGCAATTCACGGATTGAAACAGTTATATCCGTATCATCCAAATCTCATATCAATCAAAGAAGAACTTTACCAACTACAAATCGAAGCAAAAAATATCTCATTTCTATGGGTACCCTCTCACGTAGGGATCAAGGGTAACGAAGAAGCTGATACCCTAGCCTATATATAAAACAGCAAAATGAGCTCCCGTCCTCGGATCACAAACCCTCGATCCAAAACTTTATACTCAGTATCTGGCAATCCACTTGGACTCATGCAACATCCAAACCCCGAGAAACCAATGAAATAGTCAACAAAAAGTTATCATTACCCACGAGAAGGAGAGACCAAGTCGTTATTAACCGTCTCCGGTTAGGACATACGCTCCTAACCCACCAACATATAATGAATAAGGATCCATGACCCATATGTCACAACTGTGCCACACAAATCACAGTTAAACACATCCTGATAGAATGCCCATTATACAACGAAGAAAGAAGTTCAAACAACCTAGGAGTCAACATCAAATCTATCCTCAACAACGATCTACAGAAAGTGCTGAAGTTTCTAAAAGACATCAATATATATTGTTAATTCTAATTTCTAATCAACATGTGTTTGTTTCCCCCTGCTAATAACTATTAGCAGTTGATGCGGGGTCATTTTTGTTGAAATAAAAAAAAAAATTGCTTTGGATGTGTGACGTAGGTTATTCCGTGAGTTATAGATTCAAGAGCTTGTCGCGCAAAGTTTTCATTTCGAATACAGAAGCTTTTGAATCTGTAACTCACGGAATAGCCTACGTCACACATCCAAAGCAATCATTCTGTACTTTTTAGGGTATTTGAATGAAAGCTTATTTTTAAAAAAGTTTGTTTTATTAATTATTTTATTTTGTGCTTTTTAGTAAGTACGCCTTAATCTATGCATTTTTGTTGAAGTACTTTTTCCTGTAAGTTCTGAGCTATCTAGTTCTTCAACGAGGAGACCATCTTAAGATTAACTTGTCCGTCATACTGGAGCCGCCATCTTCAATTTATGAATTTTGACAGAAAATCAATAATCTTCGACTGAATTCACAATCTATGACTCCAAAAACTCCCAACACCCACATACCAATTTTGAATCGAATCGTACCATAATTTACAAAACTCGTTCGCCATCTTGGAGCCGCCATCTTAAATTCGTTAAATTCATAATCTCCGACCCCGAAAACCCCCACATACCAATTTTGAATAGAATCGGACCATAATCACAGAAATCGTCGGACATCTTGAAGCCGCCATTCTGATTTCATGAATTTTGTCAGAAAATTCATAATTTTTGACCCTGAAAACCCCCACATACCAATTTTGAATCGAATCGGACCATAAACACAAATCACGTCCGTCATCTTGGAACCGCCATTTTGTTTTTGTTTTTTCTCCAACAAATGCATAATGCATTGTCACGAGAACTGTGAACACTTGCCAAATTTCACTGTAATCGAACGACTAGAAGTGGGTCAAATTCAACTTGCAAGATTTGATGACAAACATCGGGACAGGTGAAACTAAATAATAGCTTGTAATAATATAAAGACATAAAAAATATTCCTCGGCATTTTCAGAAAATCATTCAGATAATTGTAGCATGCTTTAAAATAATGAAGAGAGGATACGGGTGTCGATAAAGAGAGCTTGTCTATTCTTAGAATAAGAGGTTTTCTCCCAGTGAGCTTGATGTACATTGACAACTCATTTCCAAGACCTCGAGGGATTTTAAATCGCATTACTAAGGCAGACGACATGAAATTAATATCAAAGGACTTGCGAACAGTGGAACTATTATATTTCATTCGTGAAAGAACTCCTAATTGTCCACGATTCGGAATATTGAATATATAATTTAAGAGCCGTTTAATTCGCCAGCATCATGCCAAGATTGAGATAATGGGAAAAGGAAAGAATTGTAATAACTTCGTTTCATTTGATTATCCAAATCTTTGAAATCGATTCTTCTCCAAGGGAATAATTAACTTTTTTCCAGAGTTTGCTTTGAACCGATTCCAAATTATACGGGGTATCTCCAAATGAAGTGCACTAATAATAGAATAATAATAATAAACTTGTCTTTGATCACATGGTATTGATATAAGGCAAGTCAGTAAAACTGTCGAAAAACAGAAAAAAAAATGGAAGACAATACTGGAAATAAAAAAGCAAAGGTCATTGCCATTATACATAACATACTCTAACACACATATCTGATATATACACTTCAACATATAAAATCGGTGGAAATGTTCACACACTTCTCCACAAAAAAAAAGGTTCAAATGTCTTTTGAAGAGTTTAAGATCCTTCACATTTCCGATGGGTGATGATTGAAAAATCGTATCCCATTATAATAAAGTGGGCTGTGTTCGTAAAAGGCTGTTGCATGTTAAGGAATACGGAATTTATCAGCGTGTATCGTAGAGTAATTATGGAAATCCGGTTTTTTGGAAATTCAGAGGAATTGTTTTTGGCATATATAATACCTTTGAAGATATACATTGACGGGAGTGGCTTGAATTTGTTCATTTTTGAAATGGTCTCTACCTTTAATTCAGGTTGAAAGTCAGTCTAATCATCCATGGAACAATATCATATGATAAATGTGAATATACAAGCGAGTAGTAAACCTGAAGAAGCTGTTCGATATTGAATGTATGTTTTAGTTGTAGTATAGCATAATAGGCACTATAAAGTTTTTAAAAACAGAGTCTATGTTAGAAACCCATCCTACTCTGCTATCTAGCATTACTCCCAAAAAATTAGTCACGAGTGAGGGATGTTTATCCTCACTTTCAACTTTTACAGTAAAGTTATTGGTTAACTGATTTCTAGAGGAGAATTGCATTTCTACAGTTTTGTTGGAGTTAACTATTAGGGAGTTTTTATTGCGCCATGTTATGAATTGTCCAGCCAATATATTAAGCTTATAGACCAGTTCAGCTCAAGATTCAGCATCTCCATCCAAGGTGGTGTCAACAGCATATAACACGGTGCATTAATGTAGGGAGGGATGTGATTGATATATAGCAGAAATATCAGGGGCCCAGGACGGATCCTTGGGAACTCCTCTTTGAGTTCTGATATATTATGTTCGATGTTTACACAAATTTTTCTCTCATTGAGGTACGAAGATAACCAACAGAAGAAGTTTCCTCCGAAGCCTAATGAATACAGTATACTTTTTATAATTGATATGTCTGTACAATCGAAAGCTTCGGACAGATCGAAAAAAAGTGCACACACATATCTCCCTGTGTCGAGTTGTCTATGAACGTGATTGAAAAACCTAGTTTTTGCACTTTCTATCGATCTGCCAGGAAGAAACCCATGCTGTTGCTCTATAATAACATAAGACTCAAAAAGGAATGATAGCCTTTGTTTGTATATGCATTTCTCAATACATAATATTGTGAGGACTGTGATTTGTATGTAGTTATCTAGCGATAGTTGGTTACCTTTTTTGAGAACCGGTATCAATACACCGACCTTGAGCTCAGTTAGAAATTTGCATAGAGTTACAGATTTTTTCATCAAATAAGTCAGAGGATTACTAAATGACCAGTATATATGCAACAAGAAAAAATGAAATGAGAGAATGTAGTTTTTACTACTAAGCTGCCTCCTAGCAACATTGTACAATGTTATAGGGGTAAGTATAGTTGTATTATATATATTTCTTGTATGAATGAATGTTGCATGTTTGTTTCTTTGATGCAGAGTTCATAATCTGGCTATTATTAATAATAATAAAAATGCTTTCATTGAAAGGTTACATACTCTGTACATAGAACCTAACAAAAGGCAGGATTCAATATCTGCGCATGAAACATCATTGCAGAGCTTGCTCTTCCATCTAACCATCAAAATATATTCATAATCATGCTTAATTTAAAAATATTCATTACAAAAATAAAAAAAAATATAAAATGAATAAAGATAAAAAAAGGACAAAAATATAGGAAAAAATATATATAAAATAAAATATTGCAGGAAATCATTACGAAAATATTCATAGAAGTTGAAAACAGGGGTATGCCAATTCAAGTTCGTTTATATCATATTTCAATATACGGGAAGCTGTTTTCGATTAAATATTGTTTCAGTTTTTTCTTGAACGTATTGATTGAAAATGATTTGAATTCAGTCGGTAACCGGTTGTATAAGCGAACAATCTGATACGAGAAGGAGCCACGGAAGAAAGAAGTTCTGTGTTTAGGCGGTGGCAAGTTATTCCGAAATCTCAAGTTCAGATTGTGTATATCTGTTCTGAAAGATAACTTTCTGAATAGGTAAGGTGGCTTTCCAGTTGTGATAATTTTGTGGAAGATCGAAGCGGAATGGAGTATGCACCTGGCCTCCATATTGAGTCAACCAAGATTTTCAAGATGCTCTGAAACATGTTCCCATCTTCTTGTGCCTGTGATGAGTCTGATGCATGAATTTTGAAGTTTTTGTAGCCGCATTCTTTCTGATTTCAGTAGTCCCGGGTTATAAACTACGTCTGCGTGATTAGCATGTGAAAGCACTAATGCATCACATAGCATGAGTTTACTTTTCTTGTTTAATATATTTTTGGCAGCTCTACGAGGATTTTCTCTTGAAGGTTTCTTGGTGCTTATATTTTCCAGAGGTGGGGGGTTTTTCTATTTGAAAATGGCTTCTACAGCGGAGATTGATGGTGTGAGATGTTCTCTGATTATGGAAGGGTCTAGCTGTAAATCTTTCAAGATGTATTTTTTATCATTCACGATCAAATGACTACGTCTTATAGTTGCTTTGGAGCCGTCTTGCTTCGCCTGATTTAGATGCTGTCGTAGGGCTTTGTTAACAGACTGATCCTCAGGCATCAGATCGTCCATTACATAAACATTATCGCCCTTCAGTTTCCGGAGGTTCTTTAAGATTTCAAGTTTTTTCAGATATGAGATTAGTTCCAGTTTGAGAATTTTTTTTCCAGTCTCTTCTCCAGGAATAAAGAAAATGTTGTTAACGTCCCTCAAATTCAAATCGACTTCCAAAGTATCTCTCAAGTACTGAAGACCTTCTTCAGGAGTAACGGTCTGCACTCCATAAACAATAATATTGTTTCTACGCAATTTTCTGTCTAGCTGGATGTTTCCCTCTTTCAGTTTGATATTTTCTTCCTCAAGGTATAAGATTTTGTTGTTAGAGGTCAGCATCTCGGATTTAATTTCAAATAATGTGTCTTGGGTTTCGTCTGATTTAGTATTCAATTCAATTAGGAGCTCATGGAGATCGTTCAATCTGACATTTTGGATTTCACTCGTTAACCAATTCGCTTGAAGTAAAACTGAGCACCCGTACTAATTGATAAAAGTTCGGGTTGTTTTATCTATATGTTTTTACTTGATACAGTCAGTTTTGATGGCCGTCTTAGCAACTAGAGGTTCATATATAGTAATAGTAGCGGACCCGACAGACATTCTCCTGTCCAAATTTCTATGTTCCCTAAAAATAAATTCCCGAAAATTTTCCCGTTATCCCGTTATTCCATTTTCCTGTTACCCCTTTTTGTCTTTACCCCGTTATCCCGTTTTCCCGTTATCCCCTCATCCTGTCATCCCGTTATCCCGTTTTTTCGTTATCCCGTTATTCCCGTTATCCCGTTACCCCTTCATCCCGTTATCCCGTTATCCCGTTTTCCTGTTATCCCATTTTTTATTTATCCCATTATCCCGTTTTCCCCTTATTCCCCTATCCTGTCATCCCGTTATCCCGTTTTCCCGGTTTTTCGTTATCCTGTTATTCCCGTTATCCCGTTATCCCATTTTCCTGTTATGCCGTTTTTTATTTATCCCGTTATTCCGTTTTACTGTTATTCCTTTATCCCGTTATTCCCGATATCCCGTTATCTCGTTTTCCTGTTATCCCGTTTTCCTGTTTAAAAAAAAATAAAAATAGGGTTTGATCGTAGAAGGGTGAAAATTAAGAGTAATATGATTTTTTCTATTCTAAGTCATGACAACATAAACCCGTTATCCCGTTAACCCGTTTTCCCGTTATCCCAGTTTTTCTTTATCCCGTTATCCCGTTTTCCCCTTATTCCCTCATCCTGTCATCCCGTTATCCCATTATCCCGTTTTCCCGGTTTTTCGTTATGCCGTTATTCCCGTTATCCCATTATCCCGTTTTCCTGTTATCCCGTTATCCCGTTTTTTATCTATCCCGTTATTCCGTTTTCCTGTTATTCCCTCATCCCGTTATTCCCGTTATCCCGTTATCCCGTTTTCCTGTTCAAAAAAAATAAAAAATAGGGTTTGATCGTAGAAGGCTGAAAATTAAGAGTAATATGAATTTTTTCATTCTAAGTCATATAAAAATGAATATCTTGCCAAAAAAATAGGGGCTGATCGTAGAAGGGTGAAAATTTAGAGTTGTATGTATTTTTGAATGCTGTATCATAAAAAATAAAAACAAAAAATTTCGTCTGGAAAATAAAAAAATAAAAATTAAGGGGTGGACTACCCTTAACATTTAGGGGAATGATTCGTGAATCTCAACCATTAAATCCTAATTTTTTTCATACTTTCGACACCCTGTACCTCAGAGGGGATGCATTTTACGACATACCCTGATAGCAACTTTTTACCTCGAAATGAGGTGAGGAATCTGTAGTCGGAGTTTGTTGGTCTTATTCTGACTCATCCTGTAGAGACTGGCAGATCAAAATAAATGACAAACCATCGCAAAGTGTACATACATTCACTTTAACCAATACTTTTCTTAAAATCCACAACGTTTGAAAACTATTTGAAATGTGATAAATTTTACAACCGCACGGAAGAAATGTTGTATTGTATAGCACGTCACTTAGACGACAATGTATAGCACGTCACTTAGACGATAGGTCCGTTTTTCTATTTTTCAGGTGTTCTTTTGGGCTTTCCCTATTTTTTTATTTTTTCAAATACCCCTGTATTAGAGAAACCGACACAAAAAAGAAATTATTCAAATCGGTCAAGCCGTTTTTGAGTTTAAGCGAGACTAACGAACAGCAATTGATTTTTATATATAGAAGATGAGGTATCTATTGTATGACGCACTTGCCGCTATATTGATGCAATGATCTGTCAAAAAACTTACTCACCAGCTCCTATTTGGAGATTGTGTGAAAATGCGATATTTTTACGTAGTGTATAACTGGAGTAATTTTACTTTTCACAGGAGCACACACACACAAGAGCTACCAACCTCCTGAAAAGCTGAAATCTGCCTTTCCGACTGGCCTCACCATTGTAATTATTTTTTATTTTTGTTCAAGCATTTTGTCCTAGAAAAACTCGTTTCGTGCAAATTTGGGCCTCATTATCAAATAATAAACCACTCAAGCTCCGATTTTTTTTCAGATAATCACTCGGATGGTAAGACCTTCATTTGTTCTCAGTCAAATTTTAATTTTTCACGTCACTTCATCAGTATATGACAAATTCCCCATTTTTGTCGAAAAAATATGCAGTTGTATTACTCTACTTAAGCACATGTATCTCTCGTCACGGAACTCTTATTATACATAACCTTTGTTGAAGTTTTTCTGGCCAGTTTGTGTGAAATCCCCAAATGTGTGACTCTAGCCACTCCACCCCTGCTGTTTCTCAAGCTGATATATCATATGCCCAACTATGATTTGGCACCACAAATGAACAATTCCTTTTTTCATAGAGACTGCGAGGATTCCCTAGTTCTTTTTTTCTAAACACCTACACGAGTCAATGCAATAAATATCATATTTCTATATTTATATTCGCAGCTTGGAGCTCTATATGAGCTTGGATATCGGAATGAATGGAACGAAAAGGATCAAAGAGAGAAATTGGAAGTTGAATCCCTGGGGGGTTTTCACTCAGCCTTTAATCCCGAAATTATCGAAACAAGCCATCAGTGTACGGTGATAAATGCAAACGATAGGAAATAAATCAATGAGTAAAAGCGAAAGGCTGTACAGAGTTTCGAACTTACTTTTTTATTGCATACGACAAACAGAATCGAGTTTGAGATATTTATTGCGACATAAAATAACGGGAAATAAATATAAGTTGGATATTGCTTTTCGAGATTTTCCCTCATGTAGGAAATTCAATACATTCCTATTTTGAAAATATCAGCAATCAGAATCATACAATAGTAGCTAGCTCATCTACAGGGTGGGGCACCCCATACGACACGGTCCCTGTAAACCAATCCATTAATTTTTCCGGGTATTTCTCCATTTCATTGTATGTATATTGATTAAGGCTGCAAAAGGAAATTATTTTGGAGTATACAGGGTAGCTCAAAAAAGTGTGACATATCAAAGTTGTGGCTTTTTTATAATGGAACACCCTGTATTTTGTTGCCCTTTTGAATAGGTCAGGAAAAAATAATATGTTTTCATATGAGGTACTATGTACCTAACTATAACCGTTCTCGAATTATTGTTTTTTTTATGAAAATGCTAATTACAATTGGAAACTAAATAACATCGAAATGTATAGAAATCATCCCTTCGAATTCTGACCAAGCACAAAAGAGGTTTTGGGCTATTGATTTCGATAAAACCCGTTTCTCAATATTATACAGAATGTTCAAAAATCATTGTCACTTTTTTATAATTTCGGACAAAGATAACTTTGTTTTTTCAAATAAAACACCCTGTATTTTTTTGGTCTGAACAATATAAAATTCAATTATCTTTCATTCCATATTGGGATTCCCTATACCTCACCTAAATAGTTTTTCAGATAATGGCTTTTTCAAATAGTAGTTCTTATTTCAATGCATTCTTTCAATCAAGATAGCTTTGAAACGTCATTTATTCAACTTGTTGAAATAATTATTATTGACAGTTATTGTGTTTTACGTTATTCAAAACATTCAGTGAATTAATAGCGTCGAAAATGAAAACGTATCCCATTCAAGATCGGATAGATATGATTTTAGCGATTGGTGAGTGTTTAGAGAATTGCCTTTTGGCGTCGAGGGTGTATGCCCAAAAATATCCAGACCGAAATCATCCAAACAAGTTGGTTTTCAACGATTGTCACATCAATTTCGTAGGACTGGAACTGTAGCTTATGAAAAGGCAAATAGACCAAAACCTATCGTTGGAAATGAGGAAAATGAATTTCTTATTATGGGATCAATCATAGAAAACCCTCATACGAGTCAACGTAAGATCGAAAAAAATACAGGAATAAGCAGACGGAGCATTTCTAGGGTAATACAAAAATACAAATTTCACCCGTACCGTATTCAGATGCACCAGGAATTAAATGAAATAGACTTCCATTGGCGAATCGAGTTTTGGCTATGGGTTCTGGACAAGTTTAGTGAGGATGATCATTTTTTGGATTCCATTTTATTCTCTGATGAATCTACTTTTCATAACAATGGCTTAGTGAACAGACCCAACTTCCATTATTATAGTATTGTGAATCCTCATTTTTCCGCACTCTGGATCACCAGAATATATGGTCTGTTAACGTGTGGGAAGGAATTATAGGTACACAAGTTATAGGACCATACTTTTTTTATTGAAACTTGAATGGTCCATTTTTTTATAATTTTTACGAGATGATCTGCCTGAGCTTCTGGAGAATGTGCCGTTAAATATCAGACAACGGATGTGGTTACAATTGGATGGAGCTCCGGCACATTTCAAATTCAGTGTCAGACAGTTTTTGAATATGTGCTTTCCGAATAAATGGATTGGTAGGGGAGGACCACAAAATTGGCCAGCGAGATCACCAGATTTGACTTGCCTCGATTTTTTCCTATGGGGATACTTGAAGAATGAGGTTTACTACACTCCTCCAACCACACTGGAAAATATGAAGGAGAGAATAAGGGCTGCTTTTCGAAGAGTGACGCCTCAAATGTTATTAAATGTTAAGAAGTCTTTCATAGAGAGAGTGGATCTTTGTATTCAAAAGGATGGTCGTCATTTCGAGCACCTACTTTGAATTAAATATATTTGTGTTTCATATTTTGTTGTTGTTTCAGTTGAATAATTTTTTTTTGTATAGTCTGTTTATTGAACTACTGTCAGAATATGAATGTAAACGATAACTTCATTTTAGTGAACAGTAAATATTTTCGATGAAGTGAAGCATAACAACTGTCAATGAGAATTCTGTGAGTAAATCACATAAATGTCGTTTCAAAGCTATCTTGATTCAAAGAATGCATTGAAATAAGAACTACTATTTGAAAAAGCCAATATCTGGAAAACTATTCAGGTTAGGTATAGGGAACCTCGATATGAAATGAAACATAATTGAATTCTATATTGTTCAGACCAAAAAAATACAGGGTGTTTTATTCGAAATAACAAAGTTATCTTTGTCCGAAATTATAAAAAAGTGACAATGATTTTTGAACATTTTGTATAATATTGAGAAACGGGTTTCATCGGAATTAATAGCCCAAAACCTCTCTCATGCTTGGTCAGAATTCGAAGGGATGATTTCTATACATTTCGATGTTATTTAGTTTCCAATTGTACCTAGCATTTTCATAAATAAATCAATAACTCGAGAACGGTTATAGTTAGGTACATAGTACCTTCTATGAAATCATATTATTTTTTCTGACCTATTCAAAAGTGTAACGAAATACAGGGTGTTCCATTTAAAAAAACACAACTTTGATATGTCACACTTTTTTTAGCCACCCTGTAGACTCCAAAATAATTTCCTTTTGCAGCCTCAATCAATATACATATAATGAAATGGAGAAATTCCCGAAAAAATTAATGGTTTGGTTTACAGGGACCGTGTCGTATGGGGTGCCCACCCAAACCAATATTATAAAGAGGTAAAATCTGAAAGTCTGAGAATCATAAACGAAAAAGAAGCACATAATGATCTGAAATCAATCACAACAGCAGATTGCATCGATCTGACAGACAAAAAACAAATTGCGGAATACTTTGCTGACCACTATACTACAGTAAGCAATAAACTCGCAGAAAAATTATTCCGACTATGTCAACAACAAACAAACAACTCGACTACCGCGAAGGATATACAAGAAATTATTCAATCGCTCAAAACAGGTAAAGCTCCCGGACTGGATAACATAAAATCTGAGATACTGAGAGAACATTCAGATCTCATTTCGGTCCCACTAACTATTATAATATACAAATTCATTGATATTGGCACATTTCCAACTGCCTTAAAAAGTGTATCAGTAAAACGTTTATATAAAGCAGGAAACAAAACACATGTAATAAATTACAGGTCAATTTCCTTACTGAGCAGCGTTGCGAAAGTCTTTGGAAAGCTCCTGAAACTGATATTTGATAGCTTCTTCAAGAAATATAATGTCATGTCTGAACAACAATCCTATTTCAAGAAATCCAAGCCGACTGAGGATGCAATGATGGACTCAGTTAAAAAAATCTATAATTCTATGGACCAAAGTAAACCATGTCTCTGCAACTCCGTCGATTTGGCCAAAGCTTTCGACACGGTCAGCCATCAAGAACTTCTCCAAACACTTGAAAATATACGTTTCCGGGGAAGGCGACTCAATTTGATGGAAAGCTATATCAATGGTAGAAAGCAAACACTTGCAAATATAGGTTTTTGGGGAAGGCCACTCAACTTGATGGAAAGCTATATCAATGGTAGAAAGCAAGTGGTCAACATTGAGGACACAATAAGTTCAGAAAAAACTTTGGAATACGGCGTACCGCAAGGCACTGTGTTGAGGCCTATTCTATTCAACTGATACATCAATGAGCTATTCGAAACAACAACACAAGGCAGCATCACCAGTTTTGCTGATGATACTGCCATCTTCTATAAACACATCCTGGCAAACTCTAAAAATTAAAGTTGAAAAGATTCACAAACGTAACAACTTTTTCGACTGACTACACATAAACTTTCAAAAACGTTTTATACCCTTTCAACATACAGCCAACTAGTATCCATCAACGCCTTCATGAAAATCCCCTCAGCTTCCTATATTAAATATTTGGGAATTATGATAGACTGTCACCTCAGATGGAACTACCATTCGGATTATGTGTCAAAAAAATCAAAGTTTACAGAGAAATACTTTAAATATATGACAATTCTACATAACACATCAATTCAGCCACACATAACATACGGAATATAGACCTGGGGTGGTATCGCAGTCCTAAAACCCAAAACCTTCAGAGACGTCACAAAAATGGATATTGAAAATCATACTACGCAAAGACTGTAGGTACCCGACTGAAATATTACCCACAGAAGCAAAAGCTCTAGATGCCCGTCAATTATACTAGCTATAACTAGTTCTCTATCATCACAAAAAAAACAAATCATCAGCACAAACATGAAACACGCTTCAAAGTCAAAACAACAACTATTCCAAAAGAGTTAATACACGGAAATGGCAAAGATCATTCACTTAACTCTGTCTAGTCTTATATGCTGATATACCCAACGACTTACGAACAATTAAGTAGTTCGGCTTGTTAAAAAAAAAAGACAAAAAATTGGCTGCATACGCATCCGAGAGAAAAATACACCGAGCAATTGATAGGAGAACGTGAAATGAGATTCACTGTGCCTCCCATATTTTGTGAGTATGTGAGTAAACATTTATATGCTATAGTAATAACATATTCTCACTGTGATAACTAGGTAAAGAAAGAAGATCATGCAGAAGGGAAACCTTTTTTGGGGCGCTCTGTATTTATTTACTGCCTTTTATTATTAGTGATAGTTACATCTCAGATTGTACATTTGAAAAATGGTAAATAAATTGATTGATTGGTTGATTGAAAATCTGTTTGTTTGTATATAGGGGGTAATCTTTGGAACTACAGAACCGATTTTGAAAATGTTTTCACTTATAAAAGTTGAGCTATAATTTATTTTGATATTTGGCTGCATGCGCTAACTAAGAAACAGGTATTTGGGGGTTTTTCAAAATTAAACTCTATATGGGGTCGAATGGGGGTCGAGAGTTGGGATAGGAGTACCGTAAGCTTTGAGGTAAGGGTCAGATTATTTGAGGTCTTTGTTACAAATCTAAGAATATACCGTATTTATTATTTCATTTTATTTCAATGTTTTTGAAAATTCAACCCCTAAAACGATGAACTGGGGGGGGGAGAGTTTTTATAAAAACTCCGTTAGTTTTGAAGTTAGAGTCATGGAAATAGGTATTTGGGCCCTTTTTTCGAATACCATGTCGAAACGTCGTTAAAAGAAATTATATGAATTGACTGAATCAGACCTTTATTCCGAGAAATTGAAGAAAATATTCATGTGGTCGAAAAACTAAAGAAAAAAAAAAAAATATATATATATATATATATATATATATATATATATATATATATGTGTATATATATATCTTTAAATATATATATAATTCTACTGTACGTGTGTTGTCACTGCACTCCTCCTAAAAGGCTGGACCCATTTGAATGAATTTTTGTGTATGCGTTTGGGTAGCGCCCTGGATGGTTTAGATTTACAAATCATCCCCCTGAATGTCAAGGGTGGTCCACCCCTTAATTTTTTTATTTTATTTTTTGGACAAATTTTTTTATGATACATCATTCAAAAATACATACAACCCTAAATTTTCATATTTCTACGATCAACCCCTATTTTTTGGCAACATTTTTATTTTTATTTTGTCATGACTAAGAATAAAAAAATTCATATGTTAATTCACCCTTATACGATCTACCCCTATTCTTTATTTTTTTTTTGGGATAACGGGATAACGGGAATAATGAGATAACGAAAAAACGGGATTACGGGATGACAGGATAAGGGAATAACGGGAAAATGGAATAACGGGATAAATAAAAAACGGGATAACAGGAAAACGGGATAACGGGAATAACGAGATAACGAAAAAACAGGAAAACGGGAAAACGGGATAATGGGATGACAGGATGAGGGGATAAGGGGAAAATGGGATAACGGGATAAAGAAAAAAGGGATAACAGGAAAACGGATAACGGGATAACGGGATAAAGGGATAACGGGATAACGGGAATAACGGGATAACGGGATGACAGGATAAGGGGATAACGGGAAAACGTGATAACGGGGTAAAGACAAGAAGGGCTAACAGGAAAATGGGATAACGGGAAAATTTTCGGAAAAAATATTTTAGGGAACATAGAAATTTGGACAGGACAATATATATATATATATATATATATATATATATATATATATACCCTCAGGTTCAAGAAATTACCACAATATATATATATATATATATATATATATAAATATATATATTTATTTATATATATACCACCTAATATTCTAAGAACTAGTTCTCTGTTCAATGTAAGATACACTAGGACAAAACTCGCCAATAATTCTAATTTGGATATTTTCGTTACACACACTGGATAATTTCAACAAAAAAGTTAAGAGTTCAGGATTGTACTAGATTTAACACATCAATTACAACTACATTTACAAATTTTATTACAAAATGTAAATTAGATTTTAGTAAGATCTATACACCACCTCTTGTATTATTGTAAGCCGAAGATCACACGTTGGACGTCCTGTCCGTTGTGCACCCCATTGTAAATAAATAAATAAATCAACCCCCAAAGGGGGTGAAAGGGGGGTTAAAACTTTGTATGTATAGGAGTACCATTAGTTTTCAAGTTAGGCTCATAAAAATTGGTAATTGAGGTATTTATTACAAATAAAGAAATATTTGTTTCGGTGTTTTTGGAAATTCAACCCATAAAGGGGTGAAATTGGGGGTAAACTTTGTATGGGGGTTCCATTGGCTTTGAAGTTAGTGTCATGAAAAGTGGTATTTGGGCGCTTCTTTCAAATAAAGAAACACGTATTTCAGGGTTTCTGGAAATTATATCCCTAAAGGGGTGAAATGAGGGGTGAAAGGGGTGAAAATTTGTATGAGGATTTTTTTAGTCTTTAAGTAAGAGTCATGGAAAAAAGCGTATAAAATCATAACCTCGGCAAATCCACGGGCATAAGCTAGTATTTGACTTTTTGATCTTCTATTGTTGTTTTCTCGCAGAAGTGATTGAAGGAATAAATTGCTGTGCACCTCAGGCATGAGGCATGAGTGTGATTCATTCTGCAATGTTCGTGTAAAACGTCTTTGTTGAAAGGTTTATTGGAATCATTGGATATGGTTTGTTTGGGAATCTACATCAGTGGGGATTCCAGTTTGAACTCCTTCTGGAATGGTAATACATAATTTACTAGTAGATTGACATAGTTCTGCACCATACTACGCCTCTCTGGAAGTCGCCAGATGTGTCCTGTTTATTCCAGACAGTTTTCTTGGAAGTTCGTCGTCACGTTAGGTGAACATGCGGTGGCATATTGTATTCGGCAGTGGCGTGCGATTCACGATTTCGTAACAATATTTTATTGGCTCACCGCTTTGAGACACAACTTTCAGGTAAAAATTGGCTTATGTCAGACTCGTGAATTGGCGATCTGAAGTAGAAATCAGATCATCATTCTCGAAAAATGTTCCGTAATCGCTTTGCGGAACTTATCAATAAATTCAAAGCCCAGTACTGAATGGACCCAATACCCAATGAGCTTGGTAGTACTCTGATTCATCAGGACATTGATATTGAAGCATAGAGAAAATTATGAGCATTAGTTAAAAGGAAATCGGATCAATCACTTTCTCGAAGAATATTCAGTTTCTAGTCTCTTATTGTTGAAGAGTTGATGAGAAGGTTCCCAATAGTTAAAAAACTATCTCTCTAGTCGACGCGTACATATTTTTTACACGCTTTATATTAGCTTCACTTGTATGTTTGTTTGTTTGTTTGTAACCGACTCCTTTGGGCGCGATTTTGACCCACTTCCAGACGTCCGAAGGATTTGAAATTTGGCAGGTGTACATAATTCGGATGACAATGCATTATGAAATTTTTGTGTGGAAAAAAAATTTTGTGATTATGGTCCGATTCGCTTCAAAATTATTATCTGAGGGTTTTCGTAATCGGAGATTATGATTC
Source organism: Gonioctena quinquepunctata (assembly GCA_018342105.1). Classification (NCBI taxonomy): domain Eukaryota; kingdom Metazoa; phylum Arthropoda; class Insecta; order Coleoptera; family Chrysomelidae; genus Gonioctena; species Gonioctena quinquepunctata. The sequence continues at coordinate 508,726 of JAFIRS010000380.1, read as the reverse complement.
TTCTGTCAAAGTTGAAAAATTCGGGATGGCGGCTCCAATATGGTGGAAGAGTTTTGTGATTATGGTCTGATTCTATTCACAATTGGTAGGTGGGGGTTTTGGGGTCGAATATTATGATTCTTTTGTCAAAATTGAAAAATTCGAGATGGCGGCTCTAAAATGGTGGCCTAGTTTTGTGATTATGGTCTGTTTCTATTCAAAATTGGTATGTGGGGATTTTTGGGGTCGAATATTATGATTCTTTTGTAAAAATTGAGAAATTCAAGATGGCGGCTTCAAAATGGCGGCCGAGTTTTGTGATTATGGTCTGATTCTATTCAAAATTGGTATGTGGGGGTTTTTGGGGTCGGAGATTATGATTACCTAATTTGATAAGATTATTCCATTTTTTTAATTTGCAAAAAAATTATAAAAATAATAGTTTAAAAAAAATAAAAAAACACGCTTTCATAAATAAACCACACTAAAAAGTAGAAAATAAATAATAGTTTAAAAAAACTAAAGAACACGCGTCCATAGAAAACCAGACTGAAAAAATATAAAATAAGAAAAAAATTTATAGTACATTACACACCTAGGGCAGTAAAGTAAGAAATGTCCCAGATCACAGGTAATTGTTGACCATGCTTTTCTTTAAATAAGATACATTTTTTCTTATTTTATATTTTTTCAGTCTGGTTTTTTATAAAAGCGTGTTTTTTAGTTTTTTTAAACTATTATTTATTTATGTATGACCACGCCATACTTGTTACAGAGTAGTCTGATTTTGATGATTTTTCCAATAGTAGGATAGGAAAATGTAGGATGACTGTTGGTTCACTCACTGAATTTGCATTTTTCAACTGATGCTACCTCGCATAACTTTGTAGAGGGTTGTCCGATTTAGATTATTCTTTTTTTATTGTATAAGATATGCTTGAAGAAAAATTACACTCCTAAGGGTAGAAAAATATGGAACAATTTATCGATTTTACAACTGTTAACCGATTCTATTGAAACTTGGCATACGTATGTAGTTCTGAAGACCCTACAACATAATGGAGGCCCAGAATCAATCTGATGAGGGAGACGGAAGACAGTCGAGGGATAGTAAGACATATATAATTACATACCCAGACTAACTGACTCACTGACTGATCTTCAAGCAACGCCTAGATCAAACCGCTGGACCTAAGAGTTGAATTTTAACAGCATCTTTTTTTATATTCCGACATTAAAGGGGTCAAAAGGTGAGTGAGAAGGGGTGGGTGGAAGTGAAAGTACAGTGGGTTCTGAAAATAGAGTCATGGAAATGAGTATTTGGGCTCTTCTTCACGAATGAAGATAAATGTGTTTCAGAGTTTTTGAAAATTAACCCTAAAGCGGTGAAATGGTGGTTGAGAGTCTGTATAGTTAGTTTTAAAGTTAGGATCATGAAAATTGGTATTGGAGGGTCTTTTGGTGTTTTTGGAAATCCAACCCCTAAAGTGGAAATGGGGGTTACATTGGGATTGGAAGTTTGTATAGTAATTCCGTTAGTTTTCAAGTTGGGGTCAAAAAAATTGATATTTGAAGTATTTGTTACGAATAGAAGAAATATGTATTTCAGTGTTTTTATAGTTTGTATAGTAATTCCGTTAGTTTTCAAGTTGGGGTAAAAAAAATTGATATTTGAAGTCTTTGTTACAAATAGAAAAAATATGTATTTCAGTGTTTTTAGAAATTTAACCCCTAAAGGGGTGAAATGGGGGGTGATAGTTTGTATAGGGGTTCCGTTAGTTTCGAAGCTAAGGTTATAAACATTAGTTTTCGAGATATTCGCAAGGGATAAATAAATACATGTTTCAAAGTTTTTATAAATGCAACTCTTAGGGGGGTGACAGTTTGTGTGAGGGTTCCGTTAGTTTTGGAGTAAGGGGAATGAAAATTATTATTTCAGGTCTTTGTTACAAATAACGTGTTTCAGTATATTTAGAAATTCCGTCCCTAAAGGGGTGAATGAACTTGTAATAGTCGTCACAAAAAATACAAAGTTCAACGCGGACGAAGTCGCGGGTACCAGCTAGTTTCAAGTTTCAAAAGTAAGTAACATGACAATTTCACAGTTCATAATATTATTTCCAGGTGTTAATTACAATTTCAATATAGTAATTACAATTTCAATATAGCACAGATCCATCTCACTCCATATACTGGAAACCTTTCACCTTAGCACAAGCGTGCTTGTGTTGTGTCAGGTATCCCATATTTGGAAGGAGATTTTTTTTATGTCAATTAGCATCTATTTGGCGATTCTGGAGAATGGAGGTTTGAAAAGTGTATGTTCAATATAAATTTTCAAATATAGGTTGATTGTGTCGTACAAATGATTTTATGGCCATTTTGTATTTGTTAATGATAGTGATATTCCTGGACTCAGATGGTAGTAGGTTGAAGAGTTTTAGGCCAAAATAATGTACAAATCTCTGTGAATGACTTTTTTTAAATAATGGCATGTGAACAGACCCTTTTATAACAGATCTGTTTTCTTTCTCAATAGTTGTCCTCAGGTAGTAGCTTTATTGTGGAATATCCATATTAAACATGAGTAGGAACAAAGACTTCTTATATTGAATAATTCGACTTCCTCATAGAGCTTTTTCGTAGAGAATAATCCGGCCTCTTTATAAATAATTTTAGGTTTAGTGTTTTGCGTTGTTTGTGAGCTACCTAAATTTTTTTCAAAAGTTCCTCTCCATGCTGTTACACAATATTTGAGAACTGACTCTGCCAGTGCATAATATAAAGTGAGCATGTTTTTACGAGATGGGATATCTCTCAGGGAATATAATTTATGGATGAGTTATCTTAGTCTCTTGGTCATGCATAGCGTGTGTTCATCCCATCATAAATGTTGATCCAATATAACTCCTAGATATTTTAGTTCATTTGTTTTTTCAATCGCAGGGCATTGGCAGATATTTTGAGAGCAGTTAATTGTATGTGACTTTAGGAAATTCTCATTTGATTGGTCGCTGGTTGTCAGTGTGATAAATTTTGTTTTATCGACGTTTAGTCTAAGAAGATTATAGTCGAGCCATCTTTTTCCTATCATCTTCCGCTTTTTTGTTGACTCCCTGCCATGATTCACTTGAGAAAATGATGACAGTATCATCAGCTTAAGATATAATAAGCCCAAAAAGTTTTTGATTTTTCTAATACTGTTTATATATACCAAGAATAGGATGGGCCCTAATATGGTACCCTGGGTACACCTACCGTAACTATTGATGTGTCACTGAGTTCGTCGTTTATCTTTACTCTTTGTGTTCTCTGTGATAAGTAGTCTCGCAATAAGTTAAGTAACAGTCCCCGTATTCCATAACTATATAATTTATTCAAAAGAATTTCGTGCGAAAGAGTGTCAAAGGCCTTGGCAAGATCAAGAAAAATAGCTATGCATTTGTCTGGATTAATAAGTCTTTTCTTGATAGTATGCTCAAAGATTTTTGCAAAACTATTTATCACAGAGATTGGCCTATAATTGCCAGGTTGTTCTCGATCACCTGACTTATGTACTGGTGTGATAATAGCCTGTTTCCATGGCTTTGGTATTTCACCTTTAGTGTAATGACTTCATTGTTTTTGTGTTGATTTTATCTGGTCCAGGGAAACAGTTATTTTTTAATTCAGATATAATTTCTATCAGTTCGTTCTACATCACTGGTATTAAAAAAAAGTGTTTTGTTAGTAAAAATATCCTCCATGAGATCTTCAGATACAATGTCAGGCTCTCGATGTTTTCCGACATTTTTTCGCCAATGGTAGTGAAAAAATTATTTAGTACGTTAGATTTTTCATGGTTGTCAGAGACAACCTCTCCATTTTGCACTTTTAATAGTAAATCTAGGGTTTTCATTTTTGCTTTAGTATTATTTGATATTTCATTTATCATATGCCAAGTCTTTTTGGAGTTTCCTTTTACTGTGACAAGTTTTTGTAGGTATTATTGGTTTTTAGTAAATTTTATTAGACTGTTGACTAGTATATAACAGTTAATAGTTGAAGTAAGGTGGGTAAATAAGTATTTTGAAAGCAATCCAAACTAAGTAGGTAGCAATTAGTAGATTTTAGCCACAAAAAAATTAAAAAATAAAACATTTTAACAAAAAATTAAACCGACTAAAAGAAAAACTGAAAAATGAAATGAACTATTTTAGTCTTAATAAGTTAGCTCGTAAATTAATGTAAGTAACTAATTTTGAGTTGGAGCCGAACAAACAATCAACGAAGATCATTAAATTACATTAAAGAAATGATCAAAACAAAATAACATAAAAATGCAACGTGAAATCTCCAGCGATAAATAATAACAGAAGAGACGCGTCGCCGCCGCGCACCCCTCTGTCATCATTTTACGCTTTACAAGATTAATTTGCCAGTTTGTTTGTATGACGCCGTCTCAAAATCAGTTACGAGCTTAGTTACTAAGACTAAAAAGGTTCATTTTATTTTTTGCTTCTCGATTCCTATTTCCGTCGGTTTAATTCTTTATTAAAAAGTTTTTATCACAATAAAGCATAACTATAAATATGATATTTCATTTTTCATCAGGGGGTCGTAGGAATACAAATGTACATAACTCGTGTAGTGATTTTTCACATTAATTATCTATTCACATCTATTATTTAGTTTGAGTAGAATGATAGGTATCTATCGTCAAAATCATTTAGCTTCCTCTATTAGTCTAATCAACAAGTTCAAAAACGTGTTAAATAGATATAAAGCTCCTAAAAATATGAGCGATAGCTCATTCGATTCAGAATGACGTCTAGAAAAATGTTTTTTCAAGGGTTTATCAGCACGTAAAAAATTGCGATTGTTATTAACAAAATAAGATTAAAAAAAGAAGGTATTTCGTTTATAATTTCCAAAATAATGATATTTAGGGAATTATGAAAAGAGATCCTGATTTTCTAAATAATATTAATAATTCAGAAAATATACTTGAAAAAAATATAAAAATTTAAAAATAAATTCAATTATTATTTTAGTGAATATTATTTCAGTAAATAAATAATTAAACTTCAGCAGAATATTAATAATTCTAGTGATAAATGAATGAAAATGATCAATAGCAGAATGTAAATTAGGTAAGTATAAATTTATACTAGTATATTATTTAAACAAAAATCTATATTGCTATAATTTATACGTAATTAGAAAGATATTTTATCATAGAACAAAAAAGTTCGTGAGCCCGTAGCTGTATCTATATCATATAACAAGTTATAAGCTATGAAATTTAAAAAAATATAAAAAAAAACTAAATTTTTTATAAACAAATGCTTATAACAACTGATACATAATGGTTACATAATAGATTTTGAATTAATTTCAAAGATAAATAAATCTTTTATAAAAATGACTTGAATGTCCTTTACCGTATCTCTTATAGTTCAAAAGTGATAACAATTTATAACTTGACAAATTATGGTACGGCTGTAATTTCATTATCATATAATATGTAACAATGCTGTAAAAAATACAAAAAAAAATGTTTCTATACTTTGTTATACATAGTTGTTTTTGTTATTTCCTGAAGTTTTCGAAAAAAAATATAACGAATAATATTATTTGTTTATAACAAATTGTTAAGTTAATAAACAACGAAACCTATGAATAAAATGGTAATTTTTTTTTTTTTTAATCCCAAAATAGTCTGTTCATAAACAATTTCTTAACAAATGACGTAAATTTGTTTTTCCAATGTTAATTATTACCTATATTAGATGCAAAAACAGCAATAATAAGATATTACTAAAAAAAAATTTTTGATATAATTTTTTAGAAATTTCATTTTTTGTTAATTTAAAAAAATTATAATTAACAAAATTATAAAATTTAATAATTTTTTTTTGCATTGCTTCATTAAGTACCTAACTGAAAAAAAATTTTTTTAAATTTTATTCGTAATTTATAAAAACAGAGATTGAAAAAAACTTAGTTAATTAACAATGGTGTAACTTTTTGAAAAATCGCCATGAAATTTTTTTTTCACCAAGGTTTTTTTCGTTCAAGTGTCCAGATTACACCATGATTCATTCAAATTTTTAAATTGTTATTTAATACTATAAAAAAATTATTTTAGGTGATATAATGGCTTTTTAGACGGTACGCCTATGCCGTAACAACCTCGCGAGGCCCTATTTTCAGCGTTAAAAAAAAATTATAAATAATAGAGATAGAGTTTCTAGACGTCATTCCGAATCGAATGAGCTATCGCTCATATTTTTAGGAGCTTTATATCTATTTAACACGTTTTTGAACTTGTTGATTAGACTATATGCATATCTTGAAGAAACTATCAAATAATTCAAATTATCATTTTGTTTGGTGAAGTTCCTTATATTCAGTTTAATCAAGTTGAAATAAGCGTTTCGTTTCAAGGAAGTTATCGAGGTAAAAATGATTTCAATATATCAAACTTTCAAAGTTATTAGCGAAAAAAATTAAAAATACTCAAATATTACTAAATGAATCAAGGCGTTTTACAAAGTGGAAAGCCGCCTCAGTTCCACATCTTTAATGGAAAGGAATTCATTCAATAAATTTCCTACGCAGCACGTTGGTTAGGATGTTTTCTTCCCAATAAAATTGAATTCTTCTTGATATTTCTCTCAAAGTTCCCAATAAATTGAACCTCGAAGATGTTTCGGATAGGTTTCACGGAATTTTCCCTACCGTAAATAATATAAAAAACGAATCCCTGAATATTGTATTTCATAACTTTGTAAATTTTCATCAAGAAAAACTCCGGGCTTTAGCTTCAAATTTGCCTTGCGGCTTCAATTAAGTTTCGATTGGTGGTATTTATGATTCCTCCAGCAATTCAGTTTGTTGAATATTATTACATTTTAATATAATAATGAATGGTTTCCAAACGATGGTTCATTTCAATATAGATTCTTCATTCTCTAGTTTGTGCATCCTTTCGAAAACCCTGCGTTCTTACTTTATTCAAAAAAAATATGTGAAAGAATACAGACAATATCGAGAATTCAATTCATATTATGATAACAATTCGAATAATAAACCGTAATAAACCGGTAAAGACTCCAGTTTATTATTGGAAAATAATGAGCTCACACAAAATGTATTACATAATTTTTTATCATACCTGCATCATAATTCTTTCTCTTTTTTCGGCATACTAAAAAGTAGGTTGGAAAAGGATGCATATAAACAATCAGTTAACACAGTATACCGAAATATACAAGAAGAAACAGGGAAAAGAAAAGAAAATACGAGAATAAAAAAAGGGGGAGAAAAAGCAAAGAAAAAAAGAAAAAAAATTGCTCAAATGAAATTTTCTGGACTAGGATCAGTTTTAAACGGTTCCCAAAATTATCAACAGTGGCGTTATTATGACAGTCTGCCATATCTGCGCTATTAGCAGTTAAGATATTTCTCAAGTTCACGATGATTTATGTTTTTTTTTTGTGATCAGTATTCCTTATTCCCAATGATCTCGATGTTTTCCCAATATATGCTCAATTTGTTACCCATTCGTTTGATTTTTTAACCGACGGAACCAAAACGGAGGAGGTTTTCTAGTCGACGCGTATATTTTTTTTTATGTATGATCACGCATAACTTTTTACTGAGACATCCGATTCCGTCAAAAAAAAATTCAGTGGATAGGGTGCACTTCGAAGTTGGTCCCATTTGAATTAAAAAAAAGATTAAATCCACCTCTAAGGGTAGCAAAATTAAGGATATTGATCGCTCACCCTCTGATTTCTGGTCCGTTACCCGATTCTATCAGGCATAACTTTGTACTGGGATCTTCGATTTCGATGATTCTTGTTTTATTAGATAGAGTATATCGCATAGTTGATCATATTTGGATTTCGAATGGAATTATTCACCCTTACGGGTAGACAAATAGGGGTTAATTGATTTTTCACTTGTGAACATTGGCACACATATATAGTTGACAATGACAGATCGCTAATGTCATTATTTTTGTTCTCCTACATGCGTCACAATCATTATATTCCATGAGAGGATGGAATGATATACAAAGTAATGAAATGAACTAACCAGAACAACAAAAATAATTTATATTACAACAAATAGTAAAAGTAGATAATCATATTATTTAACTGGTAATAGTTGAAGTAAGGTGGGTAAGTAGTATTCTGGAAGTAATCAAAAAACAAGTAGGTAGTAATTAGTAGATGTCAGCCACAAAAACTGAAAATTAAAAACTTTTTAACAAAAAATCAAACTGACGAAATACGGAACTGAAAATTAAAAAATAAAATAAACCTTCTTAGTCTCAGTAACTAAGCTCCTTAACTAAAGTAAGTAACTAATTTTGAGTCGGCGCCAAACAAACAACCAACGAACATCATTAAATTACTTCAAAAAAATTATCAGAATGTCACCGCGCAACTCGATGCCATCATTTTACGCCTTTCCTAATTAATTTGCTTGTTTGTTTGGCGCCGACTCAAAATTAGTTACTTACATTAGTTTAGTAGCTCAGTTAGTGATACTAAGAAGGTTCATTTAATTTTTTACTTTTCAGTTCCGTATTTCGTCGGTTTAATTTTTTGTTAAAAAGTTTTTATTCAGATACACCATGAACGCATAGTACATCTATTTCTATGGCTGTTTATGGAGGTTATTGTTGTGATGATTGCTGAGTTCTTTATGTGGATAAGAAGTATATTGAAATCGTCCAGTGCTCTGAAAAAAATGATTTTTTTGTTCTGGTCCTAGAGATATGGAAGTGATTGGTAGTCCTTGTTGTTTTTTTAAATGAATATCATACCAAAATAGAACCCTATTTCTGTTACATACCAATATGGTCTCAATTTGATTCTCAAACTTCTATTTTGCTAGTACTGTAACTTCTGCACATTGATTCACCTAGAAAATAGAGAATAGTGAAGTAATAATCAAAATGAGACTATGTAGTGGTTTTATACAGGGTGTTTCTTAATATTATCAAGGGAGATATTCTTGGGTCCATTTTGAACTACAGGGTGCTAAAGTGTGCTGTCGCCCGTCGTGCATAAGCCACAGTCGATTTCTTACTAAATTGGGACATATTCCATCAAACTGGGAATTCTTCTTCGAGAAACTGCCGGTAATTATGCCCATTCAACCTCGCATGAAGAAAATAGGGTCCAACCAAATAATCACCGCATATTCCAGCCCACACGTTAACGGAAAACTGCTCCTGGTGACGGGATTCCAAGATTGCATGTGGGTTTTCTTTAGCCCAAAAATGATTATTGTGAAAGTTTTGGATGCGTTTCTGGAAAAATTGGCTTCATCGGTGAATAAATTTCAGTATCAAATAATGGATTTTCATACACTTTTTGAAGAAACCATTGGTAAAACTTCATCCGTAATGGAAAGTTGCGAAGGAGTAGCGCCTGAACCTGTTGCATATGGTAGGGATATAATAAAAAGTCATGGAGAATTTTCCAAACAAGAATATGTGAGATATCCAAATTATTCCCAATTTTTTGTGTACTTGCTCCGGGATCTTCCTCAATTGAATTCAAAACCGCTACCCTCAATTTCTGCTGTTCTTACAGTTCGTTGTACTACTTTTAGTTGATTGTCTGGTTCAAAACTTCCCTTTTCGCACAATCTTCTATGAATGTTTGAAAATGTTCGTGCATCCGAAATATTTTTATTTAGAAAGCAGTCTTCATACAACCGCCTGGCTTCCAGCAGCAAGTCGGTACTTGTAATGCATATCTGCAAACTCAGAGTTCGTAAAATGGACCATGTTTTTTCAATGATATTGTTAATTTTGATGACACAAATACGTGACAACTGAACTAGGTAGACAACTGTCAAAACTGTTTATGTTTACAAAACAAAATCTGCTTCTTACCTACTAGATATAAATGATGATTTCACTTTTCTCTTTAAAATGATTCAGTGCAAATCCCTCACGAACGCCACTGGCAAGAATAAACAATTATGTTGTATAGCAAAAATGCCTTTTGATGCATAGAAGATGCGTACTACGTTTCACAAAAATATCTAGGTTCATACCAAAGTAGTCATAAAAAAAAGAATTTGTTCTTAAAACTTCAGCACCCTGTAGTTCAAAAGATAAGACTTTCAGGACATATGTTTATATGGAGTTTTTTTCTTAAAATAGACCTGAGAATAACATCTTTGAATATGAGCATGGTATCAGGAAACACCCAGTATATATGTATATATATATATATATATAAAATTAAAGAAATTTGAGAAAAGTGTTAGACACGAGTTGCGGGCTTTCGGTTTTCATGAGTATGGTGAAGAAGTGCAAGGATGAACAACACTTTTCTTTTAGGGCTATGTCCATTAAATTTCTTTCATTTTGATTTTGACAGACCCCTCGATATTCCCCCTTTCATATATATATATATATATATATATATATATATATATATATATATATATATATATATATATATATATATATATATATATATATATATATATATATATATATATATATATATATATATATGCCCGAATGGTTTGCAGATGATAGATTATTAGAAAACTTGTGATCAATAATCTTCTAGGTTTGTTGTTAAGATATTGGTAATATCAACAACGCGAATGGAGTTGCTAGGAAGTTTGCGCTTCCCAGCAGCTTCATTCCTGAGCATTATATTGATCTAATGCTCATGTCTGAGACTAAACTCCAGCAGGAACATAGCCTAATATTCAGGGGATTCACCACCATTAGGGCCGATAGACTGGGAGGCGAGAGGGCCGCAGGAGGGGTAGCTATGATCATCAAAAATGGCATACAGTTCGTTGAAATACCGCGGAGAAATGCAAACATCGAACATGTGGGCATCAAGCTGCACGACGGTACATGCATATTTTCGGTGTATTGCCCGCCCAGCATAAAATTTACCCAGCAGGACCTAGACAGTCTGTTTAGCGTTGCCAACAAGGTGATTTTGGCAGGCGATTTTAACGCTAGGCACTCGGAGTGGAACGGCAGCCCGACGAAAGCCAGCGCGAATGGAATGACTCTGCTGAAATATTCCACGAATAATGAGGTGATAATTGAGAGGAGTAACGAACCTACTCATTATCCGTTCAACAGTACGTCGCCAACGACTATTGACTTGGTTGTTCAAACAAATATCGTAGACCTAAGTGAGTTGGAAGCATTGAGCGAGCTAACCTCAGACCATCTTCCAGTCACATTCCACTTCAAACATAGCAAATATGAAAACATTGAAAAGACCAGATACGATTATTACAACTGTGACTGGAAGGAGTACTGACGTATCCTCAATCGAATAACGTTTATCAACTCAAATATAAACGAAAAAGACATAGAATACGAAACAAAAAAGTTTGTTGAAATAATGCAGATAGCACGCGATGAAACAACCAGGAAAATAGTCGTGAGGGGGAGCAAGTTTACGATTCCAAACAACATCAAAGAACTGATAAAGTTAAAAAACAGGGAAAGGAAAAAATGGCAATCCCCCAGAAACCCCCAGCAATGATTGAAGCCAATACGAATGAAATATGGAGTCGTAAGCTTGAGAACCTCAACGTTAGGGATCACTCACTATGGAATATGACTAAAGTATCCCAACGGAAAAGAGAGACCGTTCCAGCCATAGTGAGCGGCCCCGAGCGGTTGGTGGCGAAACCGCAGGAGAAAGCGGATTGTTCGGGGAATATTTCAGCAAAGTACATGAAACAGAACCAGATTCAACGGCAGAGCACGTTAGGATTACAAACGTGGCCGAAAACATTGAAAACACGCCCTCAATAAGAATGCCACCCTTGGAACTTCAGAAAGTTCTAACCAACTACGAAGAAGTTCTGAGGGTCATTAAGAGCCTGCCGCGCAATGAAGCGCCAGGCCCAGTTAAACTGGACGGCGTTCTTCTCAAGAACCTACCGAGAAAATCGCTGGTCCAACTGATCCATATCATAAATGCAGTCATAAAGTGGCAACGCTACCCGGACTGTCTAAAGAAAGCTGACATTATTCCGCTTCTGAAGCCCGGGAAAGACAAACACAATATAGATAGCTACAGGCCCATCTCGCTTCTTAGTGTGGTGGCCAAAGTGGTGGACAAGGTCCTCTTGAATCGAGTTGTGGAATTCAAGGAAGAGCGGAGAGTTATCCCGGCCGAGCGATTCGGGTTCAGGAGAGGTCATTCAACGACCTCGCAAGTAGCCCGAGTTGTTCACGGGGTAAAGGAAGCCTTCCACGGAGACCGCAACACGGTTATGGTCTTGCTGGATACGCAAATAGCTTTTGATACCGTCTGGACAGGAGGGTTAATTACTAAAATGTCGGAGGCACGCATGCCTTTTTACCTCATTAAAATTCTGGAATCGTACCTACTGGGCGGACTTTCAGGGTTAATGTAAACGGAACTAGCTCGCCGGAGCATGCAATCGTCGGTCCCAAGGTCTGCTATCACCGATCTTGTATTCGTTGTATACACATGACCTTCGCCCGAACGAGTACGGCTATGTTCGCGGACGACACCGCGATCTACGCCCACTCGTTCCACAGCAAAGTGGCTGCCAGTCAGCTCCAGATTCATCTGGATCGGTTGGTCATACCATATATGGGGAATAACAAGATCAAGTTGAATCCTAATAAGACGGAGGTCATTAATTTCACAAGGAAACGAACTAACGTAAAGATCCTTGGGAAATAAAGGATTGAAAACAACAGAGTGAGTGAGTGAGAAGCCCTCAGTGAGATACCTGGGAGTGCAATTGTAAACGCGTATGAATCTGCAAATTCGAAAACTTCTGAAAAACTGGGTGGTATTGTTATTGTTGTACAGTTTTATGGATGGGTATAGCCTTTCCTGTTTTCAACGAGTTTGGAAACGTTTCTGTGGTAGGAGACAAACTCACTAGGTAGAGTGAAAGTGCAATTAGAACTGATAAAAATTGAAAGTTAATCAAATTCCGAAGAGTTTTTATTTTTCAACTTACGGAGAACATTATGAAAATAAATATTTGTGTAAGCACTGAGAAATAATAAATTAATGTATACACAAGTGTTAATAATCTCGATACAATTGATATAAAAACCACAATGAGTGTTATACATAATACCCGTATTTAAACTCCGAGTATGTACTCATGAGCATGAGCATGAAGTGCTAGTTTGTGCTCCCATTTATATGAATAAAAAAGATTTCGCTTTGAGGAATATCTACTCTCTATTACATAAAGTAGATACTCGTTTTTTAATTTCCATGCAGTCAACCAGCGTGCATTTGTTGGTCTATTGAGTGAAAGCAGTTAAGAAACTAATGAAACCTGCGAATCCCAAATGGGATTTATAAATATGTTACGTGATACTTTTGTCCAAGTCACAAATACCAGCTGTCCGACAATCAAAATCCCAAGCACTCGAACTGATGAAAAAACAGTGGGAGCTCAATATCGGTTCACAAATAACAAGTCAACTGTACAAGAAAATTAACAATATGAAATCCAGACTCAAGGAGAAGTCTGATATTAATATCTTCACAGAAGTTTGGTGAACACCAATATATTCTCCTACTCCTGGTTTAAAAACCCGGGTAACCTACATATCTCAAAAATGTTTTCTTTTTATCAACGTTTACATATAGCACTACATCCTCCTTCTCCAGATTCTACACCCAAAAAGTACATTTTCTTCATTAAATCGATTCAAGTCACGAACACACGTACTTTTTTTAGGTTTTCTGGAATGCAAATTAAGGATGAACTCAGCGAACTGAAGTCTGCTGTCAATTAAGTCAAATCTAGATAATTACAGACCTATAACCCTCATATCGAATATAGCTAAGATAATTGAGAAATCAATTAAAATTAGAATTAGTAATTTCCTTGAAAATGTTATTATGTTATCAGATCGTCAATATGGCTTTAGAGAGGGTAGATCTACAGAGAATGCTACATACAGAATTTATAAGTCCATGGATAAAAAAAAATCCTATAATCAGCATATTTCTAGACCTCTCTCGAGCCTCTGACACCGTGTGCCATAAAAATCTCCTTGAAAAACTCCAAAGATACGGAATTAGGAGAAACACTGAAAAGCTACTTATCTGATAGGGAACAGAGAGTGGAATTCGAAGGGACCTATAGTAAAGCAAGAACAGTTACTTTTGGAGTACCCCAAGGAATTTTCCTTGGCCCACTCTTATTTATTATGTATATGAACAGTATGCTTTCTCTCAATACTACCGGCAAAATCATCAGTTTTTCCGACGATACATTCATATTATATACAGCTCCAACTTGGCAGAAATTGAAAGAAAAATAGAAATCGATTTTTCAAATATATCAAACTGGTTACAAATGAATGAATTGACACTAAATTACAAGAAAACGAACTACTTACCCTTTCATATACAAACGGTCTGCCCACCTTAGGGCCTTCGAATGTCGGAATAAATTCCCAAATTCCCGAATCGGAAAAAACAAAATATCTCGGTATAACGGTTGATCGCCATATGAGGTGGGATAGACAAAAGAAATTGTCAGAAAACGCAAGGGATTCTTATCCAAATTTAAACACCTCAAAGATTTCCTAATCATAAAACATTTTAAAACACTATATTTCTCCCTAATAGAGTCTATACTATCATATGGAGTATTAAGTTGGGGCGGAGTTAATGACTGTTTTTTAAATAAAGTACATGTTTTACAAAAATTGATATTAAAAATAATATACGGTAACAAGGCATCTTTTCCCACAAACTCTTTATACAGCGAATCCCAAATAAAGGATGTAAGACAGATTTTTTGTCAAAAATTAATTATATTCGTAAAACTAAGAAAAAATTATTTAGCCTCCAGAATCTATGCTTTATTGCCAAACGACTTGACAGATATAAAAAACTACCGAAAGTTTAAAAAAGAACTGAAAAAATGGATTGCCAAAGATAGACTTATATTTACCGAAATTGTTAACCAGAGATAAACACATATAACTGAGCCATTTATGATTTATATAAGTGTGTATATGTATGTGTGCATATTAGTGTATTTGTGTATATCAATGTGTGTAACCATCATGTATATTTCATAACTCTTCTTTATTAGTACTGGAAAATTACCCCAATTGTGACTGGAAAATTAACCCGATTGTGACTAGAAAATTACCCCGATTGTGACTTACCCTCTAATATACGTAAAATCTCAATGGGAAGACCCCATTTATGATGTTATATATCACCTTGATGTGGCAAACCCACAATTTTCTGCCATTTTTACCATTTTTTACAATTTTTTTTAACAAATTCCACTTATTTCAATGTAATAATTTTACTATGGAAATCACATACACAAGTAGTTAATACTTCTTCGGTGACCCACCTGTTTATTCACAAGCACACTTGTATAAGTATGTATTATTATTATTATGATGAATAAACATATATTATTATTATTATTAGACTCCAAAATTATGAAGTAGATTCTCACCCTGAAGAGCATGAACCATTTTTTATTCATAGCAAAAGTGAGTACTTACTCAAGCGGAGCACCTACTTCTGGTTTTTATTTATATCACGTGGAGTATTTGCTCAAAATCATTGAGTATAAACTAAATGCTCATTTTTATTCATACCAGTCATTTATGTATTTTTACGAAAATTATTCAGCCGACGTCTACCCGCCTACGAATGTTATTGTTCACACTCGAAAACAACACCGCAGACCCGTGAAACTAATTACATACCAGCAGAAAAACAAAATTTCCCCTCTAGGCAAATGTTTCCATTGATAATAATATTCCGAGTCTCGTTAAGTTCGGTCATTATTCAGGTACATAATGAACTAACAAGTTTCATTGTTTCAGGAGAACACCCAGCTGCAATGCAACACGGAAACAAAAGCAAGGCGTCACCACCTCTTTCATTCCGGGGCACGATAGTCTTTTGTAGTTTCTTTTTCATTCTCATGAAACACGGTAGATGAAATATCTGTAAATATGTACCTAACTTCCAGTTTCCGTAATACCTTCCTTCATAGGTCTCACTGAAAGAACCAAATTTGTTTCGTTCTCCATTCCCATTTTCCAATCTCACACTATGCATGAAACAATTTGAGATGAAACTGATCAATGACGTAGAAATTTCCAATGTTGAACAAGACGAGATGCACGAAAAACCTGGTGCCCTCATGCTATTCTGTCTGGTAATATTGCGGCATAAGCCTAAAATTCAGCTCCAACGAAAAAAATGCGTCTGCATGGAAATGTACGTTCCTCAATATAAATATTGGGTTTCTCAATTAACTTCGGAGTGTGAAAATTAATACACGCAAGTCGCTAAGTTGGAAAAATCTACCCTGCACATTTCTAATGGAAAACAGCTTTTGGGAATTCTGCTGGATTATCGATATAACATATTTCGCACTCTCTCGATGAATGGAGCTGCGAAAATGGATGCTTTCAATTTTTTGTAGTTTTTGACGAGCAATCACAGAGCTTTCGTTTTAATTAGATATGGAATTTGGATGTAGTAATCGTGAGTTCAAAGGTATAATACAGCAAATGTCTCAATAGACTGACTTTATTCCAATTCAAAGTGTAGCATCAAAATAAACACGTTTTTATGAAGCAACGACATTGACTGGGTTTATGAGATGGAGGCAATCCGACTGAAAACGTTACATCTCCCTTTTTTCATATTATATAATGCAGAAAATAAAGATCATATACCTATATTGAAAAATACTGTCGGTTTTGAGCTACAGTCCAGATTTTAATAAAATTAATAATAATAGTTGTAGATTATGATGGGAAAAAGATCAAATTAAATTTTCGAAGAGCTACAGAGAACGATTTTGGGAATTTAGATGTTTTAATTATATATCGCACAGTATTAAAGAGATAAATGCATCTTCAGCATTTAATAACTCTATTTTTGTTCATAATAAAATTTAATTTAAAAAAAATAACACGCTTTTGTAGCAATATGAACTAAAAAGTTTGTTTGTTATTTTATTTATGGTGGCCATTTGTTGAACTCTTTGTACTCGTACTGATTATGGAAGTATAAACTTCCGAAATGGATACACTTTGGAAATAAAGTAAACTACATATACAGTGTCCGTCATAAAGTTGGCTACATATGGGAAAAACATTTGTTATTGAAATTTCTGAAAAACTCTAATGGCGCTTCGTTTCTGCATGTCTTACAACTAAAAAATCCGTTGCGAATTATATCAGGTGACCTCAGATTTGGCGGGAATTAAAAAAAAAGTTGTCTGTGGGGCCGAAAAATAAGTCAAATGGACAAGATATCGAAAAAATTTATTGAGAAAATGTGTTTGGGATCCCATGTACGGATTGTGAACCATATTGAAGAAAAAAATGAAAAATATCATTTTATTCCTCTATCCTTACTAAGAAACATTATATATTCTTGTTTTATCTGGAAACAGCTTTAATTATCTAAATCACAAATATTAGTTGGTTTAAATTCCATTTACGGGTTGAGAATATCGAATAAACTCATGTGCATCAATATTCAGGGCATGACTACACCTACTGACAAGACTAAATCGTTGTTGTACCTGGCATATACAGGGTGTTATGACTTAACACATCACACCTGTAATACCAGACATTATTCGTTAGATTGGGAAAAACAGTATTAAAAGCATCGACTATCTGAATATAGTCGAACCGGAGATGATCTATGGAGCGGTCGACATATACCAATCTCCTTTCTTTCAATACCGGAACGTGGGTTGTTCATCCAGGAAGTACGTACCTTTCGGAAGGATTCGAAAAACAATAATTAAACTTGAAATAATAATGCACTCATAAAATGTTAAGAATGTTCATATATATTTAGTAAATAAACACAATTATTTCATTCGTTCTATAGACGAAATATGAAACAATATTCATACAACGAAAAGAGTGTAGCTTATTGGCAGTTAATGTTACAGTTGGCTACAAAATCGAAATAGATTTACTAAAAACAATCTTGACATAAATTGCCACAAACGGCTAGAAATAATTCTCTTTTGAGATCTTTGTTAACTTGAAACTATGGAGATACTTTTACAGACACATGCACATTAAAAAAAGGTTGGGTTTGCCATAAACATAAATACAGAAAACAAACATTGGACTCACCCTGTTCCACACTCATTCACTGGAGTAGGTTTTTTAAACGACAATTGTATGAGGGTATTCAGTTATAAATAAACTTTTAATTTTTTTGGTTATTTGAAATACACAAGTGAATTCTCTTTGAAACAATTCTAGTTCTGTCAATTTGAAAACTTGTTCCGCTCTCACTTCTTTTTGACACTCCCCGCCGTCACCTGGTCCGACGTGGCTACTCGGCCAATTGGTCAATATTTCAATTGGTTACAATCTCCCCCTTTGGAGGACACATACGTCCCCGTGTGGGCTCCAAAAATTTGATAGATGTTGGATTGACAAGGCAACAGAAGCATTTCTTTGGATGAACTCTTCTATGGAGTCCACGAACTGGTTGGTCTGGGGAATCCTCTCTTGGAGCTTCTACCGTAATCTGGTCATGTGGGACTGTTTTTCTTGACATAACTCCAGATTGACTTTCAAGATACTCTACAGGTTTTCTGGAATTCTTTTTCGGTTTCTCCTTCTTAGATTTAGGTCTGCCTCTTCGACGGATTGGTCTGATTGGTAGTGGGGCTTCTTCCTCGGATGATTTGAATGGAGTCAAAGCTGAGCCATGACACTTGGCTAATATGTTATCAGGATCATCCATTGATGATATCTCATATGTCGTTGGGGTTACAACCTTGGCGATTCGGTAAGGTCCGTCCCTACGCGGAGCAAATTTTGATGTGAATAAATCTTTAGCTCTGCTGAGAAAATGAGTATCCATCAAAACCTCATCTCCTTCTTTGAATTCCGGCATCGGTCTTCTTCTCTTGTCGGCATAATTCTTAGCTTTATCTTGAGCCGTTTCATGATTTTCGCGAGCTTGTCGCAGAGTTTTGGACAAGTTTATCAAATAAGGTGTTATTTGGGGAACGAAATTATTTTCTTCTATGATAGCTCGCATATCTCGCTGAACGTCATCAGGTGTTCGGAGCTCTCTACCAAACGTCAAATAAGCGGGCGAATATCCAGTGCTTTGACACTTTGATGTATTCATTGCAAACCGGATAGCTGGGAGTTTCTCTTTCCAGTTCCAGTGTTCATCTCCAACTAAAATAGCAAGTTGTGTTTTCATGTCCCGGTTTTTACGCTCTACTGCATTCGAATCGGGATGGTAGGTAGGGATCAAGTGCTGCTTGAACCCTAGGCAATGTGCAACACATTGCATTACCTCGCTGACGAATTGAGTTCCATTATCACTCGTTATTCTTCGAGGAGTTCCAAATCGCAATATTATTTCGTCGATAAGAATACGCGCACAGGCTTCCGCAGAAGCAGTTTGGATTGCAAATAATTCTATCCATCTGCTGGAAGTGTCCTCTATAATAAATATCCATTTTCACCTGTTGGACCTTCAGGCAGCGGTCCAAATAAGTCAATAGAGACAATTTCGAACCTTTGACCCATCACTGGAGTTTGTAATAGTCCGGTTGGCTTCAGGTTCCGAACTTTATATCTCTGGCATTCCAAACACTTAGAAATATATTCAGTTACAAACTTCGTCATACCTGGCCAATAATATCGACTTCTGATTTTTTGCAGAGTTTTTTCAATGCCATAGTGTCCAGATAGAGGAGAATCATGGTACTCTTCTAATACCATAGGGATTCTAGTTTTTGGGACAACTTCTTGGATGTCTTCCTGGTCGTTTTCTGGATCAAGTCGGTACAAAATTCCTTTGGACATCAGATATCCTCTTTCCGTCCATCGCTTGTAATCCACAGCCTCAGGATTTGGATTTTCGAAACATTTGATGATTTTCTCTATATCTGGATCTTGAAGTTGTGCTTCTCTTATCTCCTCTGTACTCTCAGTAGGCAGGTCAATGCTTACTTGGTTTATTTCACATTCGTTTACGTTGATTGGTGGTCTCGACAAAGTATCGGCCACTACATTAAGCTTTCCAGGCGTATAGTCAATTCTCATATTATAGGCTTGCAAGGTAAGGGCCCATCTGGCGAGTCGTCCCGTGGGAGACTTCAAAGTCATCAGCCACTTGAGTGGTTGGTGGTCAGTTTGTACCAGGAAATTAGATCCTTCAAGGTAGCCACGGAATTTGTCAACTGCCCACACCACAGCTAACGCTTCTCTTTCGGTGGTATGGTAGTTCTTTTCAGCAGGAGTAAGTAGTCGACTTGCATATTCTATAGGGCGCTCGTCAGATCTCTCCCCCTGGAGTAGTACTGCCCCTAAGGCATATGAACTCGAATCAGTTCTCAAGACGTAAGGTAATCTAACGTCTGCTTGCCGGAGAATCGGAGTAGATGTGAGTAATTCCTTGAGACGATCAAAGGAAATCTGTTGATCAGTTCCCCATATCCACTTGGCGTTTTTCTTCAACAACGATGTTAAAGGTCTCGAAACATTTGCAAAATTTTCAATGAAGCGTCGAAACCACGAACAGGTCTGTATGAAGGACATAACCTGTTTGACATCGGTGGGTGGTTCTCGTTCAAGAATTGCTCTCACTTTATTTGGATCCGGTTTAATCCCATGGGGAGTGATCAGATGTCCAAGATACTTCACAACGGGGCATACAAAAGTACATTTGGCTCGATTTAGTCGAAGTTTGTACATCTCTAATCTCTGAAAGACCATATCCAAGTCTTGGAGATGTTTTTCGAGACTTTCACTCAAGATTATCAAATCGTCCAAATATGCAAGAATTGTGACACCTGGTAAACCAGATCTGAACCTATCGACTAATCTCTGAAAAGTCGACGGTGCGTTTTTCAGTCCAAATGGCATTCTATTATAGCGATAAATTCCAAATGGGCATATAAATGCTGTTTTATCCCTATCTATGGGTCTAACTGATATCTGATGATAACCACTTTTCATATCAAGGGTAGTCATGAAAGGAGTTTGCTTCGCAGTATGGAGGAGATCATCAATCCTAGGGAGCGGATACTTATCAGATATGGTAACTTCATTGAGAGCTTGATAATTTACACAAAGTCTGACACTTCCATCAGGTTTTGGTACAAGTACTACTGGAGCAGAATAAGGAGACTCACATTCTTCTATAACTGAGTCCTGTAGAAGTTTATCCAATTCAGTCTTTAGAATATTTTTATTAATCTCAGACATTCTGTAAGGAGGAACTGAAATTGGTATATCACTGGTCAGTCGTATAGTATGTTCAATGAATGGAGTAGGCTCTTGGCTCTTAGAAAAAACTCTTTGATGTCGTTCTAACAATGCATTAAGTTGTTTTTATCCTCTTCTGAGATACATATCTCTTTATTCGTTCGAAGATTCAGACTTGAAGTTTCGACAACGTTTACCTCATTTTTTAGGTTAGTTAAATTATACTGATTTTCATCTTCGAATAAATATGTTTGTTGAGGTGATTCACCAAAATAATAAATACCCTGTGGCACATCAAGAACAAGATTTGCTAACCGTATAAAGTCTAATCCCAGAAGGGTTCTGCTACGGTTATTCTCAGGTATCGCAAGTAAAGAGATAGGAATAACTTTATGATGTAAGTTGATTTCGACTTCAAATAATCTTGCATTGACTCCTCTTTCAATTCCATCCGCGAGAGTCATTTTCAAAGTCTGATCTCTATATGGAATATTTTTTTTTATGAGTATATGATGGAGAGTTCCACCCGCTATACTTCGCTTGGCACCTGTGTCAAGATATGCTAGTCCATTAGAACCAAAAATATGTATAGAAATCAAAGAAAAAATATTTGGTTCATCGGAGAATTTTTGACAGAAAAAATCTGTATTCATTGCTGTAGTACGTGAGGAAGAAGTTCCTGGGGTTGAAGTACTCAGGCTGACAGTTCGACAACTGGGGCAATTACTTTTAATGTACCCTGATTTCCCACAACCATAGCATGAAATTGACGACTGTGAGGTAGAAGCAAATTCTTTATTCTGTGGACGCTCTTGTAAAACATTCTCTTGAGAGTGTTTGGGAACGTCTGTCGTTTCACGATTTCGTTTCAGTTTTCTACACTGTTCCTTAGTGTGACCATAATTTTTGCAATAAGAACAATGAGTTGGTGGTTTCTTATGATTTACTGGTTTTGAAAGTTGCAAAGTATCAACATCTTTTTGAATTTTCTTTTGACCTAACGTAAGCTCGGCTTCTCTGACCTTTTCGATTAGTTCATTATACGTATTGAAATCACTACGTGCTACTCTTTTTCGTATTCGATAGTGTAACAAACCATACAGCATATCCAACTGTATTTGTTCAGGTAGTTCAGGAGTTTTAGGTAATTTTGAAAATAGTGACCGAATACGGGCTATGTACAATTCCGTTTTTTCTGTTTCAGATTGTTCTTTCGAAAATATATCACGATATATTTGATGCGCAGGTTTTTGATTACCGAAGGTACTGAGAAGAGCTGTGAGTGCGTCGTCAAAAGTTGGAATACTAGCGCTCACTCCTTGCCACCAAATAGAGGCTTGACCTCCAAATAACATTGGAAGACCCTTGAGTGCATTTTCGTCAGATATATTGACACACGATTTGTAGATTTTGACAGAGTCAATGAAACAATTCACATCCACACTGGAGGAACCATCGAAACGAGAAGTACATTTGGCGAAATTACCGTTTGGGGAATTATTTTGTCCTTGAGAGTTCAATAAACTAGTCAATAATTGCTGAAGAACTTCTGGAGTCATAATTAGGAGGGATATGATTACACTTTTATATTCGAAGATTCGTCCCGAACGTAATTCCATAAACACGAAACGCAAACACGATAATGTCTTTCAACATCGAAATTATATGAAAGTTTGTGAAAATTCACGTTCTCGATTTGTGCACAAGTAAATTTTATCAAAGTTCAGTATTTCTTGCAACACGTAAATAGGTGAAAGTTCATAAAGTCGCAAAATTGCAATAAAATATATGAAAAGGAAAGATCTCACCAAGTTTGTCCTGAATCACCTTGTATCTGTTGAGCTGATTGATGATTGCTGTCAAAGTTCTCGAAACCGGAAAATACTTTCTTCGCACGCAGTTCTCACACTACACAGTCTTTCTGTACAAAGTTTTCATAAAAATGCAGCACCTTTCGAATATGATAAATTGGTGAGATGGGTTTTACTACGTAAAATCGAAAAACTCACTGAGATCGTCAGATGATACACTTATTGAACACGAATCTTCTGAGAAAAATTGTTTCTGCCGCGAAAACACTTGTGAAGGCCTCAAGAGTTGGGCGCCACTTTGTAGTGAGGGTATTCAGTTATAAATAAACTTCACTGTTAACTATTTCCGTTTTAATTTAAGATTCGAACTACACAAGTGAATTCTCTTTGAAACAATTCTAGTTCTGTCAATTTGAAAACTTGTTCCGCTCTCACTTCTTTTTGACACTCCCCGCCGTCACCTGGTCCGACGTGGCTACTCGGCCAATTGGTCAATATTTCAATTGGTTACACAATTAGTTTTGATTTTATTATTATTTCGATTAATCCCGCGTCAATTGGTTATTTTATTTTATTCGCCCGGTATATTAGTATAGCGCGATATGGCTATGGTTTTTCTAAGAGATCATGAACTATGGAGTTGCGGTTTTCCCTTGACTTATCTCGATTCGGGAAGCGTTGACAAAAATAGACAATTTTTGGAAAAACTACTGTTCACTCGTGCTTTCACTTGGAGCTTCAATACTTGATTTGAATTGGTTTGCAGTTGCTTAGTTTAATGTTTCCTGAAGTTCACTACATTGATTGGAAACTCCATCATTATTGTACGTGATTCGATGGACTTCTGAACCTCACTTTTGAGAGGAACAATATATATGCTGGCTGGCTTGAACACCAAATGAATATTTTGATATGAAAACTCGCGCTTTTTATACTATTCAACTTTAGCTCGCGTCATGCGTTATTTTCATCCCCATACCTGTTATCTTCAACTAGTCATAATAATTAATAATTGATGGGTTTGTTTTGTTTCTGTCATCAAAAAAATATATAAAACATAATTTTATGCCTTTTCGAGGAAGAGTTATATTTAATGGCTGTCATACTCGGTGAATTTATAGCGCGTTCTGTCGGTACAATTGCAATAAAACCGTTCCATGATAACCTATATCGCGAGGTGATATCTACAAATTAGAATTAATACTCTTGCTTACAATATTTAATTTTTCCTAGATGAGTTATTTATGAATCCGGTGTACAAGGGTTATTTCTTGATAATAATTTTTAAGTGCATTTTAATTGTCTTCCAATAGCAACGTATGGTTTAACGAGCGTATGCTCATCAGCTCTTTCAGTCAAGCATGTGAAACCTATTGAACTTTTCTGGTTATCAAGTTCTCATTCAAGAATATTACGTTGTTTTGTAGGGAAGAAAGTTTTTCTGTAATTACAGGGCTTAACATCGTGTTTTCATAATTAATCTCCCGCAAAATGTCTATTCCAGAAATAGTTGATCAGTTTTGACCCAAACTTATGGGATTTAGGTTATTGAAGCTGTTTCCAGATAAAACAAGAATGTATAATGTTTTTCAGTAAGGGTAGAGGAATAACAATGTATTTTTGAAATTGACACATGGGGTCCTTGTTGGATTCCAAACATATTATCTCAATAAAATTTTTGGATATCTTGTCAATTTGGCCCATTTCTCGGCACCACAAAAAACTTTTTTTTAATTCCCGCCAATTCTGAGGTCACGTGATATAAGTCGCAACGGATTTTTCAGTTGTCAGACATGCAGAAACCAACCGTCATTTGAGTTTTTCACAAATTTCAATAACCATTTTTTTCCCATGTGTAGCCAACTTTATGACGGACACTGTATATTGTTGAAGTTTTTGGAGCTGCACGTAATGTGATAGCAGGAGTAAAAGGATTTTGTATTTCGTGCAAAATTATTTTTACTTTCAAAATCGCAGCAGAGCGCTTTCGACTATATACTAGTCATATTCAGTGCTTACTCGTCAGGTTTACAACAAGTCCATCAAAACTTCTTCCAGTTTGTATAAAAGAGGTGAGAACATTAAGTACATATAACAGTTAAAACATTTCTTAAAATAACACTCATGTTTATAAGTTGGTGTAATTCATTATTTTAAATTTTATTCCACATGGTTTCATGGAAGTCAATGCTTACCTCTTTTATACAAACTGGAAACAGTTCTGATGGACTCGTAAACCTACGAGTAAGCACTGAAGATGACTAGTATATAGTCGAAAGCGCTCTGCTACGATTTTCATAATAAAAATAATTTTGCACGAAATACAAAATTATTTCACTCCTTCTACTGTATATTGTGTTCGTAGAGATTGAAGTGGAGTCCCCCCATTGATTATATTTGTCTATCCACTCCACTTTGAGTAATAAGGACTACCACCATTTTTTTACGTATCAGTTTATACAATACTTCAATCATTTTCCCTGGACCCGGACCACCCGACAGAAAATTCTGGGTACGTGCTTGTTTCACGAAGATGACGTTGATCTCTGAGGCTCTTCAAGACTATTTATGTATTCGATAGTATTGGAAATGGTGGTTTTTTACAATCATTCATTTCGATCTCTCTCAAAAGTCTGTCCATTATGAAAAGTTTTTCAACAATAAGGGATATATTAGTATATTTTTTTTCGAATGAATATTACATGGCCAGAGAGTAGGAGTGTATAGAAAAATGGTCTCCCTCATAAACTGCAGGTGGCCATTTTTCAGTAGCGTACGGGACAAACATAAAAATTCAATATCCAGTAGCTTTGATAGCTATTCTATTGGTCGTCAAAAATCACAAAAAATATTTTAAAAAAAATCGTTATCGCAGGTCCATATTTCGAAAAGTATTCATTTTTGAGTTTTGTATCTATTCAAGCTTAAATTCAAGAAAAGCCATATTCAATAAGAAGCATTCAGTCTTTTGTATTTTTTATTCTTCTTGTTGCGTTATCGAACATCAGTAATGAATTGACTTTGACTCTGAGTGGGTTGTATGAAAGATAAAAACAATTTTCCTCATTTTTGGCCTACGACAAAAATGTCTAAGATATCGTCTATGATGAAAATCTCATACATAATTTTCATTTGACATGCATTGCAGATTAAGGATCCTTTGAAATTGAGATGCATTGCATTGCACGAATCGCTAATTATTAAAATAGGCATATTATTCAGAAATAATAGAAGAAATATGTTTTTGTTGCCATTCGGGAAATATATACACTTATTATATATGTTATTTTCAATTTTGTATATTAATGGAAACGGTTTGGACATAAATAGGTAAACCTGTGTGTCAAAGATTCATTTTAGAATATTTACCGAAAGGAAAATTAAGGGAATGTTAAAGAAAAAGTGCTTTAGCCCAAGAGATATAATTCAAGAAATGCCGATGGAATCAATTTTTCGTTACCAAACTCTCCCAAGTTTCATGACGTCACTTCTCTTGGAGCTTCTGGACTTCTTTCCGGATCAATTACAATCATTACTCAGAAAATTATAATACTGAAAAAAAATATATTCATACTTTCATGTGTGGAGAATCTTACCAGCTTCAATTTTGTATAGAATGAATAGAATATTAATTTTTCTCCTCCAAATTATCTCATGGGGAAAGCTTATTTCGTTTTTTTTTTTTATAAGAACACAACAAATCATTCTATGGGATAAACCTTCGGTTTTTTAATTTCTCTTCCTTTTCCTTTTTAAATGTTCGACGACTAGCCTGTATTGATTGGGAACAAAATGGTGTCTACATTCGAAAAAATGGAACAAAGTTTCATAAGAAATTTAAAAATGATAAAATCTGGGGTGTATTGAAACTTTCAGAAGGTATTCAAAAGAGGATTTTAATTTTTATGGAAATGAGTATGATGAACAAAACTGAAATAAAATTGAAAGTGACACTTTGTGTTTAAAAATTATGAATATCTCAAGATATAGTTGTTTTGTCCGCTCATATGTTGAATGGATCTACATTGACAAAAATCAAAACCGTATTCATGAGGGTTTGGGTTTAGAACCACAAATGATAAATTGTGAGGAAAATAATGAATTAATTTCAGGATTAGTTTCCATCGGTCCCCGTAAGCTCATTATGGATATAAATGTGATCCTCTTTCAGCATTGTTTCATTATTTAATAACCCATTGTTTCGATGTTGGCTGTAATTATTTAGGCAATAAGTAGGATTCGACATGAAGTAATATTACAATATGTATAACCTTTTATCAGGAATGCCACTTAGAAATTCAATCGATGTTATTATTTTACATGTGTGAATTTTATGTAATCAAGATAACCACTGATAATGATTTATCATAATTTCACCAATTCTATTGAAAATTACATAATTCCTCCTTTTTATTAAATTAACATTCCGAAAGAGATATGTTTCAAAAACAGACTTTCTGATTTATCACATCAATATTTATTAGTTTTGGCCAATCCACATTCAAACAAAACAATGTTTCTTAAAATATCAAAACATATTCATAAGAATCTAGGAGACACACTATTCGAAAAACATTGGTTATATTTCCAAGATATTTCCATATTAGGTTCAATTGATTTTTTTATACAGGGTGTTAGTGAATAAGTGCTACAAACTTCAGGGGGTAATTCTGCATAAAAAAATAAGGACAGTTTGCTATATAACTTTTGTCCACAAATGCTTCCTTTTACGAGATACGGGGTGTTAAAGTTTTTCTCAATAACTGACTATTCATTTATTGCTCTGAAACCGGTCGAGATATGAAAATGAAAGGCAGTTATTGCGCATTTTTTGACATGCAATTGAGAATTTTATGTTCATCATTGGCGCGCATACAGGTAATGATCTCAATTTTTTAAAGAAAAAAATGGTACGCCACTGAGATAATTCAAATGATTTTTGAGTTCCTCGTTCAATTTGTGACAAAAAATCTCTTCTGCCTTTTTTTCGTAGGGGGCGCCGTTTTTATGAAAAAAAAACAACTTGAGAGGTGTCAAGGGACACCCGGATGGAACGAAGTTTCTTTCGATTAATAAGTGAAGGAATTGTAAAAAAATTTAATTTTTTTCAAGTTATAATAATATTTTTTTTATTATTAACAAATATAATGTAATATGAACTTAATCAGTAGGCTCAATTTTAGTAATAATTGGCTTGTGGTAACTGAAGTAGGAAACATATGTTTGGGATTCTAGTTTATTTAAATGTCTTGAAAAAACTGCATCGATTGTAGTATTATATTTTGTTATTGATTCTGCTGGATTATTGTTTGTTCTTAAATCAAATTCTTTCTCTAGAAACTGTAGCAATAGTTTTGATTTTTCATTACTGAAGTTGATGTTAAAATCACCGGCCAAAATGAGTGGAAGTTTATCTAAATTTTTGTTGTATCTGCTAAGCGTTCGAGATATTCTAAAGATGTATCTTTATATATATTATATCTCTATTATTTATTATGTACAAAAAACCTGTATACACTCAACAGAAATAATCGTCGCGACACCACACTGTTCAATGCGAAATAGAAAGACGAAACGAAAATAACTGGCTTGCTTTCTATGAGAGAGAGAGAGAGAGAGACATACAGAGAAACACGCGCACGCCGCATGGCTTACCACTATAGCAAAAAGTGTCGTTACAACTTTTGGTCTTAATTTATTCCGTCTAGCCCCCTTTCGCAACGGGCGATAAGGAACTTCGTTCTAAAAATGAAACATCTTAACGCGTATTTCTCATTGCTCTAATACATTATCTAGTAGCGATGCTAGTAGGCCACTGTCCTACATTCTGTTAAATACAAATATTTCAACTAAATGTCAAATTAGCGTTTCTTCATTTTTATGCTTTTAGTTTGTTATAACATCAATGATAATAAGTAATTGATTTTTCTTTTATCGAAAAGAATGGTAAATTAACAAATGGAAATTGTCAGACATGCATTTTGTCTATGGTCGAAGTAATGGAAATGGTCGGCAAGCTCGAGATTGTATGCTAGTTGTATCCAGGACGTAGGGTACCCCATCACACAATATTTGCTCGTCTTATGAAACGTTTGCGCGAAAATGGTACATTTAAGAAACAAACGGCTGACTGCTGGCTCCTCGAGAAGTACGAACTGTGCAACTAGAAGAAGCAGTTCTCGAATTAATTGCGGAGTCACCTGAAACAAGTACTAGAAAAATTGCCAACATACTGAATGTAAGCAACTTCACTGTATTTAATATAAAGAACGGCATTTGTATCGTTTCATATTCAACGTGTGCAAGCTCTACTACCTAGAGACTTTTTTCCGCGCCTAGTTTTTTGGCATTGAATTCTTCATCAAATCGTTCAAATTCCTAATTTTTTAAATGTCGTTTTGTTTACTGACGGCTAATTTTGGACGACAGTGTATACGAAATTTCCATAACAATCACCTCTGGGCTGAGGAAAATCCACATGGAATCTTTGAAACTCATTTTCGACATCAGTTTTTAGTGAATGTATGGCTGGGGTATCATTTAATCGGTCCATATTTTCCCCCACAACGACTAACAGGCGACTCTTATCCTAATTTCCTACAGGGAGAGTTACCTGTTCTTCTTGAAGAAATTCCTCTACAGCTGAGACAACACTTCTGGTTCATTCATAATGGTGCACCAGTTCATTTCAGCATTATTGTACGTAATCACTTAGATACAGTATATCCAAATCGTTGGATAGGTAAGGTAGGTACGGAACATTAGCCTGCTCGATCTCCGGATTTAAATCCTCTAGATTTTTGCATTTGGAGTTTTCTTAAGTCATTAGTTTATTCTACTCCCGTCGAACATGTTGAACGTATCTGAGGAATCGAATTATAGCCGGCTGTGAGACAATAAGAAATACACCAGGAATATTTGCGCGAATACGACAATCAATGAGGCGAAGAGTAGAATCTTGTATCACGTCTGAGGGAGGTCATTTTGAACATTTGTTGTAGCTTTGCGCCATTCATTTATTAGTGTTATTTTCTGTTATTGTTCTGGTTTAACGTTATTGTATTAGATAGTTCTTGATAATGTATTAAAGAAATGAAAAATACGCCGTTAAGATGTTTTATTTTCTTGCATAAAGACGGCGCCCCATACGAAAAAAAGGTAAGAAAGATGTTTTGTCACAAAAGGAACGAGGAATTCAAAAAAATTTAAATTATTACCCGTATGCGCGCCAATGATGAACATAAAATCTTGAATTGCATGTCAAAAAATGCGCAATAACTACCTCTCAAAACTCACCAAATTTCATTTGTTTATCTCACCGGTTTTAAAGCAATAAATAATTGTCAGTTTTTAAGAAACATCTCTCTGAAAACGAATATTTGCGGACAAAAGTTATATAGCAAACTGACATTATTTTTTCATGCAGAATCACCCCCTGAAGTTTGTCGCACCTATTCACTAACACCCTGTATATAACCTCACTATAACATGCCGAATTAAATAATATTTATTATTGAATGTAGAAATTACACCCCATCATCGTTTGTACTTGTTATAACCCGTTCTCCGAACGGCCTTGAAGAAAATACAGTCATTAGGGTGCAATAAAATAAAAACCTTTATATAGAAATACTCCTGCAGGTGAGTCTCTATCCATCGTTGTTATTCCATGACACTTTCAATCTTTTGTAACGAATATGAGCAATTCATGGAATATTCACTAATGCTGAAAAAACGGAACTTTTTTTCAACAGAAAACCTCACTGTCAATGAAACCCAAGGAGACGCAGGGGTTGACTTCGGGGCCTTTTTGGAAAGAAATATTTGGGATATCAGGAAAATAGTGGGTAGTACCAGGTTTTTTCTGTATTTTGTTGATGAGATACGATCATATTCACTCCTCTGTGTTATGACTTCTCCTTGATATTATATCATATATTTATAGAGACTTGCCTTTTGTAAAAATAAATTTGGAATATTTATATTGTTGTTTTATTTGTGTATGCAAGTACAAAATTATCGATGACCACTGGTCAGATCAAATCAGTGATCATTACCGATGCCAATCGGCAAATACAGGAAGTTTAAAACAAAATTGACATATATATATATATGTAATGTAATCTAACCTTTTGAATGACGAGTGTATAGTGCCATTTTATAACGAATTGCAAAAGTATAGTATTATGAAAGGTTGTAAATAGAAGATCCAAAAGGAAAGGTAGTTGTGCTACAAACAGTGTCAAAAATTAGGCTCGATTGTAGCGTGACATTTCAAACGATGAAATAGAGGGATCTTTTTTAAGGGAACTGTACACTCAGAAACGCAACTAGCATGCGTGATACAGCAAGTAAGCCATGGCAACGTCGCAATCCAACGATCGCTCGAATTTAGTTGTTAAAGATACAGTGCAGTTTGCTCTAAAAACATTGGTGAGGTATCGTTAAAAATCTGAAAACAAAATTGAAAACGTGTTTTGTTCTTTGTAAAATTCTACAAAAATTTTGGGTAGCGCCACCCGCCTAATTTCAGGTGACCTACTCAGAGGAAGACTTTGGCAATTGCCAAATGCAATAAACATTCAACTCGACGTTTGAATAATGTAGAATGTCGAACTGATTGTGTGGAAAATGTATACATTGCATGCTGCCTGAGATAGCTATTCAATTTCAAAGTGAAGAAAACAACTAACCTTGTTATATCCAAACTGGTGACTGATAAAGTCAGCACTAGTAAGAAACAAAAGACACAACGAATAACACGGGTGTGTGCTGGTATTTCTGCAGATATGTTGGGGAAGAATTTTCGAATCGAATATTTTATTGTCAAGAAGCATTAGGCGGACATTTCGAACACCTTATTCGTTAATTCACAACAGTTTTGCTTCTTATTCTCAATAAATAAAAATCCTACATAACAGTTGTGTTTTTTGTTATACAGGACATTTCAATTGCATATTGTGAAAAAACCGAGGGGGAAACAACTCTTTGAATAGGTGTACATTCAGAAAATTAAATATTTCAATACGACTTTCAGTACCAAAATATCTTACATATATTTAAATTATTTCAATGTCAGTTTCAGTAATTCAGTATCAACAAATACCACTTCTACTTTAAATATAACTTTTATTCTGAAAATATCCACTCCATACTTGAATATTAATTTCACTATAAAAATATATTTAAAATATTTGAATATTTGTCAGTATTCTCAAGAAATACTTATTGTTTTCATTACCAAAATATCATTCTCAGTATTTCATTACAGTTTAAGTATTACAATATCCTTTTCTGTCCTCGAATATATTTAAAATATTTGGGATGCAGTTCAGTCTACAATTATTTTTTTGTACACGCTCCACAAAATGCCTTTGGATACTGAAAATACTTCGCAAAATACCACTTTACCGAACTAGGCCGATGAAGTCGTCATGGCAACACTTTATCGGACTATTTTTGTTTATTCAGAAAACGTATAATTAACATCTTAAAAACGTTTCAGGAGACGCAATGAACTATAGAATATTTGAAATTTCGTAGTGGCAGCACACGTTTTCTTCGAAATATTCTTTTGGAATGCTTATTCATGAAAAATTAACACTAATATTTGACAAGTATTTGACAAATGTGTCATTGATAGACAATCGCTTGCTAGATTTTTGCACAACTTCCTTACACTAGCGTATAGAAGGTGATTGAAAATGTATGCACAGCGAGGAAATATGTGTAGCATTTATGTTCTGTTTATTAGGAACGCTAAAAAATGTTGTATGTAATCTTGCAATAGATTTTAAACCAATTTCCCGATGAGCTAGAGACTTGAAATGGCTCAGAGCTGGATGACAATACAATATTAACTCGATTTTTTGTCTACTTGTTTTTTTATGGTCCACAAAAAATGAGGTTAGGATCACACAATCTCTCCATACCGGTGACGAGCGGACGTTGTTTTGCGAGTGTGCTCCGCGATAATGAACACAGGCATCGCGCAAGGGAGAAAGTGACGTTAGAAAATCTAAAAATCTGTGAAGGTAACATCCTAGCCCCATACAGATTTATATCCCCATATAGATTCCTAACCCCATAGAGATTGTCCTGAACATGTTTTATTGTGAATTTTCAATAGCTATGAAAATAGTTGTAAGCTTTGAAACAAAAAACGTGGGGCACATGCAATTGATAATTGAAGCATGGATAGTTCACCTAAGTCATGCGCCCCACGTTTTTTAGAAACGTTATTGGAAATGTATTTGTCCTGAAAGTTTTCAGGAATATATAAT
The DNA here is from genome assembly GCA_018342105.1 of Gonioctena quinquepunctata. Classification (NCBI taxonomy): domain Eukaryota; kingdom Metazoa; phylum Arthropoda; class Insecta; order Coleoptera; family Chrysomelidae; genus Gonioctena; species Gonioctena quinquepunctata. The sequence goes on along the minus strand of JAFIRS010000380.1, from coordinate 475,382 downwards.
CTTCTAATAGACCAGGGTCGATAATTTTTGAAACAAAAAAAAATTATAGTAGAATGAAACTCATTGTAAAAGGAAGAGAATATAACAAAAATGAAAGGAAAAATAATTTCCGGGCGATCTGAGGTCGGGAAGTGGAAGGGGGTGATTTTTAAGGGTAAAAAAGGGTTTATCTCGATTTCCGGCAAAACTACAAGTCCTATGGAAAAAACTTACGGAAGCAAAGTTGTAGTTAACAAAAAGATCTACAACTTTTGTACCCACACTTTTTTCACATAACCTCAAAATTTATGTGAAAAATTCAAATAACCAAGTTTTTGTTTATTTATTTTTATCTTCTACAACAATTTTTTTCCACGAAATTTGGTGAAAACCTCCTTTTTCATGTTCCAAACACACTGTAATTTTTTTGATTTAGAATATTTATTTATTCACCTTATTTTGACTTAATATCGAAAAAGCACCCTAATTTTCAATCGAAAATTCTCCCGTCAAAATATCAGGTTTTTTAAAAGTCGGTGGGCTTTTTGTTCGTTGAAATCTCTACTTTCTGATAGTGTAAAAAAAATTCATTACTATGGTAAATGTTCTCAGAAAATGCAAAGAAATAACAGGTAGTAAGGCCCAGACCCTCCTAGCCCCTTCCCCACTTCTCTATGAAATGCCTTTTGATGGGCTTAAATTTTCCGTAGGTCACTCAGGTATATAAGTTATCTTAAAATAGCAATAAATAGGCATCTACGCATATAATTTAAAGAAGATTCTACAACTTTCTTAAAATATTGTTGATGTCTTATTAAATCGGATTCGAGTTTTTTTCGTTTCTTTGCATTTTCTGTCATAGTAATGTACTTTTTTTATACCATCAGAAAGTAGAGATTTCAACGAACAAAAAGCCTACCGGCTTTTTTTAAAAAGCTGATATTTTGACGGGAGAATTTTCGATTGAAAATTAGGGTGCTTTTTCGATATTAAGTCAAAATAAGGTGAAAAAATAAATATTTTGAATAAAAAAAATTACAGTGTGTTTGGAACATAAAAAAGGAGGTTTTCACCAATTTCGTGAAAAAAAAATTGTTGTAGAAGATAAAAATAAAAAACCAAAAACTTGGTTATTTGAATCTTTCACATAAATTTTGAGGTAATGTGAAAAAAGTGTAGATCTTTTTATTACCTACAACTTTGCTATCTAAGTTTTTTTCATAGGACTTGTAGTTTTGCCGGAAATCGAGATAAACCGTTTTTTACCCTTAAAAACTCACCCCCTTCCACTTCCCGACCTCAGATCGCCCGTAAATTATTTTTCCTTTCATTTTTGTTATATTCTCTTCCTTTTCCAATGGGTTTCATCCTACTATAATTTTTTTTCACTTTTTACCATTTTCAAAGGCTTCAGCACTGATCTATAAGTGTGTAACTGAATAAGTGTAAAACATTTAAGGAGGTGATTCCTCATCGAAAAAAAGATAGGATCTTTCATATAAAGAAACTTCATTGGAGCATCCCTTGTTAAGATACAGCCCCTTAAAGGGGGTACATAAAATTTGTATAACAATTTTTTTCACAAGCACTGAAAAAGTTACAATATTGAAATTAACCTGACGTTTTGTACTACCAAAAAGACACTTAGCCAGTAATTTATTTGGTTTACCCCATGGTTGTAAGGTGAAAACGCAACCCTAAAATTTATTTCCAATGTAACTTTTTGTCTTATTATTTGTTTACCATTTAAAATTTATTTCCGATAGCCTGTTTCATTCTAAACAAAAAATGTCTCTTGGGTTTTTTGCCCAAAATAAACCAGTAAGCAGCAAAACATTATTTTACGAACAACTACAGAGATACATCGTCATAAATGCGAAAATACGAAACTAATCTATCTAGTAGGTCGCTATTAGCGATAGTGACAATTAAATTGGTATGACGCTGTCAGTTTGGGAATTTTCGAAATTGAATTAATACTAATTGTGTGTTGTTGTTCTGTTCTTAATTTGTTACTTTAATAATTCACTTGTTAATAAAATGGCATACACAAATGAGGAAATGGCTGATATGCATTACGTTTACGGTCTGTCGCAGGGGAATGGGTTAGAAGCTTCTAGAAGATATGCTGAAATGTATCCTCAACGGCAGCATCCTTTTAAATGGTAAACAAATAATAAGACAAAAAGTTACATTGGAAATAAATTTTAGGGGTTGCGTTTTTCACCCCTTACAACCATGAGGTAAACCAAATAAATTACTGGCTAAGTGTCTTTTTGGTAGTACAAAACGTCAGGTTAATTTCAATATTGTAACTTTTTCAGTGCTTGTGAAAAAAATTGTTATACAAATTTTATGTACCCCCTTTAAGGGGCTGTATCTTAACAAGGGATGCTCCAATGAAGTTTCTTTATATGAAAGATCCTATCTTTTTTTCGATGAGGAATCACCTCCTTAAATGTTTTACACTTATTCAGTTACACCCTGTATAATAAAAATAAATCTAGATTCTTTCTAAGCGCAAAACGTGAGAACAGCTAGACCGATTTGGATTTAAAAAAATTATGTTCGTTATAGCCCGAGGATGGTTAATACGGAAAAACAAAAATTCGGGTATATAAGAAATTTGGTGAAGAAAAAGACTATCGAGTCATGTCACAGGAACAAATCCCCTTCGGGGTAACATTGTTTTTTTATCTTATAAAAACAGCGGCTGAACCGATTTGGCAAATTGTTTTTTTGAATGCTCGTAATACTCCGAATAAAGTTTTCAGGAAGGAAAGGATTTTTAGGAAAATTATTGGAAATTTATTTGTCCTGTTTCTTTATCAGAATGCCTTTTGTTTTCAGTTTGATTTAAACCTTTATTTATTATATTATTCATTTTATTTATTAATAATCATTTATTTTGGAATACTTTTCATTTTTCATTGCCTCCTCAAATAAAGAATTTTTGAATGAAATATAATAATATGTCCCAATAACTTGAAAACTTTCATTTTAATTTCTCACCTACAATATACACTTTAGGTAGGTACTTTTGTAAAAACATGGGGTAAATTATACCAAAATCGTTGATTCCTTCAGAATAGTTCCATCACGTTTTTATTACCTCAATTACCCCAAATATTATATTCTCTATGTTCCATTTATTTTCATTACATTTCAAACCTAAGTACATTTCCAGTATTTTCAATACCCTCGGTATATTATGATTATTTTCAATACATCTCTAGTACTTTAAATAGCTTCAGTATACTTTAATTATCAAAATACATTAAATACTATCATTATTATAAATATATTTTAAAATATTGTTTATTATCAGATATTTAATTATGGTGTACATATTTTGGGTAGTTGTTTCCCCCTCGGAAAAAACGTATGAACGAAAAAAAAAGATGGTTGGAAAGGGAATTGAATCACGATGTCTTTCATTCAAAAAAGTAGCAGCGGTGATATCTTTCAATACCTTTTTTTTTTGTTCTAAGTCGAACCAGCCGCACTTATGCTTGACATTTCAAATGCACATTTTGAAAAAACAAATCAACGAAATGATAAAAACAATTAGATCGTTGGAAAGATAATTTAACTATATTTTCAATGATGTGCCACATGACCTCCCATGCTATTCAAAATTTTGAAGTTGATGTGCCCCCCGCGCCATCTATCGAGCAATCACAATGTCTTTCATTTGAAAAAGTAGTATCGGTGATATCATACAATACCTTTTTTTCAGAAGTTATAAGCCATAATGATTGAAAAAACCATACTCTTTTCACCACCATAAAAAAAAACATATCAGCCCCCTAATAAATGAATGTAATTTTTCAATAACTTTGCTGACCGGGGGTATCCAATAAATATATTCCATTGAAATGCTGGAATATAATTGAAACAAAACCTCTTGCGCCACCATAGAAAAAATTCAGATCAGCCCTCTCGTAAGAAAGTTTATATGTGTGATTTTTTGAAAAACTCTGCTGACCGGGAGTATCCAATAAATATATTTCCTTGAAATGCTGGAATATGATTGAAAAAAACATACTCTTTGTGCCACGTGCCACCAGAAAAAAAAATCATATTAGTCCCCTAATAAGGAGTTTATATGGTGATTTTTCGAAAAACTTTGCTGAGTGGGGGTATCCAATGAAGATATCTCATCGAAATGCTGGAATATGATTGAGAATAACATACTATTGTGCCACCATAGGAAAAATTCATATCTGCCCCCTTATAAGGGTAGTTTATAACTGGGATTTTTCGATAAACTGCTGACGGGGGTTATCCAATGGCTATATTTCATTGAAACACTGGAATAAGATTAAAAACAAAAAAAAAACTTTTTGTGCCAACATAGAAAAAAATTCATGTCAGCCCCCTCATACTTGTGATTTTTTTTGCTAGCTGGGGGTATGCCATACCTCTATTGCCATACCTCTATTTACAAATTCCGATAGTAATTTTTTCAGCGGCAGTCATAAATAACACCAAACTAAAAAAAAAATTTACATTTCAAAATTTCTTTTGCTATGCTAGTTATTCATAACTTGTCAGGAATGCTCTCGAAGTTGGAAAAAATAATTGAAACAGTGTTTAGTATCGCTATTTTCTAAGAAAACATGTAGGTGAAGTTTTTTTTGAAAAATCACACTTATAAACTACCCTTATGAGAGGGCTGATATAAATTTTTTTCTATGGTGTTGCAATTTAAAAATCCTTGGATCCCCCGGTGCAAAGTTATTCGAAAAACTACCCTTATGAGGGGGCTGATATGAATTTTCCTATGGTGGCACACTATGGTGTTTTTTCAATCATATTCTAGCGTTTCAATGGAATATCTTCATTGGAAACCCCCGGTCAGCAAAGTTTTTTTTGGAAAATCACACGTATAAACTACCCTTAAGATGTGACTGATAAGAATGTTTCTTATGGTGGTATATGAAAAGTATGTTTTCACCAATACATATTCCAGCGTTTCAATGAAATATCTTCATTGGATACTCCCGGTCAGCAAAGTTTTTCGAAAAATGATACGTATAAACAATCCTTATAAGGAGATTGATATGCATTTTTCCAATTATATTCCAGCATCCAGTTTTTCAAAAAATCAATAGTATTAACTACCATTATGAGGGGGCAGATATGATTTTTTTATAGTGGCGTCAAGGCATTCCTTTATAGATGTCAATTCGGCATTATGATCTCGATAATCGCATTACAAGTCTCAAATCAACGGACTATTCTATTCTGGTCAGGAAAGTATTTTTTCCCTGATAAATATCGGAAACATCTCTTCAATGAAATGAGATTCGTTTCTTGATCGTTTTATAAGTACGTCAATAATTTACTTATACTGTCTGGGGTAACTAGGTATTTTACCAATTTTGATGGAAATCTTAAAAATATAAACATGTATTTTTATAGCGACATCTGTTATGGTCTAGATTGAATACTCAAGAGAGTAGTAAATAAGGATTCCTATTATACCTAAGTCCATGAAAGAGGAGAGACCATTTGCGGTAACTTGAGGTAACAACTACCCGTCGCTAGATGGCCAAGACTGTGGATGAAAAATAATTCATTCATTTTATCATTGTAGAATGATTTTATCGTAAATTCTTTCAGAACGACTTCAGACTACGGGATGCCAAATACAAGATTGAAATTTACTCATGGGTAAAGTTGACATGAATTGAATGATTACAAACTATAGCGACATCTTCCGTCACGTGGCCAAGATGGAATTTAGTTTTCCATGTTTTACTGGATGAAACGAAACCAGAAGTATTGACTACTTGTTACTAGATGGCAGAGGAAAAATATCACTGAATTTTATAAACGAATTCAGTCTATATCTATTGAGAAATCCCCAAACATTAATGATAAAAATGATACTTCCTATAAACATACAGAGAACCAATCTGGGAGAGTTTACTATTCACTAGATAGATGGCGTGCTTCTGTTCTTTGGCCAATGGCATTGTTTATAGAGATATCTCTAACAATGCCAATAAACCTGCCATTTAAAAAATTTCATTGATTATAATTTAGTGAAAAAAAAATTCAATACATAAAGAAAACAAATTTCAATACTAAAAGAAATTTGACGAATCTATCAGTCTGTTCACAAAAAAAAACTCAACATTCCACTGTTTGAATTGATTGGTACTCAATCCCTGGGAAGTGAAATAACCAAAGAACTAAATATGATTTATTTAACTTATCTTCTCAGGTGTATGAGTGAAATAATATAAATGTCTCAAAGTTCATTATCAAAATAGGTACATCCTCACAATCACATTTTCTTCGGCAAATTGTCCACATGTTTCTTGATATCTTCTTCATCACTGAAAAATTCTGCTAGACTGTCTTTGGGATCTGCAGTTGAAAGTTTTTTATGAACCTGTACACTGGGTTTCTTTGGAAGCTCTTGTGCTTTCGTAATAGTTGAATAAATAGACATCGCCTGAAAAAAAAACTCATGAAGGATAAGGGTGTGACAGCAGCAATGATTTTTTTATCATCAGTTATAAAATGTGTTGGGTTAGAACTGGCCAATTTTGGGAATGTTTTGATGAATAACTATAATTTGGCACCTTTTGATAAGCTCGATGACACGAGTTGATTTTGAACCCCCCAGTCACCCCAATGGCTCACCCCTAACTAAAGGGTTGAAATAGTAATGGGATAAACAGATACTGGTAATGTTTTCATGCTAGTACAATATTTTGAACTGTATCCACACGCTACATACAGTGGAATAATTTATGACCGAGGAACTACCCCACAAACACCCCTCTAGCACCCGTGAAAAATCAAAAATAGTTAGAAGAGTTCTTGCGGAGGTTTTTCAAAAGAAGAATATGCCTTTTTAACACGTAGAATAGTGAAATAATTTATGACCCAATATCTCATACACCAAATTGAAATATTCGCAAATAGAACAAATTAATCATTGCTGCTGATTTTTTCATGCAAATACATTACAAAAAAAGTAGCTAGACACGCTCCGAAATGAAATAATTTGTTACCCAAAAACTACCCCAATATCTCATCCCCAAATTGAAATATTTGCAAATTGAGCAAATAGGCCGTTGCTGGAGATTTTTTTCATGCAAATACATTATTAGGAACTTGGTTTACACGCTCCATATAGTGAAATAATTTGTGACGCAAAAACTACCCCAATATCTCACCCCCAAATTGGAATATTCGCAAATAGACCAAATTAATCGTTGTTATTGATTTTTTATGCAAATACATTATAAAAAATTAAAAAATGAACTTGTATCTCACCGCCAAATTGAAATATTGGCAAATATAACAAATTAATTGTTGCTGGTGTTTTTTTCAAGAATATACATCATAAGGAACTTGCTCTACACGCTCCATTCAATGAAATAATTTGTTACCCAAAAAACAACCCTTCTACTACCATCTTATCTGAAAAAATGCGAAAATAGTTAGATTAATCGTTGCTGAGGGTTTTCTGAAACGATAGTATGTTCTCCAACAATTTTTCGAAATTCATTCGCTTTGAGGGTTGTGGAAGGGTGTGCTAGGGGTGGTTTTTGGGTTACAAATTATTCCACTGGAACATGTAGAACAAATTCTTATTACCGTGTAGAGCAAGTTCTTAGCCGTAAATTTGCTTGAAAAAATTCACCATCAACAATGAATTTGTTCTATTTGCAAATATTGAATTTGGAAGTAGCTGCGGGTCCCAAATTATTTCATGGCACCGGTCGTATCCAGATCTCAAAAAGTTTCAGAAATCCTCCACCAACGATTGTTCTAATTACTTTCGCATTATTTTAGTTAAGAGGTTAGTAGAGGGGTTGTTTTTAGAGTACAAATTATTTCAATATATGGAGAATATAGAGCAAGTTCCTTATAATGAATTTGCATGCAAAAATCGCCAGAGATTAATTTGTTCTATTTGCGAATATTTCAATTAGGGTGTGAGATATTGGGATAGTTTTTGGGTCATAAATCATTTTATTATATGGAGCGATTCTAGGAAGTTCCTATAAATGTATTTGCATGAAAAAATTTTCAGTAACGATCAATTTGTTCTATTTATGAATATTCCAATTGGGGGGCGATATTGGGGTAGTTTTTGGGTCACAAATTATTTTACCATATGGAGCGTATAGACCAAGTTCCTAATAATGTATTTGCATGAAAAAATCATCAGCAATGACCAATTTGCTTCTACTTGTGAATATTTCAATTTGGTGGTAGAATATTGGGGTATGTATCTAGAGATCACAAATTGCCTTAAAACATACTTTCTTTCGAAAAACCTCCAGCAAAAACTGTTTTATTTTTTATTTTTTAAAGGTGCTAGATGAGTGGTTGTGGGGTAGTTCCTGGGCCATAAATTATTCCACTGTATGTAGCGGGTGTAGCTAGTTCAAAATATTGGACTAGCATGAAAAAATTGTCAGTATCTGTTTATTCCATTACTACTTCAACCCTTTATTAAGGTAAAAATAAATTTTGGAGAAAAATGAAATTGAAATAAATTCCTTCAGAAAAATCCTGCCAATCTGGAACTCACAGAGCACACCAAGGACCTCCTAAATGACCTGTATTAATCTCATTGATTTGCAAAGGGGATTTATCCCACCAACGTGGAGTTAGCTGCCAGCAGCTAGCTGCCAAAATTCCCGAACATACCCGATTGACCAGTGGCGTGTTTTCCCCTTTTCCGCCATTACTAAGCAATTGATAAATACTTACGAATTTGGTTGAAAGGTTATCGTATTTGAGAAAACAGCAAAATATTATTTTTTGAATGTGGCAATACAAAAGGAAATGAAAAACAATCCGTGTACGTACTTTTTTCGCCGATTCCGAATGACTTAATCGCGACTGTGGACTGACCTAAAATGATATTCCTGAAATACCTATATTCGATACCATTCCCAAGTTAAAGAATGATCAGATTCCACTTCAGAATCAGATCAGATTTCACTTCAGAAAAAAGGATTCATTTGCTTTTGGTGACCAGGAGGTGTACACTGATAAAAATGAATTTTCAGAAAAAAATATTTTCGATATTGTAAGAAACGACTGCCAGAATTAAATCTAGTCAGAGCTATTCCTTCTCACTCGTAGAATTCATTTTATCAGTGTACACCCCTAGATATCAAAAGCAAGGATTTATTTTATCACAACGCGATTCTACGAGTGATAAGGCATAGATCTGACTAGATTTCATTGTGGCAGTCGTTTCTTAAGCTATCAAAATCTCTTTTTTCTTAAAATTCATTTTTATCAGTGTACACCCTCTGGATATCAAAAGCAAGGATTTATTTTATCGTAGCTGATTCTACGATGATAAGGAATAGCTCTGACTAGATTTCATTCTGGCAGTCGTTTCTTACGATATTAAAATGATTTTTTTCTGAAAATTCATTTTTATCAGTGTATACCTCCTGGTCACCGAAAGCAAATACATCCTTTTTTCTGACGAATATAGGTATTTCAGGGAATATCATTTTAGTTCAATCAATCAATCTTTATATAGGAAAAGCATACAATTCAAAAGACTGGCGCTTGGGTAAATAGTGTCAGTAATAAAAATAAATAAACTATTTTCTACATTCTTATACCACTAGAGCCTATAGTAATAGTTTTATAATAAAACATAGGTCTATTAAGAGCATAAGAGTATGATTGGTTAAAATTCTAAATACTAATATAATGTTAAATGACATTTAGAATTTAGAGAAAATTTTAAAATATTTGCAGGTATGGATCCTGCTACAATTTGAGAGCATGACACAAATTAAACCAGCTATCATGTCACAATATTGTGGATCCAGAGGCAACAACAGATAAGCTAATTTATGTTTAGTACTCCTTTATGGTGTAGGGTTCGAGTGACATAAGATATTAAAATAAATCTTTTTTAAAATGTTTGAGTTTTATTTGGTTTTTCAATTGTTGGGGTAAACTATTATATAATTTTATACACATGTAGATGGGACTGCCCTCTGTAAGAGAGTGTCTATGTTTGGGATATATCATAATATTTTCACTTGTGTGGTGAATGTGCTGCGGCAAGTAACATTCAAAACTATGAAAATGCTTATGTAAATAAATGAGACATTCAAATATATAAATAGCAGGCAGAGTTAGAATTTGTAGTTTCTTAAAGTTACTTCTGCATGTCTCTCTTGGACCCAATTTTAAAATCTGCCTGATAGCACATTTCTGCAAAGTAAAGACACCTTCCTCACTTCCTGAGCATCCCCAAAACATTATACCATATCTCAAGGCTGTGTAGAAGGTAGCATAGTACACTGTAAGTAGGGCTTTTTGGTCTAGATATTGTTTTAGGATTCTAAGAGTGCTGGCAGCTAACTTCTCGTTGGTATTTATCCCAATGAATAATGAATATTTTTTCAATTCCTCCCAAATCAAAAAAGATACTTACCTGTGAAACTAGGCTTGAAACATCTCCGGTATTTGCAGGTAGAATAAGGGTGTTGTTTGTTCTCGCTAATTTATTGAAAGCACTAATATACTGTTCAGCAATGCTGAGTGAGGCAGCACTTGTTCCTAAATTTGACTGTAATGCTTCAGCAACAAGTTTCAAACCTCCAGACCTAGCCTCTGCAACAGCTAGTATTGCTGCAGCTTCACCAGCTGCCTTATTAATTTGTTCCTGTCTGTCTGCTTCTGAAGCTAAAATTCTGGACTTTCGTTTACCCTCGGCAACATTTATTTCGGCCTCCCGAGCCCCTTCGGACTCTAAGATAGCTGCTCTTTTCTTTCTCTCAGCCTCTACTTGCATTTGCATGGCCTCTTGTACCCTCGGAGGCAACTTGATGTCTCTGATTTCATAACGTAAACAAGTCATTCCCCACGCTTCGCTGGCTTTGTTTATAGAGTCGACCATAGAAATATTCAGGCTTTCCCTTTCGCGAAAAACTTTATCGAGAGATATCTTGCCCAGCTCGGATCTCATTGTGGTCTGAGCAAGTTGAGTTATCGCAAATTCTGGGTCTTCAACTCCATAACTGGCCAAGTAAGGATCTACTATTCTTAAATATAATACTCCGTCAATATTGAGGGTTACGTTATCTGCAGTGATGGCACTTTGTTTGGGAATATCGATAGCTATTTCTTTCAAACTCTGTACATATTTGACTCTGTCAGCAATGGGTATAAGTATATTCAAACCAGGTTCTAGAATCCTGTAAAATTTGCCCATTCGTTCGACAACCCAAGCCTAGAATTACAATTAATTTCACTCTTATTGAAACAGACCCAAAACTCACCTCTTGTTGTGGTACAAACATAACAACAGTGTTTATTGGAGTATAAGACTTTTGTCTGATAGCGACAGTCTGATTTGCGAATCTAAGTACATTATCCTGTAAATAATAAAAGATTTGTAAGGAAAAGAGAAATAGTTGGAAACTGAAACATATATTGACATACTTTCAACACAACTCTCCTCAAGCCTGTCGAGATCATTTCGATTTAACAAGTGTAGCAGTAGCAACTCTTCTCGATTTTTTTATTATTTTTTTAATGAATTGAATATATTCGAATATATAACCAAACTTTTCGTGTGTTTTGTTCTTCTTCTTCTTTTTAATAATTGGCAATCCATCGACTGTCAAAACGAAAGCAATATGGCGGCTGTTGGCACACATTGTAATTCGTCATAAGCGACCATAGTAGTAAAAGTATTTATTTTGTGATTTTCTGTGCCAATTTGAGTAGTTTTTTCAATTTTGGATTACAATTCGTGCTATAACTGAAGAAAACTGCCCCTTATTTGCATTGTAGTTAACTGTGGGTCCCGTCACGACATGGATAGAGTCGGGTTTCACTCGGTGTATACAGTTTCAAATCATTAGTTTTTGACCAGTTAAAATGACTTATCGAGGAGGAGAAGAGCTCTATGGTTAGCTGCAGTCAACCTAGAAGATCTTACGGATTCGAAAATCAAGTATTCAGAGAGGCTGCAGCAGACATACCCTGTGTGCACATTCGTGATAATATCCTTCATTCCGTCATGGATACCTATAACTCCAGACTTCTATGATTTCTTGTATGATTTTGCCTACTTGTATATCTCTGAACTATTGTACATTAGGAGGTCCCATTTCAAATAAAGTTCATATATATATATATATATATATATATATATATATATATATTAATAATTAATATATTTTCCACTTCAACAGTAGAGAAAACTCCAAATGAATGTTCATAGATATGTACCTACCTCCTCAAAAACATTCTTATAGGTATTGTTATTGAATTACTGGAATACAAATTTTCTTTAGGATTCTGGTGACTCAATAAATAAAAATATTTAGAAATATGTCTTTCAATCTCAACCTTCCCATTTTAGATATTTCAGGCAATTATCGAAAGCCTCGATCAAGTCTTGTGAAGGGTGTTGTATTTGATTACTCTCGTTTCGGACGTCCATCGTCTTAATGTATTTGAAAAGGTTTTCACGATGTTTCAAATGTGAATACTGTATTCAGACGATTGCAGATACAAACATTCGAAACATCGTGAAAACCTTTTCAAGAACATTAGACGATGGACGTCCAAAACGAGAGAAATCAAGTTACCACATCGTCTACAACCCTCAAAGGGTATTGTAATTTATTAACAGTAAAATTGGATATATATATATATATATACAGGTGGCCACTTTTTTAATGGGATTGTATTGGTAACTTTTAAACCATAAGAGTTAGAAGGTCGGTCAAATGGAGAAAAAGTTGCACTCATAGAAGCATTGTCAAGCAGTCCAAACAAATCGAGATTATCAGGGCCGGTCATAAGAAAAGTAAATTCTGTCATTTTGATTTTTCTTTTTTTCCCACTTTATTTCGAATATTATCAAAAAATGTCAGAGGAGTTTTTCATTCGACAGTAAATTATTCTCTATTTGACATAATCAGATTTCCTATCCAACGTTTCGTACGCTCTGGGCCACCCTCAACCTCATTTTTTTCAATACGGACCTGAATATTTTATGACACTTTTCGAAATAACTTTTAACGCTGAATTCAACGATATATCATACAATGTCATTCAAAGTTGATTTTCAGGGGATTTTGACCCTTATCCAAATTTCTCTGGGTCGGATCTGTATTACATTTAGGTACCTTTAGTTTAATTAACAACATGCAATACATTTCGATAAGAAAATCAACTTACTCATCTTCAACTGAATGGAACGTAACAGAATCAAAGCAAGAAACAAGTAATAATTATTCACAAATTTCAAGAGGTGAAAAACCTAATTCATAATAATTAAACGAAACTATCATTTAATGAAAGAAAAATCAAATGATTATTCGAAAGTGAATGATGAACATTAATGAAGTAAGTGTTCGAAATGTCCACCATTTTGTGAAATGCACTTTGCGGTTCTGGAACCCATCTTCTTATACATTTGCTTATTTCGTCTCCTTGAATACCTTCCAATACATTCTCAATCTTCTCATGAAGAATCTCTATTGTCGGGTTCGTAGTATCATAAATTTTATTTTTGAGATATCCCCACAAATAAAAATCCAGCGGATTCAAATCCGGAGATCTGGCAAGCCATGCTACTGGACCTCTTGTTCCAATCCATGAATCGGGAAAAGTTCGATTAAGATAGTCTGTGACTATTCTTGAGTTGTGTGGACCACATCCGTCTTGTTGGAACCATATACTATTACGCCGATACCGTATAGGAAGATCATCCAACATTTCTTCTATAATTTCTACATATTTTGCCCCGGTTAGGTTGCCGTCAATAAAATGGGGTCCCAGTAATTTATTATTCAACAAACCGCACCATATGTTCAAAGAAAAACGATATTGATATCTAACTTCATGAATTAAGTGAGGATTTTCTGTGGCATAAAAATGTTTGTTCCTTCTATTGAACATGCCAGAATTTGTGAATGTCGTTTCGTCTCCCCAAATGATATTGTGCGCAAAATTGTTGTTATTCCGCACCTTCCGTTGAAACCAATTACAGAATTGCAACTTCCTCTCAGGATCATTGCGATATAGTTTTTGCACGGCTTGGTATTTATAGTCATGGTATCCGTGTCTCTTGACTATTTTATTAACAGCACTTTTTGATAAATTGCATTCACTGGCCATAGTTCTCGATCCTATTCCTGGATTCATTCGAATTTGGGCCAGTACATTGATGTCATTGATAGGCTTTTTTCGTCGTACATAAAGACCTCTAGGTTTGATGAATGAATTATGTGCAAGTAACGTTGTAAATAAACGTCGAAATATTTTAATATTTGGTGTTGTTTTTTCAGGATATAATTCACCATACCTTTGTTGTGCTTTGAACGAATTTCTATCTAGTTTTATGTACACTTCGTACATATCTATCTTCTCTTCATTTGTGTATCTTACCATATCGAATAAGTTAAATTGAAATTACTCAGAAAAGTATTCAATGACAAGTTCTTGTGACACAATAATAAACGAAGTGACAAATAATATGACATTTCTTGTTATGTTCTTTTTTATCCACGGCCTACTACTTGAAAATAATACATTCAATGAACCTAGAGTTGTGTATATGTAAGAAAAAACAGGTCTATCAACGATATCAATGTTCTGACCCAAATTCAATTGAACCCAGAAAAAAAATCGAGAACTGTGGCCAGTGAATGCAATTTATCAAAAACTGCTGTTAATAAAATAGTCAAGAGACGCGAATACAATGATTTTAAATTTGAATACCAAGCCTTGCAAAAATTATATCGTAATGATCTCAAAATAAAGTTCGATTCTGTAATTTGTTTCAACGGAACTAAATTCAAATCAACAATAATGATTCCTCCGAGAAGATTGAGAATGTATTGGAAGGTATTCAAGGAGACGAAATAAGCAAATGTATAAAGTATGGGTTCCAGAACCGCAAAGTGCATTTTACAAAATGGTGGACATTTCGAACACTTACTTCATTAATGTTCATCATTTACTTTCGAATAATCATTTGATTTTTCTTTCATTAAATGATAGTTTCGTTTAATTATTATGAATTAGGTTTTTCACCTCTTGAAATTTGTAAATAATTATTACTTGTTTCTTGCTTTGATTCTGTTACGTTCCATTCAGTTGAAGATGAGTCAGTTGATTTTCTTATCGAAATGTATTGCATGTTGTTAATTAAACTAAAGGTACCTAAATGTCATACAGATCCGACCCAAAGAAATTTGGATAAGGATCAAAATCACCTGAAAATCAATTTTGAATGACATTGTATGATATATCGTTGAATTTAGCGTTAAAAGTTATTTCGAAAAGTGTCATAAAATATGCAGGTCCGTATTGAAAAAAATGAGGTTGAGGGTGGCCCAGAGCGTACGAAACGTTGGATACAAAATTTGATTATGTCAAAATGGGGATGATTTACTGTCGAATAAAAAACTCCGGCGCCATTTTTTGATGATATTCGAAATAAAGTGGGAAAAAAAGAAAAATCAAAATGACAGAATTAACTTTTTTTATGATATCTCAATAACCGGCCCTGATAATCTCGATTTGTTCGAACTGCTTGATAATGCTTCTATGAATGCAACTTTTTCTCCATTTGACCGACCTTCTAACTCTTATGGTTTAAAAGTTAGCAATACAATCCCATTAAAAAAGTGGCCACTCTGTATATATATATATATATATATATATATATATATATATATATATATATATATATATATATATATATATATATATATATATATATACACATCAATATTGTGTCATTTTTTTATAATTGGTATCAAATTAAGAGTAATCAACTGAATCAGTAAAACAACAAATAAACAAATATTTATTTATATTATTCATTTGAAACATTTAATTTTTTTAAACATCTGAGCAGGAGGCAAGTCGTCCAATAAATTTTTTGACTGGATGGCATCGGCCACACAGCTTTTAAATCTGTGCCTGACATTGCATCTAATATAGCACCAATATGACCACCTACTTCACTGTTTCCGGCCATACAAGTACAGTGAGCAGTACAAATGCTTTCATCCTTTTCAATTATGTACAAACATCTGAAGGTTTTTAATTTGCCTTTTGTGAATACTTGACCTGAAAAAAAGTTATGTTGATTAGAAAGAACTATTATGAAAGTTGAGAAGTAATATTCTTAAATATCAAATCAATGTCTCTTGTAATAAACAAATGTGGCAATAAACATAATAGATCAGATCAGAAGTTATAAATTGCTTCTAATGTATTATTATTCCTAATTTATAATAATTCACTTCGATGACTCAAGATTTGCAACTGTACATGTACCCATTAGAAAAAACCTGCTGCCTAGAAAAAAACATACTAGACCAACTAAAATATATGAATGATTCTGAATTTTTGTTCTCACCTTCACAACGAAGCCAGATTCAAAATATGTATGGTCTAAACTTGTACAGGGCTTCATCTGCATTTGGGAAAGCTGAGTAAAAAGCAAATACGAAATAATATCCATATTCGTAACAGGAGGACCACCAACAATTGAACAATTCGGTTCAAAAATATTCAGTGTAAAAAGGATCTAAATCACTGATCAATCCTCAACTTCATTTTATACCTGTAACAAATACATTGATAAAAGTAAACAGAAGATGGGGACGTATTTTCAAGCATACCGTTCACCAAAGCCTCTGCTTTTCAACAATAGTGTCTTCAGGTAATCACTCTCCATCCGAATATTATCAATTAACAACACAAAAGCTCCGAAAATAACAAAAAATACACTTTTACAAGACAATGATGTTCTCATGGCGATTATCAGTTTGTGTGCCAACAACCGCCATATTGGGTCACGTGGTATGGATTGCCCATTTATTACTGGTTGCTCCTTCTTGGTGCATTCAAGTCAAGTTAGGTTGAACGATGGGGAAATAGTTGCAGCAGTGTTCTGTGATCTGTCAAAGGCCTTTGACTGTGTAAATCACAGGATACTGCTCCAAAAGCTGCACACCTATGGCTTCAGAGGTGTAACTCTGCTCTGGTTTCAATCGTATCTGGCCGAACGTTTCCAAAGCGTCATCATTGCCAATGTGAACTCGAAGCATCTAGCTCTCAAACATGGAGTACCGCAAGGCTCCGTACTGAGCCCTCTGTTATTCTTATTATATGTGAATGATTCAACACATGTCGACATACATGGACAATTTACACTGTTTGCAGACGACACCTCCATTATTTGGCATGGTATTGATAACATATTTTTAGAATAAG
Source organism: Gonioctena quinquepunctata (assembly GCA_018342105.1). Lineage (NCBI taxonomy): Eukaryota > Metazoa > Arthropoda > Insecta > Coleoptera > Chrysomelidae > Gonioctena > Gonioctena quinquepunctata. Next base: position 458,135 of record JAFIRS010000380.1, on the reverse strand, counting down.
TAAAAGTAAAAAAATGGTGCGACGCCAACTTATTATCTTTCAATACCTCTAAGACAGGTATAATAAACTTCAAGTGTTATCAATTGTTTGACTTTGGTTGCATGAAAATCGCCAATTTCATATACTAATTCAATTACCTATGGTCATGAGGCGCCTATATAATTTCTTATATCAAATGTGTCAGTCATAGAGATTTTGTGTCTAAAAATGTGAACAGTTGGTAGTGCAAAACATATTTTGTGAAAAAAGATTGAATAAGAGAATACACAACCCAATATCAACTGATAACAACGGAAGTCAAGCAACAAGAGGAAGAAGCGGCGTTCTTCTGCGTTGCGGTTCGAATGGCATTTTGTCAGATGACCACAGAACTCATTATATAAATCTCTCTCTCTATGTTTGTGGTCATTGCTTCCTATTGGCGCATTTGCCCAGTATAAGATATATAATTATGAGTACTGTGCAGATGACAGACGAAAATGCACGAAAGCACGACTCAGATTTGAACAGACACCAACACTCGAAATACAAACACAAAGTTCCCTGATAATATAACTTTTTTATATACAAAGATATAAACACTTTGGGACTGAAAATAAATGATCCACCATATTCATTTTGTGATTCTCTACACAACTCTGATGGAATCCTTACAATAGTGGAATGCCGCACAGTTGCCAACTTCAAAAACTTTTATTAGAGTTGTGTAAAGATCACAAACTGAATATGCTGGATCATTAATTTCTAGTCCCAAAGTGTTTATATTCCTTAGTTATACTGACAGGAAATTTTGTGTCTATATCTCTAGTGTTGGTGCCTGTCCCAATCTGATTCGTTCTTTCTTGCATTATCGACTGTCATCTGTCACGATGCAATTTAATTTGAACCTTAACGTAGAAGAACGCCACTTCTTCCTCTTATTGCATGACTTCCGTTTGTAAAAGGTGTTTTCTGGCGTAAAAACGTATTCAATCTTGCATTTGAATACGATTTTACTTGACGTCATTATTATCACGAACCGCAAGAATGCATAATTTCGAATACGATTCATTAATCAAACCTAAATCAGGAATTTTTCTGGTAGAAAGTCAGTAGACAATAAAACTCTCACGATTATTAGTGGAAAGTGGAATATCCCAGTACCAATATTTATTTGGAGTAATATTATAAATTATTACGTGACGTCATTTTTATCACGAACCGCAAGAATGCATAATTTCGAATACTATTTAATAATCGAACCTAAACTAAGAAATTTTTCAAAGTCGGTAGAGAATAAAACTCCCACGATTATTAGTGGAAAACGGAATGTCCCACTACCAAGATTTATTTGGGGTATTATTATAAATTATGACAATCTCAAAACAACGAATTATGTTTTGAAACTGAATTCGACTTGGTTTCAAAACTCTATGTATACGTTTTGAATCATTTTATATATGACGTCATCGTTTTAACCCCAGAATGGATGTATTTGAATCACAGGACGAATACGTTTTTAATACATGGGCCCAAAAAACAGCTTTGGTTTCAAAAGTCTATGAATACGTTTTCAATCGTTCTTTATATGACGTCATCGTTTCAACGCCAGAATGGATGTATTTGAATCACAGGACGAATACGTTTTGAATACATGGGCACTAAAAAACAGCTCAATTCTTATTGTGTTGAGGTGCGTTCGATTATTAACTCCATCGAGTATAATTTACTAAATAGCGTTCGAAAATCGTAAAGTTGTGTATATTTTACTATAAGACTGTCGTTCGAAAATACCAGAGTATTCGCTACCGAGTTAACTCTCGTAACTCTACAAAAAAGCTGGGTTTATTTAACTCCAGAAAATATCTTTATGTGCCTGTGATCGTCTCCACTTACACTCACTGTCAAGATTGAGATTATTTATTGTAAGTGAAACGTTCACTTATTAATGATTGTAATCTTGGAGAAACGTATGTCTCAAGTTCATACTGACTCGAATTTTACCTACGACTATTTTATACGAACCGTTCAAAGCATAGATTTCGAATCATTGTCATTCATACTATAAATACTAACATTTTTTTACAATTGGGAACAAGATTTCTAGAAAGTTATTGTGAATTCCGTCACACTTCATTATTCTTGCATTTTTATAATTTTTACAAACAATGACAACTCTATTTTTCGATATCAGAACCTCTGTCACTCGGCTTTGAAAAACTCAAATAAATACGTTCAATGATTAAACTATGGATGTACTTAACTCCAGAGGTAAATTTGAAACCTCAAATACTTTTAATACATTGGGCTATAATTAACAGCAACTCTTTTTGTATATTATCTTATTCATAAAATATTGTTTGTGCTACCAACTGTTCACATTTTCGACAGAAAATCTCTATGAATGACATATTTGATATAAGAAACTTATAAGCGCTTCATGACCAAAAGTAAATGAATTGGTATATCAAATTGGCGATTTTGCATACAACCAAAGTCAAACAATTGCCTTTGGAAGAGGCAGAACTTTTGAAGGTGGTATTTGTTTAAGCTGGCAACTCGTGCGGCACCTAGACCTTGTGAGGCAGAAGTTTTTGAAGTTGGCTACATGTGCGAGACTCCCCTCTAGAATAACTTCCCCCAACACTAGGGCCAGTTGTGGTTGTTTCCAGAATATTCAAAAACAATACTATTTATTACAACCCAAACATGAATTCAACCACCCTTTCAATGTGATATTTCAGTAACAATAGAAAATACTATGAAAATCAGAGAATTGGTACATATAACCGAAGAGTGATGAAATTATAGTGACAGTTCGAAGCAACTAGCGGTAAAAGTTTAACTATGTGATAGTCCATCAGAGGTGCTAGGCTAGGAGTACGTCTTTGAATGTAATGAAAATATTGGAGTTTTCAATTTCGAATTATGAAAAACAATGAACATATTTTTCAATCCCAAAGTTTGTTTGAACTTTCTAGGTGGTAATCTTTATGTGCAAATCAAAATATTTTAGAAAAGGTGCACCTGCGTGTTCCCTATTCTCTTTCTCTTATGTGGTTCCATATGTTCCATGGTAATACAAGCATTTGAAATATGAAATATGAATTGTTCCTACCAATATTTCCCTTAGTTGTTGATTTCAAATAAAAATCAGTCATTTGATATTTATTCTGCATAATTATATTGATATAGGTAGACAGTTTTTCTATTTGATGCTTTCGGAGAGATTATTCGAATTTCGGATGGATGTTGCCAAGACGCGATCTCCATATCTTTCAAATATTCGACTGTCAGAATTCCAGTGACATTTTCATTTTGTTTTTATTTTCAGTAACGTTCGTGTACATAAGTTTCAAAGATAGTTATTGAGGAATTTTCTTTGTTGTGAAATCTTTGGAGTGGTGTTCTCAAAACTTGTCGGATTCCAACGCACGAATATTGAAATTTCCCGCGTCAAACGTTATATCGATTCCGGTTCTGGGTTCTGCCATTTCGTCGTGAATCAGCGTAGCACTAGGTTCTTTCGGCGAGAGTGTTTCTTTTGCTCGTGTGGGTGCTCTTTTAAAAACAGTTTACACGTAAGTTGGCCAACTTTATTTTGTTAAAATACCTTCCATGTTGTCCGAATCAGATTTATTTTAATTCCGATCCTCGTAGAAGGCAACGTTTTGCGGGATCTTTATTTTTATCACATCATTTGTGTCATGGTGGCTCTACAGTTCAATTTTCAAACTCCATTGGGAAAACGGAATGAGGATCTGTTATTGGTGGACAAAGAGTAATAATTTTGCGAGTTGAGAATTTAAAAATAGTAGTTTACATTCTTTATAAAATCCAAGAATTGTAGTATTATGTCGATGACCTTTCCGTATCATGATTTCTCATGCCGTTATTTTGTGAATTCATGATTCACCTTTCTACGAATCACTCAATCATTGAAATGCAATTTTTGTCCCAATATCTGATTTTTTGTTTGATGGATTTCTTTCAATCAATTCCCTTTATCATATCTTTAAAAATGAGGCTTTCTCTGTAGCCTTCTTGAAGAAGAGAAAGCAGTATTTCCATAATGGTCCACTGAGTTTCTGGAAGAACATAAGATTCTGAACTCATCACAGTTCGGATTCCAATACAATAAATGTCAATTTTCACTTTTTGGAAGAGGTTTATGTAGGTCTAAGTGAGGGCTCAGCGAGGGCTCAGCAATTGGGGCAGTACACATGCAAAACATCAACATGGGTTTCTTCCTGACAGGTCAACGAAAGGTGCCACTACAGACTTTTTTTATTACGTTCATAGCCAACTTGGTAGAAAGACCTCTCTAAAGCTTGAAAAATTTGTGTGAATATTGAAAATAACATGTCTGAATTTAAATATGTCGAAAGAGGAGTTATCAAAGGATCCATCTTAGGGACATCAATATGAAACGTTATTTGTGACCTGGATGTTATGCCTGGAACATTGAAATTTACTGAAGAGAGTAATGTGGAAGAGTTGATGTAATTGTGAATAATTTTGTAGATAAGAATTAGATCAGTGATTTTGTTTTTCCAGTGAAATAAAGTTGAATTCATTCAGAAATGACTCATATGTATGACTCCTATCAGGATAAAATCCATGTTTTTGCATAAATAAGAGTTTCAAAAATTTCTTGTGTACAGATTCGATACAGTAAATATATTTTGCTTGACGTGGATCCATATCGCCCTACAATACTCAAGTTTGCTTCTTACTAATGAATAATAAACCGAACATATACCTAGCTTCACATGAAGAGAGTTCTTTACAATTTCACATTATAAATCCTAATGCTTTCGTAGCACGTGATACGATCTCTTCGATGTGCAATGATAATGTTAATTTTTGGTCAAAGAGGATACCCAAGTCTTTCGATTCGGTTACTCAATTTAGTGGAATATTTTCCAGGTTATCGTTGAAAATCAGTGGGATTGATTTTCTTGAGAAGACATGACCTTACATTTCCTTATATTAAAAAAAAGTTCATTTTTCAAACACCAATTTTGTAACTTATCAATATATTTTTGTAAGAGTATATAGTCCGAGTAGTCACCAATATCTCTGAAAATTTACACATCGTAGGCATATAGCAGTTTTTTGGAGTCTTTAACATCTGCAATGTCATTAATATATAACTCTTTATTAGCACACCACTTGCTCTTTACATGAATATAATACACTTATGAATACGAACAAAACTAAATTTAAACATACCATACAATACTCCATAAGTTAAAAGAAGATTACACAATAAAATATTTATTTAAATACTATTAGTAATAAAAGTTCATACAAGCTAGTAGGTGGATTTCTGCGCAACATATTAAAAATACCACTACCAAGTCATTAACAATATAAAACATTAAAAATTACCACAATAATTTCGAGTTTAAAATTGTTCTAATACATATTCACACATTGTTTTTTTAATTGGTTCAAGGAGGTGATGTTTTTGATCTCAATTGGTAAACTATTGAAAAGTATTAGACTCCTATTGAATATTGTGTCACACACTGTGTTTTCAGTTTTTACATAAAACTCATTTACCGTTCGAGCTCTAGTGTTATGAGTGTGTACATTATTTATATAATTTAATTCGTCACTGAGGTATGTCGGTAACATATCGTGTTTGAGCTTGAACACAAATACCAACATATTATAATGTATTCTTTGTTTTACCGACATTAAAGATAATATCTCTAGCATGTTCTTAATTGAAGTATGTCTGTTACACATGAGTATAGCTCTCATGGCTCGATTTTGAGTTTTTTGAATAATACTCAACTGGTAATGAATAACAAAAATAGAAGCGGGTCCAGATTGGAACCCTAGGGCACTCCAGATATTTCCCTCATATTCCACGAATAATTTCCTATGCCAGAGATATGATTTTTAAAGAGATTGGAGCCTGTTCGAGATACCGAAAGCGGATAGTTTGTTCAGCAATCGCCTGTGAGGAACTCGATCGAAAGCTTTACCTAAGTCCGTATTCAGCAGTCGAGTGTTTCGGAGATATATTGTATGAATATAAAGAGATTTGATATGGTGCTACATTTTACAAAACCGTGTTGATATTCGGAATTTGAGGAGCTGACATGATTGTAGATCAAATCCGATATTATTATTTCTATTAATTTTTGAAAGAAAAGACCGATATCGGGCAATTGGTCTACAATTTACAATATCTGTATTTTTCCCTGATTTAAAGATGGGATGCACTTCCCAAATATTCGGAAAATGTCCAATTTTAATCATAATGTTACAAATAATGCTAAGAGGTCGAGCGAAGAACTGTATGAGTTTTCACTTCACGAGTCTTGCTGGTATGCCATCAGGACCCATGGTCAGTTTATTCTTGAGTTTTTTGGATGCTGAGACAATTTGATCCTCCGAAATTTTTCTGAGGACTGGGGTTACCAAGTACTTGGTTTATTTTTGGGTTTTTTTTCCATCAAGGTATTATCAGGGACGTAAACACTTCTGTGTTTGCAAATGCATTTACAATTTGCTCAGGACTAGATAATGTTTGGTCATTAGAGAATGCTATGCTGATTACACTGTAATATATGCTGATGATACTACTCTGGCTGGCCGCAGATGTTGAAACTTCCAGTGAACTTGCTTGTGAAACTCAACATACTGGCAGCAAAGTTCACATCGTGGTGCGAAAAAAACTCCTTAATACTGAACTTCAATAAAACTGTAGTCTGAGTCACTTGATTCAACTGTCTCAGTTGGAATTATCGTACCACACATTTTTGTGTATGCCATAGTGGATTCACTTGCTAGTTCTAATCAGAATATATATTCAGTATCAAACAGATTCTCCATCTTTATTTTTATCACATCATTTGTGTCATAGTGGCTCTGCAGTTCAATTTTCCCTTTGTTATTTGTGGACACAGAGTAATAATTTTGCGAGTTGCGAATGTAAAACTAGTAGTTTATGTTCTTTATAAAATCCAAGAATTGTGTTGTCGATCTTTCAGTCTCATGATTTCTTATGCCGTAATTTCAAGAATTCATGATTCACCTTTCTACGAATCACTATGATGCTTATTTTCCCCAATATCTTATTTTTTTCTGATTGATTACTACCAAACAATTCCCTTATATATCTTTAAAAATGAGGCTTTCTCTGTAGACTTGTTGAAGAATATATTTCTAATGGTTCACTGATGGAAACTGCAGTTCTCCCATTGAGAAAATCAAGTAATGCAGAGCTACATTTGGCTTTTTCCATATATAGTTTTCAACTTTTAGCCCACATTTACCATCATGCACTGATAACTGTTTCTTTTTCAGAAATTTTTGTATGAGTCAAAAAGTAGAAAAACCAGTCCTATCAGGTCAACGCATCAAGACCAGAAAAAGAGGTGAGTCTAGCATCAATTAAACGAGTCACATATTTGAGGAATGTTTACAACATTATGTACAATCATAACATATATGACTTGGAATCAACAGTACCTTATTTAAAAACATGTTTTCAAATATATTCATTAAGGTCATAAACGAGGTTGATTGATTTGTGAATCCTTATAGTATCAAGGAAGTATCACCGTAGTAGGTCAGAATTGGGACCTTATCTTTTGAAGTAAGATCTATAGTCCAAGGTAATTCGACTTTATAAAGAAAAAATCATATACAAATTTTATTTTGTCCCATATCCAAAGAGTTCCACCTTACCTTTGGGAGAAAACACCTTTTTGAGGCAAATAACAACCCCCATACAGGACCTGGTATGTGCTTTTGCCATTTATCTTCAAATCCGTCATTCCCACGAAAAAAAAAAGGAATAGATACACAAATATTGTTCATTAAATTCTACATAAAAATGTCCCACAGATGATTTATCTAGTTTTAATACTTTCACACATGATTGATATTCAAAATACGGGGTAATATGTAGCGCTCAGCGAAAAATCACTCCAATGCTATTTTTTACACAGTATATCCCCTAAATGGGTAATTTGACGTAAAAAAGATCATAATGAAAGTCTTAGAGCGGATTCTCAACTACAGATTCATGCATTACTTTTTTTATATTTTTTTCATGCAGAATTCTCCAGTTTATTTTGAGAATACGTACTTTGTAATTTTATATCGTTTCCACACCACTCATGAGGTAGAGCACTTTTTTGTAAGTTGTTTTCTCCTATGGGCCTATTCCACTGTCATCCTTAATGATTTCATTCGTCGATAGGGTCTTCTTCAATTAATTATTTTCAGTAGTTGAATTTAAGCAGCTTTGTCCGCGACAGTTAGAGCAAATGGTTAAGCAGCACATTGCACATTCCAATTTTTACACATTGGCATTGTTTCCATTTTTCTCATTAATTCGTTCAAGCTAAACTGACAATCCTCGCTGCTGTCTATAAATTCACTTAACTTTTTAAAGGCAAAATCAAATTCCTCGTCTAAAGAGGCGTCCGCATTTTCGAATCGTTGGCTCGTTCTTCATGAATTTTGAATAGCACCCCTTATGATACCTTATGGGGTAGTGGCTGCAATTAAACCTCTTGAAACGTTTTTGCTCCAATCATCTTGGTGCATCTCTCAAAAATGCTAACTTTTATTTCCTTCGTGCGAACTTCACACATTGCCGTACGCTTCTGAACACTTTTTTCTGTTCGTCCAAAATGTCGCATCTTTCCTTTCAAAAAAAACAATTGGTTTTAAAGGAAAAAACCTCAGATGATCTCAAAAACATGTCCCCTAACCTGCTACTTTCGGCCAATCCTTGCTCAACGAACTTAGAATATTTCGTTCTTTAATGTACTCAGTAGTGCACCATTACAGACCTTAAATTTTCGACCTGCACGTGCTTGACATCACTACGAGCCATTACGACTAAATTATCCAAACCTTTCTCTCGTAGACTTCATGTTCGAAAAACAAGTTCACAACAACGTTCAACAAAATAACAAACAAATATCGTTCCATTTACTTTCTTTCACTAACACGAAATATGCACCGACTGTATTTCACAACTAAATATTTGGGGATCTAGAATAGACAATTCGTACCTGAGCTCTTCCCTTCTACTACCCAAACCGGAATGTGTCGAGTAGCTGCTGTCAAGGGCGCCCTGGTGCAAGAGCTAGAAATGGCGCCCTGTAAAGTCTATGACTTCACAATTATTTTTTTTGTTTTCAGAAAAAATGTGTCATTTGTGCAAAAAAAGATCGGTGATTTGCCTCTCCTACTGGAGTGCCCCCCTGGTGCACCACTTCGCCCATAGGTCACGGCGGCCCTCGCTGCTGCAAAGGTCAAATCTAACAGTGCGTGATGCATGAAAATAATTTGGGTGAAAAGAAATATATAACATGTAAAACTACAAAGTACACATTCTCAAATTCAGCAATCAAAAATATATGAATCTTGTGGAGGAGAATCCACTCTACAACTTTCATTGTGATAATTTTTGACGTCAAATTAAAAGTTTTGGGGATATTTGGTGTGCAAAATAGCGTAGGAGGGATGTTTCGCCGAGCGCTATATACTACCCTGAAATTTGAACGTCAATATCGAGAAAAACACTATTGGATTTAATTATAGTTAACGAGAACTCTGTAGTGGAGGGGGGTGTCATTGATAATAACGGTATCTCTGATCACTTTATAGTTTATTGCAAATTGAAAGTTGATGAGGACAAATGGACTACAAAAATGTGTACCTACAGGAATTTTAAAAATTAATGAAGAACTTTTTCAAAGAGACCTATATAATATGCCATTTTTCCAAATTCTGATCAAGATAGCATCGATGAAAAATTTCTTTTCTGATAAATATTCTTCAAAATTTATTTGATCGACATGCTCCTACACTACTTCCAGAGTCACCAAACCCAATGCACCCTGGCTAACATTTAACATAAAGCAAATGATGTCCACTAGGGATAAAGCACTGAGAGCTTTGAAAAGAAATAGAACCGTAAGGCTGCAATATTATAAAGACATTAGGAACTATATAAATAAGGCTATTCAGAGGGAAAAAAAGGCATATTTTAGTTATCGGCTAGGTAACTCTAAAAATAATCAGGAAATGTGGAGAACATTGAACTCAAATGGTATTTTACCCGAAAAACGCATTGAAATTCCAGATAATCTAATTAACCCAAATGAATTAAATAACTTTTTCATTAACTCTATACCTAATATGCAGCCACCTCAAGATTTAATAACTTTTTATAAGGAAAACCATCTAGTGGAACCTGAATTTGCTTTCCAGGAAATAAATGATTTATTCACATATAAAATTATATGTAACATAAAATCGAATGCTAAAGGTTGTGATGATATAAACATTAAACTGATTAAAATGTGTTGTCCCATATCGCATACAATATATCACCCATATAGTAAATTTTTGTTTAACCAATAACGTATTTCCAGCGATGTGGGGAGAGCAGTGGTGAGAGTATTACCCAAAAAATCTAACCCAACTGAATATAAAGATTTACGTGCAATTAGTGTCCTACCAACATTATCAAAATTCTTTGAAGCGAGCAGTTGAAGAACAGCTAAGAACTCATCTCTAAGTTCTCTTTACTACCGGAAACACAGTCTGGGTTCCAAAGGTCATAGTTAGCCACTGCTCTGCTGCACATCGTGGATGACATTATTGAGGGCTACAGATAGGGGCCTCTGTTCGGTACTTGTACTTCTTGATTTCAGTCGAGCCTTTGACACTCTAAACTACCATCTACTTTTAGCGATATTACATTATGTGGGACTATCGGGGAGCCAATTAGACTTCTTGAATGTTATATCAAAACAGGGAACAAAAAGTATGCCAGGATGGAATCTACTCGAGCTCTTTGCAACTTAAGTCAGGAGTGCCACAGGGTTCTATATTGGGTCCCTTGTTGTTCACAAATTTATTCATCAAATATGTTACGCTGTCTTGAGTATTGTAAAATTCACCTTTATGCCGATGACACTCAACTCTATTACGGTTTTTCCCTCAATGTATACAAAATGCATGCACACTTATGAATAATGATCTCGAAGTTGTTGTTGAGTCAGCAAGAGACCACTGTCTATCATTAAATGCCACTAAATCGAATATCATTATTTTCGGATCAAAAGTTAATCGCCAAAAAGCAAGCAATCTCTCACAATTATGGTTGATAATGTTTCACTACAACCCACAAATGAATCCAAAAGTCTTGGAATTTTAATCGATTCCGACTTGCGGTTCGACAAACATATAAACAAACAAATACAACTTGCATATTCTTCTTTAAAACTTATATATGGAAACAGACACGATACTCTCAAAACAGACTAAAACCACTCTCTGTGATGCACTAGTTTTATCACGTTTCAATTATTCGGATACCTTATATGGCCCATGTTTAACTAAACAGTATGCTCAGAGAATACAGAAAGTGCAGAATTCATGTCTTCGGCTCATTCACGGTATCAGAAAATATCAAAGAATATCCCATAAGTTGCGTGAAACGGGTTGGCTTACAATGGAAAACCGACGAAAATTAAATGCTGCTAATTTATATCAAAAAATTATATTAACTAAAACACCGCCCTACCTGTACAGGAAAATCACTTTTCGTACCGATATTCATAATCTGAATATCAGATTTAAAGGTACTCTTACCCCACCTAGTTTTAAAACAGAATTTTTCAAGCGATCATTTAGTTATAATATATGCCAAGTGATTAACCTGTTACCAAAAGAAATTAAAAATTCAAAACTTTCAATTTTACGAAAAAAATTCAAACTAATTCTGTTAGAAAACCAACTTTTATTATAAATTACCATATAAATTTCTACTCATATCAACCAAAATAAGTTTCAGCAATGTACGTCTTTCCCAGCATCATTTAAATAATTGGTGTCCCCTAATTTTTCCCTCAACTCTTATCTGTTTTTTTTTTTTTTTTGTCTTAGAATAGGTAGAATACTTTTGAGGTTGAGTGGAAGAACAACTTATTAGCACTTGTGTTACATAAGATGAACTTCGCCTTTTGTAATTTCAGAAATTAAATTGTTTATTGAACCAAAATTGTATGTGCCCAGTACTGAAAAACAATAAAGACGATTATTATTATTATTAAAAGGGTGAAAAATGGACAAATCATCTGTAAGCCTTTTTTGTGTAGAATTTAATGACGAATATTTTTGTGTCTATTCCTTTTTTTTTCGTGGGAATGACTGAATCAAAGATAAATGGGAAAAGCTGAAATTAAGTCCTGTATGGGATGTTTCCACCCACGGGTAAGGTGGGAACTCTTTGTATCCTTACTTCTACTCCTATGAATTACTCCTGGACCAAATATAATTTGTATATACATTTTTTCTTCTATTCGCTATTTTCGTCTAATTACCATGGATTACTACCTCTTTGGGACATTTTTGCTCTGGGAAGGTTGCGACCATGACTTGATCAGAGTGTGGGTTTTTTATTAACATCTACCTAGTTTGTGTGTCTAGAAACTTGAAGATATAAAAAAATGATTCTGAAATTATTGTTTTCCAAAATTATGAAATAAAATGATCACAACCTTCAAAACTTGGAATGCGGCCAATGATAAAATGAGTCACCGAATATATGCAAAATAAGTTTTTTTTAAATTTACTCTGAACGAAAATTCAGATGTATCCTATATCATTAAATTTGAGCAAGATTTTTTTGAAAATAAAGTATTCCTCTGCATTTTTTGTTTTTCTCTCCCTGGAAATAAAAATTAAGATTTTATCTATTCTAAAGGGCAAATTTTACTTTCATAATGGAATTCACCTCAATTTGACCAGTTCTTCATCAAATTGTTGAAAGATCACCTCTAGTAAATATTGCACTTATCCTATTTTGAAACTAAATTCATATAGTGTACACTTTTTCTATGAGAAGAGGTCAAATTTTCAGTGTGAGGAAAATCTCATTTTCATCAGTTGCCCCGAGGATCCCAGAAAATCCAGACGGTAGAATAATCTCAGCACAAACCGAAAAGTTGGTTAATAGGGCACATATCAAATTCAGGAACATTAGCCTTAAGGTCTACAATGGCAATCAGTGAATGTTCTTTGACCTTATTTCCGGCAATTCGTTCCACAATTCTTGGGATCAAGTTTCCATCCATGTAAGGATGTTTATTTTTAGAACTGTTGTCGCTAATACCACGAAATGGTTTTACTGCATACAGAGCACATTGCTCCTTCTTGAGCTAATGAGTCTGCCTCTGCCTCTTCGTTGCCCTTGTGACCTGTTTATACTGGTACCCATGCTTGACTACCCATCTCTTGTAGGAGTCTCATGCAGTTCCAGTAGAGAATATCGTCACAAGCTCAATGAAATTCTTTTCTTGGGTATATATCCTCCTGCTCTGACACTTTCAGTTTTTGAGCCTTGTATAGCAGGCAAATTCCGCATTAATGCAGGTCCTTCCATCCATGCATCTCTGCTGTTATTATTGTTTTCAATTTATATGGTAACATCTCATCCATTGTCATTCCATTATGGTCTTTTCAACTCTTCGAATTTGAATTCTGCTTATGGATGTTGTTTGCTTCTGGACAGTCTGCTGGTGACTGACTGGCTTCACCTTGGATAATGTACATGTATATATGCAGACAAGCAGCCTCTATAATTTTTAAGTCTATATCCCTGTACAAAACTTAGGGATAAACGGAAAACAAAACATTGGCTTACTGTGGGAATTAGAACATCATCAAAAAATTCAAGATGTCTGCATATTATAAGGAAATATACTAACGCAATTTTTTTCCATACATACTTCACTAAATATCGAAGGATCTACAGGACACTTATCAAAGCCCCTAAGGAAAGCTACTACAAGAATAAAATTGATAGATCAGATAATAAATCCAAAACCAGCTGGAGTATTATAAATGATCTGAGAGGAAAAAACCACATAAATAAACTAGAGACCACTATAACACCAAATGAACTAAATAATTACTTTTGCACTGCTGCTAGTATAATAACACAGATTGACCCCTTGGAACATTTTGGCAACTTCACCATTTCTCAGTCAATCTTATTTTATGATACAGATATTGTTGAGCTAAAAGAAGTACTGTTGTCAATTAAAAATACGTGTGGAATTGATGAGATTTCTATAAGAGTGCTTGAGAACCTGCCATAAGACGCTCTTCATACATTAGCCACCCTAATTAATATGTCATTTCAGAGAGGTGTATTCCCAGACTTCCTAAAGGCAGCTATTGTAATTCCCTTACATAAAGGTGGTGCGCAAGATACGCCAGCAAATTTCCGGACGATTTCTCTAATACCCGCTCTGGCAAAAGTAATTGAAAAAATTGTAAAAATCAGAATAAATAAATTCTTAATGAAGCATAATATAATATCTCACACTCAGTATGGATTCCACGGAAATAAAAACTCATGTGATGCTATCTTCTCATTTCTCCAGGAATTATACACAAATGTCAACTCCGGAGAGGCTGCGGCAGCCGTGTTCTGCGACTTCTCCATGGCATTTGACTGCGTTGACCATCGAATACTATTGGCTAAGCTTCACCGCTATGGCTTCAGAGGAGTAGTAAATAAATGGATGGAATCATACCTAACAAACCGCTTAACAAATGGTTAAAACCTCAACCATTTCTGATGAAGCACGGTTAATTGTGGTGTACCTCAAGGCTCCATACTTGGCTACCCTTTTTTTTCTGTACATCAACGATCTGATGAGAATAGATATCTCGGGCAAATTTACAGTTTTGCTGATGACACCACAATATTATGGCATGACAAAAATAAAATTGACCTGGAAAGGAAAATCAACTGCGACATGAGCAAAGTAAAAAGTTGGTGTGACTCTAACCTTCTTGCGCTTAACGTAAAAAAAACCAACATGCTATACTTTAAGTGCGATCTTGGTAATGTCGAACTAGAAAATGGTTACATAGAGAGCCGTAACAACACAAAGTTTCTAGGAGTGATCATCAACAATAATCTAAAATTTGAAGAGCATGCAATCAACCTAAACAAAAAACTGGCCTCTGGTTGTTTTGCTGTAAGAAGGGTGTCATATGAACTAGGGTCTTCAGCAGCAAAAACAGTATACCACGCATTGATTGAGTCCCATCTGAGATACGGCACACCGTTTTGGGGTGTTTGCAATACTAATATCATGTCAAACATCTTGACTTCACAAAAAAGAGCAATTAGATATATTTCTAAAGCAAAGGCACGGGATCCTTGCAAACGACTTTTTGTCCTACATAAGTTGCATACTGTTATTACCATTTTCATTATGGAGACAGTTTGTCTAATCAAAAACACATAAATAAATTCAGTACGGTTAATCCAGACCTCTCCTGGACTATGCCTAGCTTATTTATCTTAGCGCTCACAAACTCCCCTCCAACACTCCCCAAATTCATCCTGATATTCCTACAAAAACCACCCCCAACCAGCTCTGTTATATGGAAAATCCAAAATTGAGCCAATTCATTAAAGATTCCAATAAAGAATCTATGATGTATTCAACCCATGATGTTAATAAGAAGACAAAATATCACACCTAAATTCAAATGTTCCATATCCATACATATTGTAAAGAATGTTAAACCTACAGGCTGAAGGACTCCTGTCCTGTCCTGTCCTGTCTTCTGGTGAACGTCATACCCATAAAGTTCTTTTATTATGATTATTAAAACAGTACAGTACGTGGTATGGTTGAGAGTTACGGCTACAGCACTAGACATGGCAATGACATCAGGGGAAAAACAAATCAAAAAATTTATGATTTTCCATTAAACCCCAACACAATAAATGGCTTCTACTGTTCCATTGCTCAAAACTTTAAGTGACAGAATTACACCCACACATGATCCCTTGGAAAACCTGGAACAATACACAATTAGTGAAAGCCTTATTTTGGTATGATATATTAACGAACTGATAGAAATCTTGAAGGATATCAAAAACAAGAATGAAATTTCAATAAAAATCATACAAAACCTCCTTAGATGCCCTTAAGGTTCTAGTATCACGGAGATCTGGATGATCCCTCTAATTTTCGGCCCATCTTCTTATCACAACCATTGTCAAGATCATTGAAAAAATAGTCAAGAAACGTCTGTTAGAATTTTCAAATCTACACCAAAAAATTAGGGAAAAATCAGTTTGGTTTTCTGAATAAAAAAAATACGAATGATGCAATATTCTCATTCCTCTACGAGGCCTATTCTGAGATAAATGAAGGAATGATAACAGCAGCTGTGTTTTGCGATCTAACAAAGGCATTCGACTGTGTGGATCACAAGATACTGCTAAGAAAACTTCAGCTGTATGGTTGTCGAGATGTCACTCTCACATGGTTCGATTCATATCTCTCAGGGCGATTTCAGATGGTTAAAATATCGGAACTCTCGAATAGAAGGGAAATAACGGCTGGAGTTTCTCAGGGATCTATGCTCGGTCCCATTCTCTTCCTGTTATATGTTAAAGATCTCACTAAAACCAAGATATCTGGCAAATTCACTCTCTTCGCAGATGATACCATGATACTATGGAAAGGCATGAAGACCGGGGAGTTACATGATATAACTGCAGACATGAAAACTGTAAAAGAGTAGTGAACCAACAATCTTTCAATACAGAAAAAAGAAAAAACCCATTTAATATCCTTTAGAAGCTCGATCGATGAACCCTCGTTTGGATTAAACGTAATAGGAAACAAAGTGTGCACTAAATTTTTTGGTGTGCTGATAGATACAAATCTAAAGTTTGATGAACATATTAAACTACTTAAAAGCAAGATCTCATCTGGATGTTTTGCAGTGAGAGTAATTTCTGATGAATAAGGTCCAGTCACTGCCAGAATGGCATATTATACTCTTATAGATTCTCATCTACATTATGGCATATCACTTGGGGAATGTGTAACTACTAAATGAATTGCTTATCTTACAGAAAAGGGCCATTCAGTACATATATAATATTAAACCTCGTGAGTCATGCAGATATTTTTTTGCAGGTAATAGAATACTAAGGGTTATAGCCTTACTGATATTGAATCCTTACTGATATTCTCCTAATCAATATGTTACCCCCAACAACAGTTATAGCCTGAAACTCCCGTTACCCACAAAAAATCTCACCAGACTATATTCTATAATGGCGGCAAAATGTTTAACCACTTGCCAATTGACAACAGGAGAGCAAACTTGAACGAAAGCCAATTTAGAAAAACAGTCTAAAAATTTCTGTCTGAGAGACCCTACTACTCCGCTGCAGGAATTCTTCCTCTCACTATATTAACTATATTATATTTATTATATTCCCATTACTTGTATTCTCATACTTTTTGATGTCAGTTCTGTCTACACTGTTGGCTAATTATATTTTCATTTTAATTACCGTCCACAATGTAACATGAATTTTTATTCCATACTCTGTTTTATACTTTGTCAATAAGGTATCACTTCAGGCAATAAAGCATATTTATTATTATTATTATAGACAGTGCAGCTCCCTGTTTATAGTCTGGTTCACAAGAGCCATTTTCCGAAATTAGAGTTAAGACCAACCGAAAATTATGATCGATTGTAAGTCTGATTAGAAATCTTAGTTCGAATAATATCTGAGAAAAAATTGCAAAAGTTATAAACAATTAATAAACAAAAGGTTTTGCAAATATTCAAACTATTTGAGATATCAAATTTGAAAAGATCCTTAAAGCAAAAATTTCTAAAAAGTCCTACTTCGAACTGTGCGGCAATTTTATAATTCTTAATTTGCGGCGAAAAAGGCGACAACCGCTAGCAAATAACATTCTGAACAAAAAAATTGTGAGTAAATATTAATATTAAGGAATACAAAAATTTAGGTATTATCTAGACATATCAATAAACAATAATCCGTCGTAAAAAAAAAATAACTCCATATTTCAATCAATTATGCTTTTGTTAATTAGAAAATTTACTTGTTGAAAGTTATTATAAAAACCCTGATAATTGTTGAACTAAAAACCTGGAATTTTTTTTACTCCTTGGAACTGTTTCTTAAAGGCTTTAAAAAAGATCCCCGTCTTTTTTATTCTCCGTTAATCAATGAACAAATGGAGCTCAAAACAGAAGCTTTAACTCTATTATTTGTTAACTTTTCTTCGATTATTTATAAACATATTTCCAAACGAAATTTTTTTGGCTTGAATTTCATACTTTTCATAATAATCTGATTATTATTTTTGAAATTTTGTTACTCATTACTCAGGTAATAAATTATAGGACAAATTTAAATTATTTTTCAATACACAATATTTTATATACCTTCATTACTTGAGGGATGGGTACTCTGACCATTAAAAACTCATTATTTTCTTATTTGCATGAATGTCTACCAGAATAATGCATGAATGTCTACCAGAATAATGCATGAACATTATCTGATAATATTAATTTGATTTAAATGAGCATATTTCTAATGCCTGTCCATCTTAGGACCATTATTAGTGTACCTTATAATTCTGGTTTCTACCTACCTATTGAAATATTCTTTTGTTGCCTTCTAGGGTTGCCAGCTAGGGTCTAGTCCCCATCTGGTATGCCTACCTAACAATCACATAAATAGCTCCAAAGTGTCCTGTATTCTAATATTCTGTCAACAGTCAAAGTGCACGAAAATATTGAAAATTATATAAAAAATAGAAAACAACATTTTTTCATAACAAGCAATACATGGTTGATTTCAGTATTTTTTGAAGTATTTAAAAAACAATATAACCGAAAAATTCATTTGTTTATAACAAATTGTTTATTTAATAAACAAATAAAAAGTAAAAAAAAAATAATTTCTTCCATAGTATTAGAGAGCAATATAAATAATGATTTAAAAAAAAACGGTTCCTTAATATTAATATTTATATTTAGCAATTAAAAAAATTGTTAATTAACAAAGGCGTTTTTTACCAATATTTTTTTTTAAGAAACGATTTATTTTCTTTATTGATTAAATTGCCAAAATTTTTTTTTTAAAATATAAACAATGCATTTGTTAATAACAATTTTTCAAACAATATGCGTTAAAAAAATTGTTTGTAGCAATAAGAAAACAAATTAATAGGGATAATTGCAAAAAAAAATCTGTAATTGTTTTATTTAGGTTTTTATTTTTTTAGGCCTTTGATTGTTAATAAAAATGTGAAAAATCTAAAAAAAAATATTTTTCGATCGGGGATCTTTTTTAAAGCCTTTAAGGAACAGCTCCAAGTAGTAAAAAAATTTACAGGTTTTTAGTTCAATAATTATCAGGGTTTTTATAATAACTTTCAACAAGTACAATTTTCTAATTAACCCCCTAATAATTGAGAAAGAAATAACAATGAATAAAAAAAAATATGTTATTTGTAAATTATAAGTAAGTAAAATTATTGGACCAATTTTTTAAAAAATAGAGGTAACATTTTTTTGTCGACTGATTATTGTTTATTGATATGTCTAGATAATACCAAAATTTTTTTATTCCTTAATATTAATATTGACTACCTTGAAATATTTTTTTTGTGTTCAGGTGTCAGATTCGGTCAGCGCGCACGGGAGCTAAGCCACGCGTTTTCTACCCTTTTTTCGCCGCTAAATTAAAATTATAAATATTGCTGGCACAGTTACAGAGTTAGAACTTTTTTTTAGGAAATTTTCTGCACGTTAAGGATCTTTTCAAATTTCGGATATCTCAAATGGTTTTTAAGATATTTGCAAAAAGCCTCACAAACTTTTTTTTGTTTAGTTAATTGTTTATAACTTTTGCAATTTGTTTCTCCAGATATTGGTTCCGAACTAAGATTTTCTTAATGCAAAATTACGAATCGAATGACACCTCGATCATAATTTTCGGTTGGTCTAATTCTCTCTAATCTGCTCTAATTTCGGAAAATGGCTCTTGAGAACCAGACTATTACCTCAATACTCCTGGACAAAGTGACGTTAATGGGAACTTGTTTAAAATGACTAGTTAACAGGCATAATTTCTATTATTTGTGACAGTCAGAACTAGGAGTTGTGGCGTTATATTTTACATAACCTTTAATTTTTAATTGAACTAATTTATGCATACAAAAAATGTACAAAATCCTGATTAGTTAACTCATAGAAAATATTGACAGAAGCCTTAAATTCCAAACTCCAAGCATGACAACTCATCATTTAATAACTGAGTGTTTGATTCAGAACAAATAGAAATGAATCTCATTTTAAGAAGTTACTTGAGACCACTATTTATATTATAATTTGCATTTCAATAATAGGGGGGTGGGGGTAGGTAAATGACTGCTTGTCTTACACAATACACTACCAAACCATACACTTGTTTTTTTCATTTTTTGCACTAAGTATTATATTTATTTCAGATGAAAAAGAGAGGTATGATCCAGTGGGGTTTAGGGATGCAATAATCTCTGGACTTGATAAATGTTCTAACGATTTTGAAGCAATTTCTCGATATTTGGACAGCGCAGGAAACAAATTAGATTATCGTCGATATGGCGAATGTCTCTTTGATATACTCATCGCTGGAGGCATCTTGGGTAAGTGTGCCATCTTATGTAGACTTAGACTTATGCAACGAGAAAATATATCTAATTTTATTTTATTGTTCCTTTAGTTCCAGGAGGTACACTATCACAAGAAGGTGATGGACCATACAGGTCAGAGGCCTGTATATTTAATACGCCCGACGAAATCAACATGGAAATAATGAAGCACTGGGAACAAGTGTTCATCAAACTTATGCGTCGCTATAAATATTTGGAAAAATTATTCCAGGTTGGTATTGTACTTCTGTCAGATGAATCTTTTAATTCTCATACACACTATATTGCATTTTTTGGATGGATTGCTAGTTTCAAATATTTTGATAACCAAATTATTCAATTTGTCTGAATTCTTGATGTAAACATTTGAAGTTTGGATAATAAATTAATGAAACAAAAAGTGATATTGTAGTCATAACATAAATTTCATTTGTAAACATTGGTATATCAGTACAATTCATCAACAATTTTAATGTAGGTGATTTGCCAAAATGTGACATGAAATTGTTTTTGAAATTGCATTAGTTGGAATTAACACTTTCATTCTTAAGTATTATTATTATCATCGAGCTATTAATAATGATGTTATTGTAGCAATTTGAAGCATACATTAATCTGTAGTCTATTACAAATATGAAAAATGAAACGTTTCCAGGATTTGTTCCATAACAGCTCTGTTTTTGGCTTTTTATTGAGCATTTTGGAGTAGTTTCATTCTAAATGAAACTATGTCGTCATCAGTGTTGAATATTTTCAGGAAAATTATGATTTAGAAAATTTTCTTATGCTTTTATGAAATTTGAATTCATTATAGTTTTTAATATAGAAGTATTGGATGATTTCTAAACATGGTCAAATCTTTAGCATTTCAATAAGTTGGTGAATTTTGTTTCAAAATAGTCAATTTAGTATTAAGTCTAATCTTTGAGTCATGTATAAGTTATCGTTATTAAATTTTCCAGTGGCATATAAGTGTTGATTTTTCTTTAATCGGTACTTGGCTTTCTGGATAAAATTAAAAACATTAGTACTGGCATCCATTGGTTTCACTGTAGTGGATGTTATCGTAAAGTGTAACAGTTTTTTTAAAATTCTTATCTATATTTTCAAAAGTTACCATAACATTAGTTATACAGTGAGTTTCAAAAGGTTTGCACCGTATGGGAAACTTTTTTATTATCCATTTGTCAGAAAATTGTATTCTTGATGAAAATTGTTGCAATGCAATCAGGAGTAAACTACCCTATTTTCGACATTATCAAAAAAGTTTATTTATTATAAAAGTTGTTTAGAATTAGGAACAATATTCTGATTTGAAATCAAAGCCACCTACGCAACAGTTATTTTTTTCCCATTTTTTTATGGTTCTAGCCTCATAAGCGTACTAGTATCTCATATAAACCTTAGGCGCCTCCCTCATATTACCATCTTAATATTTTAATGCAAAATTTGGTCCAATTGATTATACAGTGCGCGGCTAAATTATGGAACAAATTCGATATTTCGCAAGCAATGTACATTTGACAAAAATCCTGAAAGAAGTCGTTTTTTTTTAAATGCCGATTTTTGAATGTATATTCTAAAGAGGTTATGTCACTGGTTTTGAAGCGGTGACGTAATCGGTATTTCTTTTAAATTGAAATATATGTCTTCTGATACTTCATCTGAAAGGTCTTTGAATAGTGCATTCAATGATAATAAATAATTTTATTTGTTTGTACAGGGTGAACAAAAATTAATATTTTATTTCAGTAAGAGAATAACTTTATATCCAACAAAATACAACATTTAAATAAAATATTAATTTTTGTTCACCCTGTATAAACAAATCAAATTATTTATTATCATTGAATGCAGTATTGAAAGACCTTTCAGATGAATTATCACAAGACATCTATTTCAATTTAAAAAAATTACCGATTACGTCACCATGTCAAAACCAGTGACATAACCTCTTTAGAATATACATTCAAAAATCGGCTTTTAAAAACAAAAATCGACCTCTTCCAGGATTTTTGTCATAATTTAGCCGCGCACTGTATGTACGTTTGTTAAAAATAGTTTACATTTTTACTAGTTTTTTTGTGCAAATTTTATTTTTCACGTGTATGTATGTCCATAATAACTATCAGTAGGATTTAATGGAAGAAACTAATTAAATACATTATTTAATGCTACACAATTGAATAATACAAATCTGCAACTATACGATCATAGTGTTACCTTAAAGGGTAGTCCTAATTTATGTATTAAATATAAAGAAAAACCAAATTACAAAAACGTTCAGAAACCTGAATAATTAATCATTGAATCCTTAAATTTCCACATGTCTTCATTCCATTACCAAACATTTTATTGTTCGTGTACAAAATTCTTTATTAACATTTTTTTAAAAAAGGTTTTGGTATACTGGAACAACACTCCCCAATAATTTTCTAATTCATCGATATTTTGAAATGGTCTTCGAGCACACACCTTTTCCTTGAGGTACAGTCAAACTATTGACAATTGCAGAAGCATAAAAAACAAGTTTCCCAGTCTTTAGGCGGAATCGTTTGAGCAGCAGAGGTGGAGAACTAATTTTATTTAGATATTTAAAAAAATTAAAAAGACGTTAAAATAAAAAAATAAGCCATAAACAAAGAAGTGTGTATTAATAGTCAATCGGATTATCATAATTTCATTTTCCCATGGTTGAAAAAAAGCCATATTTTCCAACAAAACACAACTATAGAATATTTTAAAACCTATTTCGATCCCAGACCAGAGACGTTACTGGCTTTTATTTACTCAGACCTCCTGAAACACGTATTTAACTGGTGATTTATTAGTTTCAACGTATAGACACACCTACAAGCATTATCATTGGCTTGCGGTCCGTTTTGATTGGCTGCTGCAAAACTAAACAGCTGTCACTCAAACTCACGTTGACTATCGGCTCTTCTTCTTCTGTTCGCCGACAGAGAATGTTTATGAGTAGTACCCATGATTTTTCGTTCCGTTTCTTCGCATATACGCTTGTGTTAGCGAAGTGACTTTTTGATTTGCTCCCTATAGAAACGGCTTCTGCAATTGAAAATGGTTAAACTATACCCCCAAAGAATTTTTATTTTTTTTTCAAAACGAAAGTTTATATGTACTTCCAGTATTAACGTTCATCGTACAATAATGGAAATAATTTCATATTTCACATGGGAAATTCGTCTATGAATTACTAAAATCACATTATCTTTGACTTTTGACATTTTAAGCAGTAAACAATTTTGCGTTTCTTAACTGTGGGTGTTTACATTGTGAAATTTATTAATTAGAGATTTTTCCGTATAAATTAGAGATTTGTTCACAATGCTGAGTGCAAATGACAAAATTGAAATAATTCTCATTCATGGAGAAAATAAAACAAATCAAGAAACTGGAGAAATATTTAACCTGCGTATCCTGAAAATCCGGTATATCACACAAATGGGTGGCTTTATCAAAAATGTTTGGCCACAGGATCTGTGGAAAACAAATTTAACACAACACATGCTAAATGGGTAACTGGGAACAATGAATTACAACATAATGAATTATTAGCAGTAACTGAGAATCCGCATAGTCCCGCTGCTGTCTTCCATGAGTTAAACATAATATTATTAAAACAAATATCACCCATGTAAACCTAAATTTATACATACATTGAAAGAACGAGATTACGAACGGAGATTTCAATTCTGCGTGTGGGTACAAGGAGGCAAGTTTCACCTAAAATGAAGTAGTAAGTTCGCAAAATATCTGGTGGAGGGCCTACGAAAACCCTAATTTTAAAATGGAATGCTAGGACCAATATTCCTTTAACTCTTTCAGGAGCATCTCTGAAAACATGAAACTGCATCTATGTGGGCAACAACTAACAAAAGTACCTACTATTTGATCATTTTATTTCTTGGAAGCTAAAAATACAAAAATATAACTAAAAAACATATATTAAGTGGTACCGAAAAAACGCCTTTTTCCTACCAAAAATACCCCAATAATTAAATGACAGCTCCTAAAGTTTGTGGTATATTATTTGAACCACTGCGCATATGGCCTTTTTTGAAAGTGGTACAAAATGAGGACCATTGCCCCTGAAAGAGTTGAAATAAACGTCTGGTGTGGCATCTTCAATAATAAATTAATTGGTCCATTCTTTTTCCGCGACAATATGAACAATCAAATGTTTTTACATTTTTTATGTTTGAGATTAATTAAAGAATATCTTGATGAGAAATTGGAGAGTAAATGGGTTGGTAGATACTCAATATATCCATGGCCAGCAAGATCTGCCGATCTCACTCCTTTAGATTTTATTTGTTGGGGGGTACCTCAAGGAAAAGGTGTATGCTCGAAGACCATTTCAAAATATCGATGAATTAGAAAATGTTATTAGGGAGTGTTGTGCCAGTATACCAATATCTTTGAAAAAAAATGTCAAATAAAGAATTTTGTGCACGAACAATAAAATATTTGGCAATTATTCAGGTTTCTGAAAGTTTTTGTAATTTGGTTTTTCTTTATATTTAATACATAAATTAGGACTACCCTTTAAGGTAACAACCCTATGATTAAAGTGATCGTCAACTTGCAGATTTGTTTCTTGACGTGGTTTTTTGGGTAACTTTCCGCGGTCTGAAAATGAAAATATAATCAGGAAAATGTATACAAGTGTAAAAAGGGGAAACTAATTAGTTCACCCGATAAGTTACTGCGTTCACCAAATTATATTTCCTACTGAAAAATGATTCAATTAGTCAGTAACTTGCCGTATTCTGAATTTGCCTATCAAAAAAATAGTAAAAATTCAAAAGATACTTCTCTATATAGTTTTTGATTGTCATTTCGGGGACTATATCTGCCCCCGTTCTCAAAATCTTCTAAATCTCCTTTAATAGTTTGAATAATTTGGTTTTTTCTCTTGCAGAGCCTTTGTAGTTTTTTCATTTTTTTTTTTTCATTGAATCATACTGATAGTTATAATGGACAAACATACAGAGTGAATTATCACATTTGCACCAAAAAACTAGAAAAAAATTTAAACCATTTTCAACAAACCTCTATATTTTAGTACAAATAATAAATTGGACCAGATTTTGCATTGAAATATGATAGTAATATGATGGAGTACCTATTAGTGATGCAAAATTCATTCGAATATTTTGTGAATATGAACATCAGATAAATAGATAATATTAGGTACTTAAATAAAACTAAAAAATATTAATTTGAAATTATTTTTATTAGAAAATCTCTAGAAAACTAAAAATATCAATAAACGAACAAAAACTATACTCTTAAACTGAACTATTAATTTTTGAAGTATTATAAAATAATCTACCTCTCATAAAAAATATTATTATTTTTTTATTCATTAATAGGTAAATGGCACCAGATTTAAAAAGTGATTATACTCATTACATCACTAGCACCTATATGAGATACTAGTACTCTTTATGAGGCTAGAACCATAAAAAATGGGAAAAATATTTTTGTTACTTAGGTGGCTGCGATTTTAAATCTGAATATTATTTCTAATTCTAAACAACTTTTCTAACTAATATTTTTTGGTAATGTCGAAAATAAGGTTATTTTACCCCTGATCAAAATTCCTATTTTTTGTTCTCCCTTGTACAGTTATGTGCATAAAAAAGTCGTACAGCAGTTATAGGCTATTGTGAGTCAGGCTTGTCAATCTTAATTAAACTTCTTATCGACTTTGACAAGTAGTGTCAAAATTGAAACTATTTTTGTCAAATGTGTATGTGTACTACTTTTTTATGAAATCTGGAACATCATAGGCAGGTTTACACCATACAAACCTTGCACGACTTTTGTATGCACACAACTGTACACCGTTTGGAAATTTAGAATTTTGACAACTCAAATTCAAGTTTTTCGAAATGCACCAATTTTTATCAGGAATAAAATAAAAAGGAAAAAAAAAGTTTCCCATATGGTGCAAACTTTTTGAAACTCAAATACTAAATTAAGCTTTGAAGAAATATCTGAGATTTTCTTGTTTCTGTAAACAAGTGGAAACATATTGAAAAAGTAATGACATCTTCAACATTTCAATTCCATTCATACATTAATTCATTTAATAGAAAATTATCCATGTAAGGAAAAACCTTTTCTACAATTTTTAAAAAGCCCTCTTGATTTTTTCTTTATCAAAATCACAAAAAAACCACCAAACCCACTAGTTTTTTTTATGTTTACACTTTTTTTAATAAATGATAATTAAATTCTAAATTTTATACAAATATTGGCTACTTAAACACATTCGCATTGATGTTTATATTGCAGGATGAAATCAAGAAAATATTAATGTTTGTCAAGTATTTCCAACCGTCTGATCGAAAAAAGTTGTCCATCATGGTGTATATTTGGATAGCGAATGGCAGCATCCCATTCAACGCCGTCCTCGTCCTCAACAATTCTCATTTGGTCAAAGACCACCTCGCGCTCGACTTCCTCATCGACATGTTCAAGGCTTGGCGTCAAGAGAAAGGCGTCAATTCTCTCCATTCGGCCATCAAGAAGTCCAATTTTGAACCGCATCTGACAAGCTTTATACCCGACACGAAACAGTCGCAGTTATATTTCCGTAACGCTTTTCAGGTGAGACATGTTATTTATTTTTGGAATTTGTCACTTCAATACTGTACTGTACAATACTGTACCTATTCAAAATTATGAAATAGAGTAGAGTTTATTTCCTTCAATTTATATTAGTTTGTGAGTGGTCAATCATTAAAAAAAAAAGAAAAATATATATAGATGAAGTAGGCAGAAGGACTTCGGTCGATAGCCTATTGAATTGAATTTTTGTTCGGTTCAATAAAGTTCCTTTTATTATTATTATTAGATGAAGTGATTTAAGATCACAAAGTGTCGTAGTAGATATTGTATGAGATATGAACACTATTAAAAGTAGAATTGAAAACCATTGACAAGTACAGACATTTTATGAGATACAAACACTATCAAAAGTAATATTTAAAAACATTTTTATTGATAGATATAATTGTTGGTGGTGCGGAGAGGCAAGCAGCAGAACGCAGAATATTATGAACTATGTAATATCTTATGAAAAGATTCAATGATTCATTTTTTCAACAGTGAATTAGATGTAGATTGTATGAGGGTCGATATGGCTCTTCAGCCTCTCCGTACCTCGACCTATAAGGTCTTTTGTACATTACCCTTCATCTATTTGAAACCCGGGATTCAGAGACTCTTTGCGAAGTATATATAAATTCCAGATGTCTGAGGGCGTTAATGAAACCCCTTCGAGGAATTTAGGCATTTTGCAAAACAGCGCTAGGCATTCGCAAAGAAGGTGTTCTGCAGTTTCAACGAAGTTCTCGTAGTAACGGCACAGTTTGATCTATCCATTTTTTTTTTTCGAGGTGATCCTCAGAGCAGTCCCGTTACCAATTTCAAGTCTTGTCCAACTCGAGAAGCTGTTTAGCTTTCTTTGGCGATGAGCTCGGAAGCCTTTTTGCTTGTCTTTGCCCTGGATCCCCATGATCAGCTTCCTAGCGCTAAAACTCATCCTTAAATGTGGGCGTTAGAAAGACCACAGAAGGGTTCTGGGCCAGGAAATTGAGTGTTTGCCCCTTCCTTGGCAAGGCTGTCTGTTTCCTCGGCAAGGCTGTCTGCTTCCTCATTGCCTTTTATTCCCTTGCGACCTGGCACCCGCATCAGAGTGACCTGATTGTTCGTAGCCAGTTGTCTTAGGGAGAGTCGAGACTTGCAAGTGGGTGACTTTAGAGCTGCTGGGCTGTTTTATAGGATATAGATTTTTGACCCCCTGGAGCCTCTTTCAAGGCAAATTTCTATAGCATTAAGTTTTGCTTGAAAAGTTGTTGAGGCTTCACCTAGGTGTTTTGAGAGCATAAAACTAGGATCCGTTACTACCACTCCAGCCCTTTCGTCCATCTAGGATCCATCAGTTATTAAACTGATGCCAGTTCTATGTGTGCCTAGCTGGCATATCTGATGGCTTGTACCTGGATTGTAGGGGAATATTTTCCAGAATCCTCAGGTGTCCAGCCAGATTTCTAGCTTTCAAGTTTCTTGTCTAGTCATTGCCGCTTCCTTCATTACACACAAGTACAGAGGCAGAAGGTTGTTCAGCATTACCTCTAATCCTGCAATGGGGCACGTGAATATTGCCGATTCCCAGACAGGCTAACCTTTGCACTTTTTTCAGCTTGATTTGCCCCGAGTACTGTTGGATTTTTGGGCCAACATACTGATGATGACCATGGTTTTGATGATTGTTTGGTATGACCAATATACCATTTTTGGCTCACACCCACTGTCTTGCCAAAGACTCTGCGGCACGTCCAGGTTGCCGGTGTAGCCTTGGAAAGAATGAGGTTGATGTGACTGTTCCATGTTAGTCTTTGGTCGATTATAAGGCTCAAATATTTGACTTCTTTGTAAAAAATTAGCACAGTTCCATTCAGGGTCGGGGCTTTCAGTTCGTACTTTTGTCTCCTTGTGAATGGAACTGGCACTGTTTTGCTATGATTTTCATTTAGTCCCTCCTTTGCGCACCAGCTTCTGATTATGTTTAGGGCTTTTCCATGCGATTGGATATTATCCCGTCATGTTTACCCCTAATAGTAACGACCCGGGCATCGGCATAACCTTGAGTCATAATTCCAGATTCATGTGGCTTTACTATCAGATTATTCACTGTCAGTGACCACAGCTAAGGCGATAGAATCCAGCCTTGGGGACAACCTTTTTCCGCTGTCATTTTGACCTTTTCCTCTCCCAAGAGCAGCTACAATGATTCTGCTTGTCAGCATTGCATGGATCCATCTGATCAGAGAGGTGTTTATATTTCTTTACCCTAGTGATCTGATGATGGAGTCATGTGAGGTGTTATCGAAAGCACCCTCTATATCTATGAATGCACATAGTGCCATTTCCTTGGCCAAGTATGTCTTTTCAATGCTTTCAACCAGGCATTGTAGAACATTAATTGTAGATTGATTTGTTGAAAATATGAACAGGATGTTCATAAAATCAGATGTGGAATCATCTATCAATATTCAATTGAGAATGTTTCCCTTTTCAACATTAATTGTAGATTTGCCTGCTTGATAGGCGAACTGTTTGTGAAGCGGTCTGTCCAAAAGGATTACACTTCTTATATAACAGTCTATAATTTTCTCCATTGTTTTCAGGAGAAAGGAGGTGAGACTGATGGGGCGATAAGACTGGTTCGTCTGCTGGACGTCTCCCAGTCTTTGGTATGAAAACCACTGCAGCCTCCTCCCTCCAGGTTCTCGGTTTGTGACTGAAAATGAAGCTATCCTTGAACAGCCTTTTCAGGAAGGGCTCTATTATCTCAAGGCCATTTTGTAATAAAGCGGCGAATATTCCGTTCTTTCCGGCCGATTTGAAAGGTTTGAAACTCTTAATGGCCATTTTGATCTTTTGGGTGGTGAAGATTTTCCCCGCTAGGCTCCTTCCTTCTGGATCTGTGAATTTAATTAATTGTTTTTTCATCAGGACAACGGATTAGACGAAATACTCAAATTGTACAACGACCAGCACCAGCAGTTAGCCAAGAAGGAGCTGCAGGTGCTATTGGCTGATAGCCTGAGCGAGAATAAACCACAACGTGATATAATCAATGAAATTAAAGAGATCGCCTTGAGAGAGAACATCCTAGAACATGAAACGGCTTGCATCATTTGGGCAACTATCATGGACATCCCCGAATGGTCCAAGAAAGAGGTTAGTATGGAATTTTTTTTTAACCATCTCTAATTTTAACCCATTAGTGCCCAGATTATTTATTTTTTGTGGAATTTTAGTATTTTTTGTTTGAATTATTGTTAGAATTTATAAAAAAAACATTTTTTTAACTAGATTTTTAGTTGTTTTAGGATAAGGTGTTACATATATGTAACGCTAGGAATTACTGGGAGCAAAAAATACTTATAATAGAAAATGAAGGCTTTTATTGAAAATCATACATATAATAAAAAAATAAAAACATTTTACATTTTGTTCAAGCATTTTTCGTGGGGTAGGGAACAAAACAATCAATGCACAGGCCGACATCACATTTTCTGCATTGGGTGCGTGTTGAACTCTTACAAGATCTTCCTGCACAACGCCTTCTCTTATCGTTTGGAATTTTTTCAATGGGGTGATCCATCCGGCTATATTTAATTTCATCAATCACTCCTTGTGTATTAGAAGATGGCAATGGAGTGCCTTTGGGAGCTGAAGCGTATTTTTTCAAATAAACTTGCACAATGGCCCGTCTAAAATCTATTTGGCCGATTTGAGAATTGTTGGATTTTTGATATAAGCACCATGCATTATTGATTGAAATATCAAGGAGCCATGTAAACAATGCCCAATACCATTTCCTATTCCTTATTTGGATCCTGTATTGTCCTACATTTTGGTCCATTCGATCAGTACCACCCATTTTTTTGTTGTACGCGGCAAGTAAAGCTGGTCGACTTACTTGTATATGTTTTTTCTCCTTTTGCGAGTAACGTCTAACATTTGTCACCAGATTAATACCATATTGATTGGTAACAATGCAAACTACAGAATTATCAACCCACTTAGCTACTAGAATACCATCCGTCTTACTGATAGCATTTTCGAAATAACCTCTTTCTTTTTTTCCAAGGACAGGGACAGCTCCTGGGTATACGGTTTTCCCTTATGGTCCCCGTACCTCCATATCCTTTCAAACGTAAATAGGACAATAAATTAAAAGTCGTAAATAAATTGTCGAAGTAAAAGGAGAATTGCAAGGATTTCAGGTTATTGGGTAGTTCTTCTATCATTTTAACCAATGATGCTGCCGCCTTTCCGAAGTTTCTTTCAATGTCAACGTCAGGAGTTACAGATTTTCCTTGATATATTCCAAAATCTATCAAGTAGTCGATTGTGGTATTGAGGCACCAGACCTTATATCCAAAGCGTATGAATTTGGCTCTCAGGAACTGCTTACACCTGTGTTTTCCGTAATACTTGACCATACTTTCGTCGAAAGACAAGTCTTTCTCAGGAACAAAATATTTTCTGCATTTTTCTTTTATTTTATTAACAAACGGTCTTATTTTCCAGAGCTTATCATCACCTTGATCCATGTTTTCGTTGGGCGCTAAGTGCAGAAACCTCAGAATTTGCTCGAATCTGTTGCATCTCATAGAATTATATACCAATTCGTTTCTGGTGTCAAGACTTTGTTCCCAATACATCCGCTTACTTGGTAGATCATTGTAACCGCTAAGAATCAATATGGCAATAAAACATTTCATTTCATCTGGTGACACTCCTGGATCGGGTTGATTTTTGAAGAGAGCATACTTATTTGTTTCTGCTACCAGATTTCTTCATCTAGAATCATCTCAAAGAAGTCAACAATCGATTTGTTTCGAAACGATGAATAATCTGCTTCAAGAAATGGTTTTTCGTTATAGGTGAAATCTCCTGAAATCCAATCCCGGTGATTGGAAACTTTCGGATATACTGTATGAGCTGGTGACACATTTACATCATTGATCGAAGAAACACTATCTTCGAATAACACATCAGATTCTTGAGATTGTGTCTCATCCGAGGTAATATCTTCTTCCAGTGTAGTCCCCAGGGCAGTTCGTACTTCTGCATCAGCCAGTAACTGACGCCTGCTCAAATTATCAACATTTCTGCCCTCGTCCTCGTCTCCGGAATCCTCATCCATAAGAGTAGCTGGATCTGGTGGTGCTATATAAACGGCTTCTATGCAGCCATTTATTTCATCATCTTCGCCAAAAGCTATATCAATTGCTTCTTGAACAGTAAGCCCCTTCTCAAGGATTGCAGCAAGACCTCTGAAATAACAAAAAAATATGCCATTTTTTTTAACATCATTTTTACAACACCCTGTACAACAATACTTTGAAACAAAGATGTTTCGTACGCCATACGATAAAAATAAAATAATTAAACCAAACCAAAAAAAAACGCGAAAAATGCTTACATTACAATCTAGCGTTACATATACAGTATCGGAAACATTTTATCTGGGGTAAAGACAGAAATCTACACGAGCAACAAGGAACGCAATGATATGATAATACCACATAAACAAGAGAGACGCACTGCTGTGCGCCCCTCCTGTTACCCCACCCGACGCATTAACTGACAAGCGTGGCAATGCGACACGGGCACAGCTTGCCGAGCAGTGGTTGCAAAACACAAGATCGTGACAATTATTACCTTTGAAACATGCGCCTATTTACACAACCGCAGAGAAAGTACAATAGATTCGCTATTGTTTGGCCCAAAATGGTGGTTTGTTCGAACATTTAATAAAATAATTCCGATAACAAAATATTTAATTTGGTTTATCTTTTTTGTAAATATTTTTTTTCTCTCCATTCAAGAAATAATTGTTTTTCTGTTAGAAATGAGTTTTTTGTTTTTATTGTCTTACAGAAATATCGTTTGCTTTTGTTTATGTTTGAGAATTTTCTTTTGTTTTCGCGGCCACCACGTCACCAAAGATATTTTGATCTACCTGTCGTCCGACAGATTAAATTGAATCAATGATTCAGTTTAATTTGTTCAAATTGTCGTCAATAATTCTTCTTCATTGCACATTCTCCCGACTGCTGCTGGTATGATACTGACGTCCTGAGCTGACCGCCGGGACCGCCCTGATTCTCCTATCTCTGTGTCGTGACGTAAATATCCCTTCCTCGAGCGAGTCGAGGAGAAATTGTAATGCTCTCTCAACATAAAGCAAGCTATTCTTTACGCTCTCATGAAACCACCGTACCCAAGATGAATACTTTCCGATACTGTATGTAACACTCAAATTCAAAACCTAAAAACTCTTCTATACATAAAAACATCAAACCCAATATACACAAAAATTATGTTTTCACATATGCTCATACTATTTTTATATTTACATCAACTTTATTTCACAAAATATAATAAAGGTACTTACTTTTTATCGGCGAAGTCCATATTTTTTAGGTTATGCCCTGTTAGCGTTTTTTACGAGACGATATTTCAAAAAACACAATATCTCTTGACTAAACTAACCTGATCTGCTGAATGCTTTCTGACACGAACTAAAAGGTTATCTGGCGAAGATGTGTGCTTTGGCTGATTGAATGACGCCATGTTCCTGTTACATAAAAGTAACGCTAGGCACTAATGGGTTAAGGATCAAATGGTTGAGTTTGGCGAAAGTTCAAAAATTATTTTCCTCACTTCATTATAGAAGCTTGTTTGCCAAAATAGTGTACAGTGGCACATCCAGGTGAGGGCTAAGGGGTACAACATGTTCAGAATGCAAATGATGAGTTGAAACTTCCAACAGATTAAATGTTGAACAGATAATCCACTTCTCCCTCTCTCTCCTTGTTGCTTTTTGGCTTTTGCTTTTTCTCAGTCACATTCATCCAAGATTCTTCATTTCAAACAATATATTGCACTTTCACAGGAAAATTTGAGGTTATGTTTTCTTTGACAACTTACAAGTGATCATCTCTGCTGGTTTTCATCTGTGGGCCACCTTGGAAACCAGAGGAAATTCTTTAGACACAACACTTAATCAGCACTAATAGCTTCAGGTTTACACCACTTTACAACTTTCATGTACATATAACATCTATTGATGTATATAAAATAATTTAGAAAAACCTTTTTAAAGACAAGCTTTTATTCAAATGCACTAAAAAGTTAAAAATAATTGCTTTGGATGTGTGACATAGGTTATTCCGTGAGTTATAGATTCAAAAGCTTGTCGCTTTTGTATTTGAACTGAAAATTTTGCCCGACAAGCTTTTAATCTATAACTCACGGAATAACCTACGTCGCACATCGAAAGCAATTATTTTTTACTTCTTAGCGCATTTGAATAAAAGCTTGTCTTTAATTTTTTTTATTATTACAGTAAAAACCGAATATAACGACATCGTTTATAACGACAGATCGGTTATAACAACCGAATGGCAAGGTCCCGGCCGAATCTATATAAACTAATAAGTACACATTTATTTATTTATTTATTTATTTACGGATAAACCATTACATTTAAAGTTTACAGTTGGAATAGAATTTACTAAATTTAACTTACGACTAAGAATATGAAACTATACAATACATACGAATAAATACAATCAGATATAAATAAAATAAAATAAAATGCAGATACTATATGATACAGAGGAGAGAAGAATAGATGGAAAAAGGAAGCCTTATGCTGTTTGATATCTGTGACTGTTCAACCAAATTTGATCTTTTTTACACGGCTTTTGAAGGATTCCAAACTCAGAGAAAAGAAATCCAAATCAATGCTATTACCATTCTTGGCAATTCTAGCTAATGGAGAAAAAAGTCCATAATTGCATCTATGAAAATCTATTGAGAAAGTAGTATTGTTTCTAGTGCACCTAGCCGGAACATGGAGACCGACCTGTGATAACAAAGATGGACAATTTATGTGTCCTTTGATCAGTTTGAATAGAAGGGTCAAGTCTGCCTGTATTCTCTGGTCTTCTAAACTGGTCATTCAATTGTATTTCGGATATTATTTGAACTATTATGATCTAAGGAATGTTAAGTTTGTATGCAGCAAACCTAAGAAACTTGTTTTGTACTTTTTCTAAGTTGTGTATATAAATATTATAGGTGGGACACCATACTGTAGAAGCATACTCTAGTAAAGATCAGTACAAAGGAGTTTTAAAGAAATATGAGGCAGTGAATATCTGTGAATGTTCCAGCGGATTCTGTCATACAAAACCCAACATTTTGTAAGCTCTGTTAATTATATTCTCATAGTGAAAGTTGAAGGTCAATTTCCTATCCAGGGTGACTCCCAAATCTCTAGCAGTGGTAACCTGTGGAAGCTGCTCACCAGATATGGAATAGCCGAAGTCTGTTTGAGTTGGTTTTCTGCTGAAAGTTATTGTGAAACATTTACTGATATTGAGGTCCATGTCATTTACATCACTCCATCTTTTCAAGTTGTCCAAGTCTATTTGTAATTCATAACAGTCGTTCAGAGAGGTAATGGCTTTATAGAGTTTCAAGGTCGCAGCAAAATACAGAGCTTGGCTGTGTCTCAAATATGAATTTATGTCATTGATGTAGATATTGAATAAAAGGGGCCGAGGTGACTACCTTGTGGTACACCAGGACGTGACAGTTATTTCGTCAGAGGCGTAGCCATGTACTTTGACTGTTTGAGTTCTATCACTTACATAGCTGATGAGCCACTTCAACATTATACCGTGGAAGCCCAATGCTTCCAGTTTAGCTCCTAGAATTTTATGATTCACCCTGTCAAATGCTTTAGAAAAGTCTGTATATATGGCATCCACTTGTTGTCTATTTTCTAAGGCATTGAGTATAAATTTAGTGTAGATTAATAAATTTGTTGTAGTAGATCGACCCTTGCAGAACCGT
The DNA here is from genome assembly GCA_018342105.1 of Gonioctena quinquepunctata. Classification (NCBI taxonomy): domain Eukaryota; kingdom Metazoa; phylum Arthropoda; class Insecta; order Coleoptera; family Chrysomelidae; genus Gonioctena; species Gonioctena quinquepunctata. The sequence continues at coordinate 422,109 of JAFIRS010000380.1, read as the reverse complement.
GTTGATCTTCTGTTATAACGTTGGTGATTAGGTTTTAATTTTATTGCAAACAATGTTTTCAAATAGTTTAGGTATCGAGCTTAAAATAGAGATAGGCCGATAGTTTGAAATATCGGCTTTGTTTCCACTTTGAAAATGGGTGTTAGTGACTGCTCTTCCACTTGTCCGGAAAAATACCAGAATTAAGTGACAAGAGGAAGAGGAAATGAAGGGTTTAGCAAGTGACCATCTACATTCTACTAGAAGTTTGGGAGACACTCCATCGGGTCCGATGCCTTTGTTAGGATCTAGATTAGCTAGTCCTTCAAGATATCAGATAGCTCTATGTTACAGTTGAAATGTCTACATGTTGATTGAAAGTTTGTTCGTCACTAACGTTGAGATGGCTTTCTTTGAAAATGGATTGAAAGTTTTTACCAAACAAGTCTGCAATACTTTTGCCGTCATTAGCCTGATCGTTTGCTAGAAACATGATATTCGGTAGACAGTTATCTTTTTTCTTATTATTAATGAAATTCCAGAATTTTTTAACATTTTGTGGCACCTCCCTTTGAGTCTCCTCAATGAAGTCACTATAACAGGTTCTACTGAGTCTTTTACATTCAGTTCTTAGTTGTGAGAAATGGAGGTAATCGTCCCATGAGCCTGTTTCTTTGTATATTTTATGAGCCTCTTCTTTCAAATGTGAGATTTTGTAATTCAATAGAATACCACTTGGGAAATTTGGGATTTTTTGTAACGAGCTAATGGAACATATAGTTGAATGCCTGTTAGAATGACTTCATAAAGGGCAGACACAAGGTTAATAGTTTTGTTGGATAGTAGGTCTTCCCAGTTTACATTATTAAAAAATATGTTCATATTATAATAGTTGCCTTTTTTGAAATTGTAATAAAAATTATCATAGGATAATGGTGTTGGACATGAAGTTTCGATCTGAATATCCACATAAAGTGCTGGGTGGTATGCGTCACACGGGAGTAAGTTGTCCATAGCTATAGCAGGAACGGTTTCTCTGTTATACCGCTTATAACGACATCGGATACAGTAGTAGTAGTAGTAGTTTATTTGAAATAGATAAAAATCTAATTTACAAACATTCAAAATATCATTAAAAATATACATAATTTTCAAAATAATCATTAAAGATATACATAATTTTATAAGGATAATATTATAACTATTGAAGTAATAAAATATAAATAACATTAAAATATAAAGAACATTAAAAGTATTACATTAAAAGTATTACATTACAAATCATCCAAAAATGCCACTAGACTCTTCTTAAAATTAACAACATTATTGGAATTTTTCAGATGTATTGGGAGTTTGTTGAATTCATTTAAGCCTTTAAAAAATAGGTTATTCATGCATCTTCTCGAATTTGTTCTACTAATATGGAAGTTGTTACTGTTTCTGGTGTTATGATGATGAATATCTCTATTTTTTTTTTTTTTTTAATTGAAATTGTTTATTGAAATAGGAATCCTAATATACATACATTTTTTTTTACTAATTAAACATAACTATGAATAATTACGAATAATATAATATTCATTCCTCTATAAACAGAACTGTTTATTGGGAAACAATAAGTAGAAACATACTAAATAAACCATATAGGTATAAATACAATAATAATAACCAAATTGAAATAATAATAATAATAATAATTGAAATAATAATAATAATAACCAAATTGAAATTATATGAGATTATTCTAGTAAGTAATAAGGTAAATATCAAGTGGTACACTGTTCAAGTTGACCTTATCTGTTATTTTGATTTCAAATACTCAACCAAAACATCCTTGAATTTTCTCACTGAACAAGACTGCTTTATTTCTAATGGAAGCTTATTAAATTCAAGCAAACCTCGATGGAAGATGGAGTTCATAGATTGGGAATACCGTGTACGAGAAACATAAAGATTGGTACTGCCTCGCGTAGGATAATCGTGAATTTCACTGGTGAATGTGATAAACTGATTAAAGTAAGCAGGTGCTTCGCCACACATAATCATTAAAATACGCTGGTTGCAAGCGCTTGACAATCTTAAAAATAAAAACCATTGTTAAAAAGTATAGCGACTGCATTTTAGAATCATACGCATTCCGCGATTTTGGAGTTTTTGCATTTGAGACAGTTTATTTTCATTGAGTAGAAATAGTATATATCATTGCTATTAAAATAATTTTGTGATGGCAAAGTGTTTATTGGTCTAAACTCACAGGAATCAATGGAATTGTTAACTTTAGGGATAGGAATAATGGTGCTAATTTTGAAGTGATCTGGGAATATCCCTTTTTCGAGAGATGTATTAATAAAATTTAATAATACATGTCCAAAGCAATCAAAAGTTTCTTTTAAAAGTTTACTGTTAAGGATTTCCTGTTTGTTTATTTTGTTGTCTAATGAAAATATGATCCCTACGGAGATGGCCCATACTTACTAGTGTGAATTCACTAAGTGACTGATTAATAGGGGGATAGTTATGGCTCGACCACAATTCTTCATCGTCAATACTGTTTGCAATTTGTTGAACACTGGTAACAAAATAATTGTTAAAATTTTGGGCAATCTCTAAGCTATCAGTACAATACCGGGGTTGAATACCATCAGTAAATATAATTTTATCATAACAAAGGTCATTTTGGGGAGTTATTCAAGCTTTTCCACATTAGTTTAGGGTTGTTTCTGTTTAGATCTATTTGTTGCTCATAGTATGACATTTTTTTATGTTTAAGAAGGTTTACATACTGATTTCTCAGAGTTTTAAAGTTTTCCCACGCCTGGTCTTTGAGATGAATTCTACTATTTATGAAATTTTTATTGGCAATATCCTTTTCTTTTGCTTTGTTTCTTAAATCAATATCATAGTATGGTAATTGGTTTTCCTTGATTAAAACGGAGTGTTCCGGAGACTAGTTTGTCAACAGTGATTGTAATTCTTGAAATAATGTCGTCCAAAATATTATTAACATCTATTGAATTTAGTAACCATTTTTGAGAAAGCAGTTCCATATTTATGTTTTTGTAAGTGTCATCTGAATATTTCCTTGTTTTTATTATTTTTGCAGTATTTTTAAGTTTGGATTTAAAACAACTTATTGTAATAACAGAGTGATCAGTGATTTTTGGAGTATCAATAACATAAGCATTAATATTGCAGCTATTTGTTACAACATAATCCACTAGAGTCCTACTGGTATTTGTTATCCTAGTATAATCTCTCACAATTTGTTCAAAGCCATACATATTAAAAAGATTCATAATTTTTTTTGTATAAAAATTGGACTTGTTTTTAAAGTCAATATTGAAATCACCTATAAGTATAATTCTTTTGTTGTTCTTATTGGAATAACCTTCGAGCATATCTTCTAACATATCAGCAAAAATGGAATCACTTGAATTATCCATTTCGTACTTCCTATTTGAATCTCGATGAATTGGATCCAATAGTTACTATTCAAAACAATCTTCTTTTTAATTTTGAAGTTTATCCCATGTCTCACATAAATGAGGACTCCACCAGTATGTCGACTAATACTATCACATCGAACAAAACTATATTTTGATAACTGCAGCTCTGAGTTGTCAATGACTTCTGTTGTCCTGGCTTCGATTAGAATAATGATAGATGGATTGTATGCAAGAATATTTGCTATAATGTCATCTTTATGAGCTATAAAGCTTTGTATATTTAGATAAATTATGTCTTCATTGAATACAATACCATCACGAGGATATGAATTTAATTTTTTGAGTTTGAAGAGTTTCCCAATTGACTGAAAGCAGCAAATCGCCTAGAGTTTACCAGTGTTGGAACATTATTGACATATTTTATAAATTTGTCTTCACCTCTTTGTTTGCCTTCCTCCAGTTGTGATTTTATTTTATTAAAATATTCACGTTGTGATTTGGTTTGATCAGCAAAAATTTTCACATATGTCACCGTAGCAGACTTCTTATTTTTTTAAACCATAAGAGCATCATTACTTGATGAGAAGCAGACTTTCAGAGGTCTTACTTTGTTTGGCTGAAAAGTACCGAGTCTAAACACATTGATATTTCCTAATGGCATCTCAATATTCTGCAAAATTTCCTTCACAGCGTTTTTATCTACAATAACTCTTTGAGAATACAGTTTTTACTCTACATTTAAATTATTACATTGGCTGCCCTTTTTTGTCTTTCATTCACGATATATTCAATATCCACATTGTCAGGAGTTCCCCTCTCTGTTACTAGCTCATTTGATTTAAGATGTTCCTCGATCTTCACTATCCTTTCTTCAAGTTTCTTATTCGATTCAAGTGTATGCTCCATCTTCAATATTCTTTGTTCAAGAGTGACGAGTTTGCCGTTTAAATTAGATGAATAATTTTGAATTTCCTCTTCAAGTTTATTTATTCTGAGACCCAAAGATGTGATGCTATTTATCCTACATGGCGGCAATAGAAAGGCATTACTCTAGTAGGGATCACTACTGCTCTCACTTCCGAAGCTGACAGTTCTGCACAATTTTTACATATAATTCGTTTACATTGATCGCATGGGCATCCGAAAATTTCGGTCTTATTATCTTTCAGAACACAATCCGTTTTACATTGAAAGCATTTCCCCGACATTTTAAAGTTTCAGTTTGTACGCCACTGGTAGGATTTCTTTCCGTTGAACTTCACCTTTATTTGTTCTAGTTTTTGTACAGAACAGTTTTTTTGGCACAGGTTTAGTAAAAACTTTGTTTGTAAAAAAACTTTTAGATCTCTTGCACTCGAGTATAAATGCACAAATTGCAGGGCTAATCTTTCAAGTTTTTCCTTTCACTTTACTTCAAATTTACGGAGAACTTAAGCTGCATATTCTGATATAACTTCCAATAATATTTGTACACTAAAACTGCAGAAACACAGTCCTGTGTAAGAAGAAATAAGCAAACAACAGACAGAAAACAATTACAGCGACATATCGCTTAAAACGACGAAACTTTATCGATATTCATCGGCTATAACGACCAACCGTTTACCTATTCCAGCAAAACAAAACATTACGAACAATTTTCACCTTTATACTAATAATATGAAGGAATATTTTGCTATAGAGCCTCTTTCCCGCTCTTTGCCATTTGACCTTGCATGTTTTATGACTTATTCAGTGCGACCGCGTGAATTACAGGTTGATTTTAAAACTTTTGGTTTAGATCGTGTGTTTACGCAGCTTACTATGCCAAAAAGAAATAGGAAAGTGTTTAATATTGAAGAAAAATCCCATATTATATGGAGATTAGAAAATGGCGAGTCAAATAGTGAAATTGCAAAGGAATGTGGAGTCTCACACTCTACGATATCAACGATTTGGAAGGATAGAGATAAAATAAAAGCTCTTTTCGAGAACAACTCTTTGAAAATTAAACGATCGAGGACATCTGAACATAAAGTTATTTGAAAACAAGTTCATATGCATAACCTATCCCCATACTACAAACAGACATAATATATACATACATACTTGTGTATATTGCTTATAACAACTATCGGACATAACGTCCGAAGTATACGGTCCCTTCAATGTCGTTATATCCGGTTTTTACTGTATTTGATTTTGTGCTTTTTAGTAAGTATGCCTTAACATTTTTGTTAATGCATAGTCATTATGAGGCCTTTTTCCTGTATGTTCTGAGCTATCTAGTTCTTTAATGAGGAGACCATCTAAAGATTAACTCGTCCGCCATTCTGAATTAAAAAAAAATTTTGACTAAATTCATAATCTTTGACCCTAAAAACCCCGACATACCAATTTTGAATAGAAACGGTCCATTATCACAAAACTTGTCCACCATATTGGAGCCGCCATCTTGAATTTTTGAATTTTGACAATAAATTCATAATCTCTGACCCGAAAAAGCTTTTATTCAAATGCACTAAAAAGTAAAAAATAATTGTTTTGGATGTGTGACGTAGGTTATTCCGTGAGCTATAAAAGCTTGTCGCGCAAAGTTTTCAGTTCGAATACAAAAGCGACAAGCTTTTGAATTTTGACATATGATTATGATTAATATTTATATTTTCTTTCAAATCATGAGTGATTGCTGTCATTAATTTCCAGTGGCTATAAGTGTTGATTTTCCTACATTCAACACTTGACTTTCTGGATAAAATAAAAAAACACCAGTACTGGCATCCATTGGATTCACTCTAGTGAATGTTATCGTAAAGTGTAACAAATTTTCAGTTCTATTTATGATATTCTTTTCAGAGTACAAGGTATTTTGTGCCAAATAAAATTTGGTTAAAACACTGTTTCATGAAGGGTAGAACATTGCAAAAAAGCAGATAATCAAAATCAACAGGCTGAAGGACTCCGGTCGGTAGCCTATTGGGTAACCAATAAAGTACTTTTATTATTTTTTTCAAAATAATTTTAATTTCAACATTCGTTGAATTATTCCAAAGAACTAATCTAAACATTTTTTTTTTTCATATCCTATTTGATAACTTTCCGATTTTTGTTTTGAGATATTTAATATATTATAAATGATAACTATAATTCCAGATTCGCTTTCTCGTTTTTATTTTAAAATATTATTTTTGTTCACCATAAAAAAAATATATATATTTTGAAGATGAATCCTCAATATAGAATGGAAATAATTCAAGAATGCAATTAGTGTTTTTTCACATTTTATTAAAACAAAATGGTAGTTTGAACATTGTTTTTAAATCCTGCTCTTAGAAAATTACAGTTATTCCTCAATAATAATTTAGCATCATTATGATTTCTGAACTGATGTGGAACATTTAAAGAGTAGGAAAATTCACATAACTCACTCTAATACAGATTATTAAAATAGAAATGATACTGTCAAAAACGACTTTAAAATACTTTCAGTGTAATATTGATAGTAAATAAATAATAAATAAATATAAAAAAACACGCTTTTTATAAAAAACCGAACTAAAAAATAAATTATAGTTTAAAAAAACTAAAAAACACGCTTTTATAGAAAACCAAACTAAAAAATAAGAAAAAACATTTTATTTAAAAAAAAAGCTTGGGGTGCTTTTTAAGATTCAGATTGAGCACCCCACGCTTTTTTTAAATAAAATAATTTTTTTTCTTATTTACATTATTATTAATTTGTATTTATTAATTTTTTTTACACTATTCTTAATTCAAGTTTATTGAAATTTATTTTTTATTTTTTTAGTTTGGTTTTCTATAAAAGCGTGTTTTTTAGTTTTTTAACACGTTGAGTGCCACCGTGGAAGCGGAAAATTGGGTATATCAGGCCAAATCCATTTTTCATGTGTCCATTTTTCAGGCCGTGGTGCGAAAGCCCCCATAGAGATATACGCAAGGCATGCAGCCAACGTCGATACATGCGGCTGAAATAACAGAAATAGTTGTGTATCAGCCACGGATACACACGGCCATGGAAACACCGTATCTCGTGTATCCATGTTGGATACATACGGCACTCAACGTGTTAAACTATTATTTATTTTCTACGTGTTTTTTTAATTTTCTTGAACTATTATTTGTTCTAATCTACTATTAATTCCGTGATTACTATTAGTAACTGTAATTATTTTCCGAATCATTAATGTGTATAGCTGTATTAATAGTCAAATCTCGATTTTAGAAGTCATTCAAAGATTTTAACGTTGTCAATATATACAGTGAGCCGCCATCTTGAATTTTTCAATTTTCACGAAAGAATCATAATATTTGACTCCAAAAACCCCCACATACCAATTTTAAATAGAATCTGACCATAATCACAAAACTCGTCCGCCGTTTTGTTTTTTTTTTTCCACAAAAATTTCTCAATGCATTGTCACCGGAATTATGTACACCTGCCAAATTTCAAATCATTCGGACGTCTGGAAGTGGGTGAAAATCAAGTCCAAAGGAGTCTGTTACAAACATACAAGTGAAGCTAATATAAAGCGTGTAAAAAAGTACTTAGGAAAATATGAAGAAATGAAATTATTCTGATAACCCTTATTTGAAATTTTGAAATAGAATACATACACAGTAAAATTTACAACTATGACTAACTGTTAGGAATCAAGTATATTTTTTGTAAGCTCATCTAAAATCTGAAAGTGTCTTAAAAATATAATTTCAAGCCAAAACAAGAAATCCTACGTTAGAGATACGCGGTCCAAATGGTCTAATTTTTTTGTCTATGGATGGCATCCATGTTTAAAAAATCAGCTGTCCAAATTGTTTTTTTTTTGGACTAATTCAATAATATTGGCATTTTTATTTACAAAATCAGGCTTTTAGGAAAAAAAAATCTGGTCCCAACAGAACGATTTTTTCTCGCTCATAACGGAACGGGGCTTAACATGTTAACATGAAAGTAATTGATATTTCATAATATTTTGTATCCAACCTGATACCAAATCATTCAAAAGGAACCTAATTCGAATTTGTCTCTATGTTGCAGAAAATATCAGAACACATAAAAAACAAGTAATTGGATTAACTTTTTTTTTTCTTAGGAACTTGTCACTGAACAAGCCGTCAGACACCTTCAGTACTACACGAGTCTGTTTGCCGCCTTCACGGAATCGGACAGGTCCGAACTGAGCCTCCTGCTGAAGGTTCAAGATTACTGTTACTCGAATATGATCTTCATGAAGGCCTTCCAGAAGATCATCATGCTGTTTTACAAGAAGGACGTCATCTCGGAACAGACAATCTTGAAATGGTACAAGCAAGACTTCAGCGTCAAAGGCAAAATGATGTTTGTTGAACAGATGAAAGAGTTCATCAATTGGTTGCAAAATGCCGAGGAAGAGAGTGATTCTGAAGGAGAAAGTGATTAGGTGAGTTTCAATAATAATGATAAGTTGTTTCCCAAGAAATTTACAAGTTTATGGGGAGAAAAATATTGGATTTACTTGATTAACAGCATGAGAGGATAATAGCAATGATAAAATCAAAAAAGAATTTTGTATTGTATTTTGCCATATTTTTTTAAACAAGTTTTTTTTGCTTTAGACTTTGTCCATGCAGCCAGAAACTAATTAGATGAAATGTTTTATTTATTCATTTATTTATTATGTACAGATAACCCCATTTTACAATATATTCTTTGATCAAAATACATTGGTATAAGTAAAATACATTGAAATATATTTAAACTTATTAAAAGTAAGATAAAATACATATAAACACAAAGTACATCAGTTATGGAATTTTTGAATTTATGATTGGTAACATTGGTATATGATATAGTACTGTTTAGTGAGACTTTTTGAGAGCATTTTTGAATTTGTTTTGAGGCACATTAAAAATATTCAAGCCGAGATTAACATGTTCATTACCTAGTCTCATTAATCAAGTTAGTGAATTATTGAGGCCATAGTTAGTGCTATGAAATGGTATTGTAAATAGATCTGTGTTGCGAGTGGCTCTGGACGGTACTCTAAAGTTTATTAGTTCCAGTAGTTGAGGGCATGAGATTCGATTATTAAGTAGTTTAAACAATGTAATAAGGTCAGTTCTTATTCTTCGGTTGTGAAGGGTTGAGCTTGAGGGTAGGTATATCCATGGAAGGTTGCCTCTAAAAAGTTAAGTGCTAGGTGGTCAGGACTGCGCCTTGAATGTGATTCACTGCCAGCTCTATCTCTGCACTATTTCTTATTCTATGTATATCGTTTCCCCAACTGTATCTGAGTGTTGCTCTGAAGCCTTCCCAGTCCGTACATTTGGGGGTCCCGATATTGTATCTTTTGTGGAGTACCCGCCTCCATGTCACATCTAATGTGCCAGTGGTCTGAGCACGAGGATTCTGTGGCTATTTTTTATTATTACAGGCCTTATATTAGCTTTGTAACCGACTCCTTTGGACTTGATTTTCACCCACTTCCAGACGTCCGAATGATTTGAAATTTGGCAGGTGTACATAATTCCGGTGATAATGCATATGGCGGACGAGTTTTGTGATTATGGTCCGATTCGCTTCAAAATTTGTATCTGAGGGTTTTCGTGGTCGGAGATTATGATTCTTTTGTCAAAATTGAAAAAATTCAAGATGGCGGCTCCAAAATGGTGGACGAGTTTTGTGATTATGGTCCGACTCTATTCAAAATTGGTATGTGGGGGTTTTTGGAGTCGAATATTATGATTCTTTCGTGAAAATTGAAAAACTCAAGATGGCGGTTCCAAAATGGTGGACGAGTTTTGTGATAATGGTCGGATTCTGTTCAAAATTGGTATGTGGGGGTTTTTGGAGTTGGGTATTATGATTCTTTCGTGAAGATTGAAAAATTCAAGATGGCGGCTTCAAAATGGTGGACGAGTTTTGTGATTTTGGTCAGATTCTATTCAAAATTGGTATGTGGGGGTTTTTGGAGTCGAATATTATGATTCTTTCGTAAAAATTGAAAAATTCAAGATGGCGGCTCCAAAATGGTGGACGAGTTTTGTGATTATGGTCCGATTCTATTCAAAATTGGTATGTGGGGGTTTTTGGACTCGAATATTATGATTCTTTTGTGAAAATTGAAAAATTCAAGATAGCGGCTCACTGTATATATTGACAATGTTAAAATCTTTGAATGACTTATAAAATCGAGATTTGACTATTAATACAGCTGTACACATTAATGATTTGTAAAATAATTACAGTTACCAATAGTAATCACGGAATTAATAGTAGATTAGAACAAATAATAGTTTGAAAAATTTAAAAAACACGCTTTTATAAATAAACCAAACTAAAAAGTAGAAAATAAATAATAGTTTAAAAACTAAAAACACGCTTTTAAAAACCGAACTAAAAATAAATAAATATAGTTTAAAAAACTAAAAACACGCTTTTATAGAAAACCAAACTAAAAAAATAGAAAATAAATTTTAATAAATTTGAATTAAGAATAGTGTAAATTTTTTAATTAATATAAATTAATAATAATGTAAATAAGAATAAACATTTTATTTAAAAAAAAGCGTGGGGTGCTTAATCTGAATCTTAAAAAGCACCCCACGCTTTTTTTAATAAAATAATTTTTCTTATTTACATTATTATTAATTTATATTTATTAAATTTTTTTAACTATTCTTAATTCAAATTTATTAAAATTTATTTTCTATTTTTTAGTTTGGTTTTCTATAAAAGCGTGTTTTTTAGTTTTTTTAAACTATTATTTATTTATTTTTTAGTTCGTTTTTTTATAAAAAGCGTGTTTTTTAGTTTTTTAAAGTATTATTTTTACCGATGTACCTTGTGCTAAACTTCCTGTTTGTTGCTAGTCGCAAAGATTGGTTGTGAGCCGATATTCTGAACAATGAGCCCTTCACCTAGTATAAATTCATTAAGTTGCTCATCTCCTTATTTATATCTGTGCTTTCCCATACAATGTGGTGTGCGTTTGCATCGCACCCCACGATGAGTTGTTGTTCTGGCGGAGTATGTTCTTCACCAGTGTAGGCTGAGCAGACCATCAGTTCCAGCTGCCCTTCCTCCTTTGGGACTGTTAACTGTGCTGCCACCACGTCTTCGGAACAGAAATCTGAAAGTAGTAAACCATTAATGTCTATTCTTATCCGTAATATTGCCCAAGCCTTTTATTCGACCTGGTCCTGTTGTCCATGGCTCCTGTATTAGTGTCACGTCTAGGAGCTCAGTGATAAATCTTCTGCTAATGATGTAGGATGCTACGAAGGCGTATAAGGGCCAACAACAAAATATTTTTTTAAATATTAGAAATTGTCACTTTGAAGTAACAATTGTCACTTTGAACTGACAATTGCCACTTCGAACTGACAATTGTCACTTCAAAATGATAATTGTCACTTTGCACTGACAATTGTCACTTGAACTGACAATTGACACTTTCAACTGACAATTGTCACTTCGAACTGACATTGTCACTTTGAACTGACAATTGTCACTTAGAACTGACAATTGTCACTTTGAAGTGACAATTTTGTCACTTTGAAGTGACAATTGTCACTTTGAAGTGACAATTGTCACTCAAAAAGGACATTTGATGCCAACTGTTAAAATAATATTGTTTTTCAGTCAATTTATGGGTATACTGCTCATCAACAAAAATGGCAACACTACATGTAAATAGCACTTCAAAAACTTATTCTGGGAAAACGACATCAACAACCCCGTCCAGAGTATTGCAATCCTCATACCGAAGTAAAAATTGTTACTATAGTCGGCACGCCGAACAGATAGAGTGATTCACGTGCATACCATATATAAAATGCTCTATCGGTTCGGCGCGCCGACTATAGCAGTAACAATTGTCAGTTCAAAGTGACAATTGTCAGTTCAAAGTGACAATTGTCAGTTCAAAGTGACAATTGTCACTTCAAAGTGACAATTCCTAATATTTTAAAAAATATTTTGTTGTTGGCCCTTATATGCCTTCGTAGGATGCGGCTTTTGCTGGTTGAAAATTTGCCTGTATAACTTTGGATTTTACGCATCAAATTCCCTTTGGGTTTTACCCATCAAAATTTCCGTTTGGATGGCGAGGTTTTCCTCCGATCTCGCCGATTGCGGGAACTGGACTCCCCACTTCCTGCGCGAGAGCTGGATCTTCCATCCTTCGACCTTGGGGCGGTTGCTCTCCCCCAATCCGTGAACCAGACCCTCTGCTCCCTTAACTGAACACTTTTCTTCAACTAGTTCAATGGGACTGGACATTGAATGATAATTTAGTTGCCAGTTATCACTTTTCCATATAAATTTTTATTCTCAATTATTGAAAAAAACTTGTGATTTGGAAAACTATATATAACTTTTTTGCTCTAAATAGCCTCTCAGGGAACGCATTATTTTCTGGGATATCCTGTATATAAACTTATATTTTTCATTCTTCCAATTTCTTCTAGCAATGAACTCTTTACTAATATGTGTATGTGTTTTGTTTCAGGCGATTTGGTCCCTTTGTCAAGGAAATGATAAATATCAGTGCCACCTATCATTGTATAAACAAACAAAAATATAACATTTTTTCCAATGTATTTAAATTATTATACTGTATAAACATTTCTGGTGCCTTACTATGTTCGGTGTGTGGCAGGCAATAGTTGAGCGGGGACATGAAATACTGACCTCTTTGAAATTTTTACTTGGAAGTGTAAGTGCATAGGAAAAAATGATATCTGTCTGGAGTGTCGCCAATAAAAGTCACAACTCGATGTTATACATTAATGATTTATTGTCAATTTTTTTAATATACGAGGAAATTTTAAATAAAGCGAGTTTCATTTTCCAGTTCTATTTTTAATCCATAGTCCTCCCGTTAGTTGCGAAGATTAAAGAGGCTTTTTATCTGACAAGTCATCTTTCTATCTTCAGAGGTATAAATGTTTCAAAAATTATGTGAATTCTCTTGAATGAATGAAAAATAAGATCATTTTGAGTACTTGGGATTCATGGCGTTTGCTTACTAGTAGGCACCAGTCTGTTGAACGAAAACAGACAAAAGGCTCTGCGACGCCAGGTAAAACCAATATAATTTTTATATAGAGAGATAACTTGATTTAGATGTAGCCTGCCGAAAGGCGGTGCGGCCCGCTAGAGGGTTAAGGAACTTGACCTTTTGCAAAACGGCGCTTGGCAGTCGCAAAGCAGGTGTTGTGCAGTTTCAGCGAAGTTCTCGTAGTAACGGCACAGTTCACTGTCTGATCTATCCATTTTTTTTAGGTGACACCTCATAAAACAATGTCAGGTGAGCAGTCCCGTTACTAGCGGTTTTTTACGTTTAAATGTGCAATTGCATTAATTTTATATTTATGATCTTTTTTTAAATGCCTTATGTCGTAATGATGCTTATATGTTCGCTTGCACTAACTACACTCATGAGTAACGTTCACATTCTTTTTACATGCTTTATATTAGCTTCACTTGTTTGTTTGTAACAGACTCCTTTGAGCGCGATTTTCACCCACTTCCAGACGTCCGAATGATTTGAAATTTGGCAGGTGTACATAATTTTTTTTTTATATGTTCTGGTTCCCACGAAAAGGGATATCCTGTAATGTTCAGAGAACATCGTGGGAACCAAGGGAAAGAAGGTAGGAGTTGGTGTTCTTCTTAAATTTCTGGAGGTTGTATGCCTCGGGGAACACCTCCCTAGGCAATGAGTTCCAAAGCCTCGCAGTTCGTTGGAAGAATGAGTCTTTGGAAAGTGATGTTCTGCAGGTCTCCAAAGTGACCACGAAGGGGTGTGAAGACTGAACTTGACGGGTTAATCTCGAAGAGACTGCCAAAGCAGGAACGATTGTTGATATTTCAGAAGAGCATCGCCCATGAAAATATCTATAAAATAGAGACAAATCGCCAACTTTTCTACGTGTTCCAGACAAGTGGCGAGTTTGTGCGAGGCATCACCGGCAGCGAATTGCCCTTTTGGACAGAATCAATAGCTTCAGGATATGTTTAGGTGCCGCACTCCAAATATGGGAACAGTATTCCAGGACAGGTCGGTTCTGTGCCTTATAGATCCTAAGCAGCTGACTGGAGGTGAAATAGCTACTTGGCGCGAAACAAAATACCAAGTTTTTGGGATGCATCTTTTGGCAATGGACCTCACGTGATTTTCCCAGGAAAGGTTATTTCTGATAGTAATACCTAGCATCGATATGTTTGACTTCAGTGGTATGGTTACTCCTGACAAAGTTATGTTAGGCACAGTGAGATCGGCTTTTCTAGAGAAAAGACATGCTTGTGTTTTGTTTGCATTGAATTCTACCAAGTTATTGGATCCCCATTCAGAATTGTTGCTAAGTCCATATTTACATTGTTAACATTTCTTCCTCGTTCATTTCTGGTTTCACGGGCTGATATAGGGGCCCTGGAAGAAGCGGTATGGAGGGTACTATCATCGGCAAAGCTGTGTATCGGACATGAAGTTGCTTTCAATAGGTCGTTGATGTGGAGTAAAATAGTGTTGGTGCTAGAATGGATCCTTAGGAACACCAGCATTTATGAGTAGAGTGTCAGATGAAACTCCATCGACCACTACATGGAGAGACCTGTTTGAGAGAAACTAGCAAGCAGAGAACACAGCTGAGGGGCAAGCCATAAGATGGAAGCTTGCGAGGAGTCCCTGGTGCCAAACTCGATCGAGCTTGGAGATATCTAATGCCACAGCTAAAGTTTCTCCATACTTTTCAATAGATAGCTGCCATATATGTGAGGCGTATGCGAGCAGGTCACCAGTTGATCTCTGATGGCGGAAGCCATATTGCCTATCATTGATAATTCCTGAGTCTTCCAGATATTTCATGAGCTCGATGTTGATGGCTTTTCCATGACCTTCGAAATAATAGATAGCAGTGCGATAGGTCTGTAGTTGCTAGGTAGGGTCTTTTGCCTTTTTAGGGACTGGCTGTACTCTTGCAATTTTCCAATTGGACGGAAATACTCCCAAATTGTAAGAGTGGATGAACAACTTGCAAAGAACAGGTGTTAGTTCGGGGGCACATTTCTTGAGAACAATCGGCGGGATTCCGTCAGATCCACAGGCTTTGTTGGTGTTGAGACCCAGCAAAATCTTTCTGATAGTACGTTGGCGAAAGGTGATCTCGGGCATGTGACTGTCAATAGGTGTAATGTTCGGGGGTTGTTTTCCGAAGAATCCAGAGTGGAATTTCCAGCAAATAGGTGCGCAAAGATATTGGCTTTTCCTGGGCAGTGCGTTGCTAGTGTTCCATCTTCTTTGGTTAGGGGAGGAAAAGAGCTGGAAGTGAAGTTTCTTCCCACAGCTTTGGCGAAAGACCAAAATGAACGGGATCCGTTGGGACATTCAACAAGTTTTGATCTTATTTTGGCATTAAGAAATTTTTTTTGTTTAAAAAAACAAAATGGCGGCTCCAATATGGCGGACGAGTTTTGTGATTATGGTCCGATTCGCTTCAAAATTGGTATCTGAGGGTTTTTGTGGTCGGAGATTATGATTCTTTTGTCAAAACTGATAAATTCAAGATGGCGGTTCCAAAATGGTAGAAGAGTTTTGTGATTATGGTCCGATTCTATTCAAAATTGGTATGTGGGGGTTTTTGGAGTCGAATATTATGATTCTTTCGTGAAAATTGAAAAATTCAAGATGGCGGCTCCAAAATGGTGGACGAGTTTTGTGATTATGGTCCGATTCTATTCAAAATTGGTTATGTGGGGGTTTTTGGAGTCGAATATTATGATTTTTTCGTGAAAATTGAAAAATTCAAGATGGCGGCTCCTTAATCTTAAAAAGCACCCCACGCTTTTTTTTAATAAAATATTTTTTTTTCTTATTTACATTATTATTAATTCATATTTTATTAAAAAAAATTACACTATTCTTTATAAAATTTATTTTCTATTTTTTTAGTTTGGTTTTCTATAAAAGCGTGTTTTTTTAGTTTTTTTAAACTATTATTTATTTATTTTTCAGTTCGTTTTTTTATAAGAAGCGTGTTTTTTAGTTTTTAAACACGATCCCATTGTACTGGAAGAACCTCTGCACGGGAGTAGGATGTCAGGTTTTAACGTCTATCGAAGTCTATGTCTATTGGGAATTCAAAATAACGGATACTCCATCTGGTGTCGATTTTTGAAACTTTATATAAGTACATTGTTTACTTTTTGAAACGTTAATGTTTATATGATTTTAGCCATTGTATACTCAAAACTTGTCGAATCTCTTGTGATTCTTGACATTTAATGAAATTCTGGTTTACCTGGTGAATATTCTGTTGACTATTGTACGTCCTTGAGTGAAAAAATGAGTAATTCAAGTTCAAATCATTATTATTGTGTACCTCAATGTGACTTTCGGGCAACACGATCCCATTGTACTGGAAGTACCTCTGCACGGGAGTCGGATATCAGGTATTAACGTCTAGTCGAAGTCTATGTCTATTGGGAATTCAAAATAACGGATACTCCATCTGGTGTCGATTTTTTAAACTTTACATAAGTACATTGTTTACTTTTTGAAACGTTAATGTTTCTTGATTTTAGCCATTGTATACTTAAAACTTGCGAATCTCTTGTGATTCTTGACATTTAATAAAATTCTGGTTTACCTGGTGAATGTTCTGTTGACTATTGTACGTCCTTCAGTGAAAAAATGAGTAATTCAAGTTCAAATCATTATTATTGTGTACCTCAATGTGACTCTTGGGCAACACGATCCCATTGTACTGGAAGTACCTCTGCACGGGAGTCGGATGTCAGGTATTAACGTCTAGTCGAAGTCTATGTCTATTGGGAATTCAAAATAACGGATACTCCATCTGGAGTCGATTTTTGAAACTTTACATAAGTACATTGTTTAAAAGGGAAACATTCTCAATCCTCTTGGGCGACACGATCCTGTGGTACTGGAATAAGTTTTCATCATTTTCCGTTCTGGTGCAGACTAATCTTAGATTGAGTGAGTCTATAGACGGAAGACGGGCTCTTGCGGGATCATGAAGAAATATATAGTTCCTTCCCAAAATCTTCCTGTATCTTCTGTTGCAAAAAAAAATTGAAAAGAGAACGTTTAAAGAGAGTTGAGAGCGAAGAAAAGAGAGATATTATCCAACATACCGAAGATTATTTATACAGAATGGAAAAAGAGTGACTATATATATCTAGGTGATAAGTGTTATGTATTTACTAAATAAAAGACACGACTAATTGTCTTACCAACTAGTGATGGGGCATTAACAATTTATAATATTTACAAATGACATTCTATGCTAAAACTAAAACAAATTTTCACACCATTTGTTTGTTTCAGGTGAAATATAAAAAAAACTGTTTTTTGTTGGTTTTATTTCAATTTGAACATTCACAAATAGTGTAACATTTTTTCAAAATAATACATAATAACTACAGATGACTTCACTATGCTGTCCAGAAACTATGGAAAATGTTTTTTTTTTGCAAGCAAATTAGAACATACTTTCCCAGCAAATATGTTACGCGTGGGCCTCTAGAGGCACTTTAAAAACAGCCGACAGACAACATAAGCGGGCCATAATCATGATACGTCGTCAGCCCGTGTCGCGACGGCCAACAGGATGCCTCCAGACTACCACCTGCTTTAATACATAGCGGGACTTCAGCGGGTAGACAGATTTAAGATGCATGGTACATATTATGGTGCGATTGCGGGTATCCTACTAATCAACCGCGTCATTCCACTGTTGGGATTTCAATGGAAACAAAATGGCCCATATAAGCGTCTAAGAACAATCTAGTGTTATATCTTTGAAAACAGTGAAATTAGGTCAGGAAGGAAGGTCATTATTATACACAATAAATTCACCAAACATTCAGAATCGACTGATTCGTGGACTAGATATGTACAATTCACTGCTTTCACTCTATGAAGGCACTAATTGTAGAAGATTTCTGAAACTTTAGAGCCAGATTGTTCCTATTTACCTAAACAGACAAATTTTTCTCCATTTCAACCATTTTTATTGTATCTCAAATGGTTTCCAAGATATTGCATTACAAACTGGCCTGGAAAATATTTCACCAAATAGATAGAATGACAACACACAAATCTGAAAAAATTCCCGTCTCTCGTCACTGTGATTATTTTTCATGACCATATACCACAATGACCAGACAAAAGAAAATACGCGATTTGACATCCTACACGAAATCAGCAGTAGGGCCAACGTGATATTTAGTAATGCCAATGTTGCATTTTCATTACAGAGGTCGCAGCGGTGCGGCGCGTAATGCCACATACTGTGTCAAAACGACATCGGCGCGATTATCGCAAATCTTTAACGGGTAATTTCTGGCTAAATTCAAAACATCCATAATAAATATGCGTATGTTCAGCCAGAGCGGCAAAACTGATATCATTCCAGTTATTTACCGTCATCGGTGTGCCGCTGTCGACATCTGACCGCAGTTAACACAACGGCCTTTACCGCTCATTCATGTTTGCTGGGTTGTCTCCTTCAAAGTGAGTTTTTGCAAATGATATTGCCTTATTATTTAAATACACCACTTCACTAGAGTCTTGAAATGAATAACACTAAACAAAAAAACTGGAAACAAATAGGAAATGTAAATATAAAAAAAAAACTCAAAACAAGTGTATAACCTCTAGGAAAACAGACAAACAATGTACTTATGTCTGGTTTGCATTTTCGCCACTCTGGCGTTGGCATCTAATTTTGAATTCCCATTTACGAAAGCATCCTGGTGTCACGCACACTTTTCTTTTTCGAAAACTCATACTTGATGACTTTTTTCTCACTATATTGAATTTTTTCTCATAATGACTTTTTTCTCATTGTAATAACTTTTTTTCATTATATTGACTAAAGACTAACAGCAATGGGACCCAATTCTTTCAATATAATTCTCACACTTCTGTTTATGAATACAAAACCTTGCTGGGTCCATTTCGAATAGCCATGTTATTGCCCGTATTTCTCAACTTGTTCTTTTATGAAATCCAAAACTTCTGGCAACGGAGAAAAATATTTTTTTCTTCAATATTATTTTCACCTGTGATAAACTTACACTCCGTGAAATAAATTCAAGAAAGCCGTAATTTCTTTGTAACTAAGACCAAATAAAAAATTATTTGGAATATAATAGTCCACCACTTCCTAAGCAATATAATTAATAATAAAGTCATTATAGTGAGAAAAAAGTCATTATAATGAGTTTTCGAAAAAGAAAAGTGTGCGTGACACCAGGGTGCATTTGTATTGATTTGTATAGGAGTATGGGCCGTTTTCTATTTCCTAATCACATTATTTCCATTAATACATTCATCATTTCTATCCGCATAGAAATTCATTCTTATGCTTCACGAATAGCACCACAGAGATCATAGAAATACTATTATCAAATCATATTCGCGCACGAATAGTCGAAGTAGAAAGTTAAAAAAAATCATCTACTCAAAAACGTATTGCTAGCGTCATCTGGTGGGTCATTGCTTCGTCACTTTACACAGTTCAAATATTTACCGCTAGGTAGTCACAATGAGGCGAATTCAGCCACCAAGAGATGGCGCTGTAATTGTGCTGTGAGATGTTCGCCAATCCGTATAATAATACTTGAAAGGATTTTTGATTTTACGTTGATTGCATTTCAACTGATATTTAGATAACAGCGCATTTTTAAAAACCAATAATTATACTAATCGTGAATTTGCCTGCATAGATGTAGCGGTACACTTGTGATTTTTTGAATTATTCAAACTCAGTATATATAGATATGGGCAGAATCAACTATTTCAAAGGATCGAATACTTTGGAATTGAATATAACACAAAATTAAATTAATAATAGAGAACTTTAGAATCGACAATGATTCGTAGTAAAATGACATTTGACAATTGACTAGACAGTCTTGACGTGACATATTGATGCTGTTTATTTGACAATTCATAACCACAAAGTATTATCATTTTCAAATCCTCCAATGGAGGACTTCGGCTAAGGTTCAGTGATACCACAACAACATTTTTGGCCTTAAATGTACTGACATATTTTTTGGCTATTTTTGATGATTTTAAGATGAAAAACACCTTCTGATACCCCAAAACAATATTGAAAAGATGCGGAATTGTTGAATTATTTAGATATTTCATAAAACACAAATGTTTAGGGAATTTGTATTTTTATAGTGATTATTTTTTCCTGGAAGGCGCCAAATTCAAAACAATAACATGAATAACTCGTACAACTTTCCATTGCCAAATTCGTCCCATGGATATTAGAAAAAAAATTGAAAATCTGACTGAGAAGTGTTGAGAAAATTGTTTAATAGACTTTTGGTATCAACCTATTAGTTTTTATTTACGTTAAAATGGTTTATCGCTGTTGTTATAAAAATTGTAAAAGTGACTCCAGGAAGCGTTATAAACAGCGAGTGAAGTTTTTTCCCTTACCCAAACCAAAAAGAGATTTGGTAAAATGTCTCAAGTGGATTGAACTCTGTGGTCCTGTGAAATATTATCAATGTTTTGAATTCTTTTTCAAATTATTATATGAAAATATGTTTGCCTTCGGAGCACATTCCAATGTCTGCGTATAAGACTCTACGTAGGAGATTTCTTCATCATTAGCTGTGGTGGTGTCATAAAGAGTGTCAGGAAGATGTTGGGAGTTTTCAGTTAAAATGTCTTCATCATTGATTGTTGGGAGTTATTAGTTGAAATTATTTCTGCGTTGCTCTGTTCCACACTGTCTATTAATATTTCACCAGTTTCACACACCATAATTTCTCCTTCAGCCACATTTTCGCACACTTGCAGATTGGAAAATGGTACTGGTTCTTTTTGAATTTATCCTCAAAATGTAGGACACAAACATAAGTATTTCTGTTTATTTTTTATGGAAGGAGGTTTTCATTTCCAAAGAGTTCAATCCACTTGAGACATTTTACCAAATCTTTTTTGGTTTGGGAAAGGGAAAAAACTCGATGTTCATAACGCTTTCTGGAGTCACTTTCACAATTTTTATAACAGCGATAAACCATTTAACGTAAATAAAAACTAATAGGTAGATACCAAATAAAGTATATTAAACAATTTTCACAACACTGCTCAGTCAAATTTTTTTTTTCCAATATCCTTAGGACGAATTTGACAATGGAAAGTCGTACGAGTTATTCATGTTATTGTTTTGAATTTGGCGCCTTCCAGGAAAAAATATTCACTATAGAAATACAAATTCCCTAAACATTTGTGTTTTATGAAATATCTGAATAATTCAACAATTCCACATCTTTTTAATATTGGTTTGGGGTATCAGAAGGTGTATTTCATCTTAAAATTATCAAAAATAGCCAAAAAATGTGTCAGTAGATTTGAGGCCAAAAATTTTGTTGTGGTATCACTGATCTGATCTGATATTGAAATGAAGCCTTCTAGGAAATCCAAGGTATGGATTTTTTATCGAAAATGGTAAAAACGATTCGAGAGATGCATCTCAATAACCAAATGAGATTGTATCTCGAATTCATTCTCTTCTGCCTTATTTTTGCATTTGTTTGAAATCTTTCAATGGGGAAGGAAATCGACCGATGAGGTCGCCACCGTTTTGTACAAATGGAGGCAAAAAAAAGTTATCAGTAGTCAATTATTATACACAATGAAAGGATGGCTTATTTCCTATATTCGTACCTTGGCAAATTTCAGCTGCACATGCGCGGATTTGCATCGTCATTTGACATCACAAGGGAACGGTTCATCCGCCATAAGTGCCCATGTTTTTTTCTACTTTTTCACAGCGGTTTTTCTTCCTGTTGGTAACATTCTTCCGTCGTTTTTTTAGTGTTTATGTTTGCTGAATCATTTGACTTTCATTTCAATGGATTTCTAGTGCCATAAGCAGCTATAGTTGGAGCCACTTCGTGATAGAACTTGTTTTTTTAATTGTTTTTCGATTTATTGAAAATTTTTGAGGTAAATATAGCTCTCGGAAAATGTTGACACAATTCCTTAGACAGTGTTAGTCATGCCTGGAAGAATATATGCCTTAGTTTCTTGTAGAGAAAGTTATATTTTTCCAGTTCTTTTTATATTCTCATTCATATATCAATTTCAACTTATTTTATTATCACATAAGTCTCAGATTATTACTATTTTTAATAAATTTACAACTTTCGAATAAACCCATGCCAACAATTGTGACTTCTCTTACAAACTCTCTTCCTCTTAGAGGTAGCCCAGCAAACATGTTACGTGTGGGCCTCTAGAGGCACTTTAAAAACAGCCGACACACAACATATGCGGGCCATCATCATGATACGTCGTCGGCCCGGCTAGCCCGTGTCGCAATTGCCATCAGTAGACCTCTAGACTACCACCCGCTTTATTACATAGCGGGACTTCAGCGGATAGACAGAGTTAAGATGAACTGATATTGCATGGTACATATGGTGCGATTGCGGGTATCCTACTAATCAACCGCGTCATTCCACTGTTGGGATTTCATCAATGATCTATGAAAATATACAGGGGCGTCCAATTCAAGATGCAGTACATGGAAGAACAGGGTATCTTGGAAGACAATGAGCATAAAGACAGTTTCAATGAAAACAAAATGGCCCATATAAGCGCCTAAGAACAATCTAGCATTATATCTTCCAAAACAGTGAAACTTCAATGAAGATAGGTCATTATTATACACAATAAATTCACCAAACATTCAGAATCGAGTGATTCATGGACTAGATATATACAATTCACTGTTTTCACTCTCTGAAGCCACTAATTGTAGAGGATTTCTGAAACTGTAGAGCCAGATTGTTCCTATTTACCTAAACAGACAACTTTTTCTCCATTTCAACCATTTTTATTGTATCTCAAATGGTTTCCAAGATACTCATCCATATTATCCAGATATTGCATTTCAAACTGGTCTGGAAAAATTTTTCCCCGAATAGAACAACACACAAATCTGAAAAAATTCTCGCCACTGTGATTATTTTTCATGACCATATACCACAATGACCAAACAAAATAGAAAATACCCGATTTGACATTCTACACGAAATCAGCAGTGGGGCCAACTGTTAACGTGATATTCAGTAATGCCAATGTTGCATTTTCATTACAGAGGTCGCAGCGGTGCGGCGCGTAATACATAGGATTGTAATTATAATATACTGACTAGAATGCGTTTCAAGCTGCGCGAAATGTCCCATGCATGGTGGCCGCCATTGTTGTTTATGTGGCATTAGTGGCATTGCTTGTAATGGAAAATAGGGTATATCATAATAAAATGTTTTAATAAATGATGCATCAAAGGTACAGAGAATTGTGAATATAAATGTTATATACCTATGTAAAAAATGTTTACTCTTCCACCCATCTATTATACGAAGATATATAAGACATATTTTACATATCCTTATAATTGAATAGGTATTTCTATCAAGATTTTTTATTGCACTATTACATCAATATTTGAAAAATGAGTAAGTTATAAGGTCACATTTGATGTGGGTGCCAGATCATAGGGGGTTCAGAGATAACAAAGGAACAGATTGCCTCGCCAAAGAATAACAAACACACAATTTCCTGACTCAGAAACCTTTTGTGGAATCTCTAAAGTCCATAAGAGAGAAGAGTTTCGAGGCTGGGAAACATGAAATGAAATCTCATTGGAATAAAGTGCCAGGATAAAGACAATAAGCGAAAAGGCTAGTGAGCCTATCGCCAAAGAAAGTTGAACAGTTTCTCGAATTGGACAAGAAATACTTGAAATTGGTAACGGGACTCTCACTGGACACTAGACACTGCCCTCTGAGGTATATTTTTAACATTGTATTTATCCATTTTTCAACCGACGAAACCAAAAAGGAGGAGGTTCTCTAGTCGACGCGTATATTTTTTTTAATGTATGACCACGCATAACTTTTTACAGAGGAGTCCGATTCCGATGATTCTTTTTTCATTGGATAGGGCATACTCCGAAGTTGGTCCCATTTGAATTTGAAAAAAAGTCCACTCCTAAGGGTAGCAAAATGGAAAATATTTATCGTTCACCCTCTGAGTTTTGATCCGTTAACCGATTCTATCAGGCATAACTTTGTACTGGGTTTTCCGATTTGCATGTTTTTTTTTATTACCTAGGGTATACCTCATAGTTGATCATATCATATGGGTAGAAAAATAGGGGATGATTGATTTTTCACTTGTGAACATTGGCACACATATGTAGTTGACATTGACAGATCGCTATTGTCATTATTTTTGTTCTATATCCGTCACAATAATAACATTCTATGGAAGGATGGAATTATATACAAAGTGATGAAATTAACTAACGAGAGCTTTCAAAAATAATGTATGTTATATAACAATAAATAGTTGAAGTAGATAATCGTATTATTTAACTGTTATTAGTTGAAGTAAGGTGGGTGAGTAATTATTTTGGAATTAATCAAAAGTTAAATGGGTAGTAATTAGTATATTGCAGCCACAAAAAATTGAAAAATAAAAACTTTTTAACAAAAAATTAAACCGACGAAAAACGAACTGAAAATCACAAAATAAAATAAACTTCCTTAGTCTTGATAACTAAGCTCCTGTACTAATGTAAGTAACTAATTTCGAGTCGGCGCCAAACGAATAATCAACGAAGATCATTAAATTACTACAAAAAAATTATCAGAATGTCACCGTGCATCTCGATGCCATCATTTTACGCTTTACCTAGCTTGTTTGTTTGGCGCCGACTCAAAATTAGTTACTTACATTAGTTTAGGAGCTTAGTTATCAGGACTAATAGGAAGGACTATTTTATTTTTTGCTTTTCAGTTCCGTTTTTCGTCGGTTTAATTTTTTGTTAAAAAGTTTTTATATTAGTGATCTTTGCCTCTCGACTATACCGTATATTTTCATTGTTTGAGAATATTTTTTGCCATTTGATTAATTCTGTATTGTTGACGCTTCAAAATGTATCATATTAAAACTGTTTTTTGAAAATGCCTACATCTGAAGGGGAAAGGATTGAAATTTTAATTATGATTGGTGTTGGCGATATGATGCGGACTCAACAAGAGGTATGCAGATTATTCCATGAAATGCACCCAGATAGTGAACCTATTTCACAATCTACTGTAAGCAGAATAGAGCGAAAATACATAGAATTAGGACACGTGAGGGGTGCACCAAACCAGTTAATGAAAATAATCAACAAGACGAGACGTAATTTTGTCGGCATCTGGATTTCTTAGAAAATACTTTAATTCCTGATTTGACCTAGCTTTTTCCTGATATTCAAATAGCCAATAATTTAGACCGCAGAAGGCGCACCGCAACATTTTGATGCAACTTTGGTAGTGTATCCAGTAGCTGCATAACTACGTAATTTCATATAATAATTCTTAATACGTTTATTCTTCCTTTCGTTTTTTGTAAAAATACAGTATCGTATAACTTTCTAATAAAATTTTGAAAACACCTTTCGTATTGTTGCTCACCCTCTACCAATTTGACGCAGCTTGTGATATATTTTTGGAATCAGCTCAGTAAGTTAACTCATAAATGAAAAAAATTAGGGTGTTCATTTAATAAAACCGCTGATAACGTCATCACTCGAAGGTAGATCACCCTGTATATTGGATTATTATTTTTAAAAACAGTAAATTGAAATAAAAAATCGACCTGTTTCGGGAATTTTCAATGATATTGTTTATTTAGCTACTAATGAATGTATGCGTTACTTTATGGACACACTGAAAAGGCGATATGTATAAATAAGCATGGCCACATATCATTACCTACTACTACAAACTAATGTAACACTTCATTATATATAACAGTTTTTAATTTATCCACTATGATCACTATAACAAAAAATACAACAAAGTACAAAGACACATCCAAACCGAACACAAAGAAATTAAAGAAAATTGGAATGATTTGGCAACGCTTATAAGTGCCAACCGACAACGCCGTTATGTTTACAAATAGATGATATAAATACTACCGTCATACGTCATACGTTCAGTTGATTATCTTCGTCGCACGCGTGTAATATGCTTATGAAGTCATACTTTTCTTCATTGTTTGGTGTCCTCCTTGGCTATCGCATAAGGGTGCCACGAAATTCGGGTGCGCAGTAGACTAAGCGCGTTCTAGTCAGTATATTATAATTACAATTCTATGGCGTAATACCACATACTGTGTCAAAACGACATCGTCGCGATTATCGCAAATCTTTAACGTGTATTTTCCGGCTAAATTCAAAACATCCATTATAAATATGCGTATGTTCAGCCAGAGCGGCAAAACTGATATCATTCCAATTATTTACCGACATTGGTGTGCAGCTGCCGACATCTTACCGCAGTTAACAGCAACGGCCCGTCTATTTACATCTCATTCATGTTTGCTGGGAGGGATATTATTGAATTTCACCCAAATTTTCAACCCATGAAAATATCAACTCATTAATTCCTATTTATTAGAATAAGCTCAAAGTATCCACAAATATTCTCAATAAATCGAAACAACGAAGTGCCCTATCACGAATTAAAACGCTCTTAGCATCAGTTCACTTTATGGGTTATCCAGAGAAAACGTGAGCATCTACTGTTCTAAAAATTCAATGGAGCAAAAGTAAATTAAAACACCAACCAGAAACACCCAAAAAATCAACAGGTTCAGGTTATAAATAACAAGATAAAAGGTTTACAAATCGTGAAAAATGCATGGGCTCAATCGTTGTGGTTCTGTGGTGACGTCACGCTTTGGTGGCGGAGAGCGTAGGGAAGGAAGATGAAATCGGCGAACTCGGCCATCCTTTCATTGTGTATTATCGTTGTATTTTGTGTTTACATTTTAAATGGTGTGTTTAAAAACATTTAGAACTTTTTAGTGAAGTAATTGTTATTAGATAATATTCACACAACATATCGTGAAAATAACACATGAAGAACATAAATATACCTTTCCTTAACAGTTTATTTCATATCCGGTAGGGGTCGTATCAGGATGATTATTTTCTCTTACAGTACCAACAAAACTGATGCGAATACCTTATTTTCTTAATAACTCGATTTTCGTACATAGAACACAACTAGTTTCAGATGACAGCTTATCACGTACTGTTCTCTGATGGGCTACCGTATGATAAACCTCTCATTCATTGGTCAACCAGAAAACAGTACAATTTTGCATGTGAATCCAGTTTATTAATTTATCTTTGGATTTGAGGAAATGAATGACTGAATACAGTGTTGGCTGCACGATGCAGACTGGTGATCCATCTCCAAGTTCACAGAACGAGTACATTTTGACAGTTGAACTATTCGAATACTCTTTCATAGGTTCTCGAGAAGTCTTTAGACCTTTGAAGAATCGAATATTTCGATTCTTAGTTTTCGAATACCTACCTCCAAACTGTGCTGATTTTTTGGGGTATGAGTGATTTCCATGTTTGGTTCACAATGATAAACTTCATACCTATTTCACATGATTTCTTGAATTCTCTAACAGCTTCGGAAAGTAGAATAACCTATGATAAACCATTATGTTCATTAATGAATATGTTCCACATACCTAAATAAAGACATGTTCCCATTTTTTTTCATATTGTCTGGAAGAAATTTCAGCTACAACATATCTTCACTGGAGTATGTCCTACAATGACAGCACATATTTCTTGATTTTATCGAATTGTTTTCCATAACCCCCTGTATTTCCATTTCCCAATAACAAGAGTGACAGTTTGGTTTCTTCACAGAAACATCATGCCTTTTTTATCAATCCCCACAAATTACCGAAATTATAACTACATTAAAAAAACTACTGCTTAAAAAACGAATTCATGTTACGCTATGCCAACTCATTATTGAAGACGACTTCATTTGAGGAACTTTGTGTTTTGATAAATGAATAAATATTATTCATTACTGGCATATTTTGAGAACATGAAATGAAAGCAATTTGTCGAAATTCTGATAGCACCACGAATTTATGGCTTTTGGTACTTTTGACAATAAAATGAAAATTTAAGATAGGGGCTTTGAGGATCACAGAAAAAATCGATATTCAGAAGTTTTCGAGATCACTTATGAATTTCTGAACGAAATTTTGATATTAAAAATGGTTACCAATATCCCGACTCGATTCTAAATTGAAATCGAGGGGTTTTCGGGGTCACAGTTGAAGTTATTTATTCACAAAGTAGTTTTTGTGTGAAATTTGGCAGGTGTATTTTTGCCGAAGAAAAAACAAAATGGCGGCTCCAATATGGTGGACGAGTTTTGTGATTATAGTTCTAATCTATTCAAAATTAGTATGTGGGGTCTTTTGGGGCTGGACCTCATGATTTCTTTGTCAGAATTCATGAATTCAAAATGGCGGCTCCAATATGGCGATGAGTTTTGTGGATATAGCCCTATTCCAATAGAAATGGGTATGTGGGGGTTTTTGGGGTCAAAGATTATGATTTTTTGGTCCGAGTCAAAGATTATGATTTTTTGGTCAGAATCTACGATTCAATACCAAATTGGTGTGTGGGGGTTTTTGTAGTCGGACATCATGATTTCTTAGTCGAAATTCATGAATTCAAGAAGGCGGCTCCAACGACGTGGGTCGGATTCCATTCAAATTGGTATGTGGATTTTTTGGGATCATCAATTTTTGTCAGAATTCAATAGAATGACGATTTCATGAATGATTGAAAATAATTAAATAAAAATGATTGAGAAAAAAATCAAGACAAGCTTTCATACAAATGCACCAAAAAGGAAAAATAATTTCTTTACTTGTTTGACCTAGGTTATTATGTGAGTAACAGATTCAGAAGCTTGCCGCGAACCTAAAATAGGTATTGGTTGTAGTTTGAAGTTGTTACTCGATTGATATAGTAATGAACCAAAAAAAAGTTTGGTGCCAAGGCATTAGAACAAGATTTAACGAGGCACTAAAATATATTATTTTTTTAATCTGTAAATACTGAATTTCAAGAGTAATTCCAAGCTGTTACATTGGTATGGTTGCAGTATGAAAAATTTTCCGGAGAGAGAGCATGCAAAACTTGTGAACAAATTCTGCCCGGACACTAAATAATTTTTCTTATGGTCTCTGTGAGTGCTAACATTTTAATAAAAATCATTACAAAAAATTACACAAATGCACTAAAAAGGAAAAAATATTTTCTTTTTTTGACCTAGATTCTTCTGTGAGTAACAGATTCAAAATCTTGCCACGCAAGTATTCCTATTTTATATTCACGGCAAGCTTTTGAATCTGTTACTCATAGAATAACCTAGGTCAAACAATTGAAGAAATCTTGTTTTGTATAATAGCTTGTTTTACATTTTTTTCGATAATTTTTATTGCATTCTGACAAAAATTTATAATCTACGATCCCAAAAAAACCCACCTACCAATTTTGAATGGATACGGAAAATTGCAATAATAACAAAACACATCGCCTTCCTGAAGCCGCCATATTGAATTCATAACTTTCGACTGAGGAATCATGATGTCCGACTCCAAAATCTCCCACACACCAATTTTGAATGGAATCGGACTATAATCACAAAACTCGTCCTCCATTTTTTTTTGGCAACAATTCCATAATGCATTGTCACCGGAATTACAAACACCTGCCAATTTTCACGTTATTATATTTGAATGATGTACAAGTCGATTCACTAAATTTTGTAGATTGTTTGGTAGCATTTAAATAATTTTTAAATTTATCTACCACTCCAAATTTACTCTTGTCATAAGGAATTGGATGTGCCTAGATTACTAGAGCAATCATTAATAATATTTAATAGAAATTTACCATGATAGCAGGATTTGTGGATAGCTTGATTATTTTTAGAAAAACGTTACCAGTTCGAAAAGGGCCGGGAATGTTCCAGCTATCAGAATTAGCCAAAGATTCAGTACCAAACGAAACATCAGATAATTTCCACAAAGCGATGTATGATGTACAATTTTTCCAAATATTAGTTCGTTTCATTGGTAAAGAGTCAGAATTATCAACATGCATGTAATCATATAAAGAATGAGCGACTTGAGAACGAAATAATATCTTGTACTTCACCTAATTTAAGTGCCTTAAAAAAATTATATTTCGGGATTTATTGAAAAAAATTGCAATGTAACATACGATTTTCTGAAACAAATGTATCACTATGGAAGAGAGGAAACTGTGATTAATCACCTAACTGAGGAATTGGAGAATGGAAAACCTAGAATTACTAAAAATAGGAATGCATTAACTAAAATCATTAATTAGAATTTTAATTAGATTTAGAATAACAGGTTTGTTTATGTTTAAAAATATTCAAATTATGTTATACGTAAGTACATGTGTTGTGCAAATGTATAAATAAAATAAAGTTTATGCACTGTTGTTTGCCGTTACTCGCTAAAACTACATTTTATTTTATAGCTATTCCTATTGTAGTATGTTTAAAATGCATCATTATATATTAACGCAATATTCAAAATTATTATTCATAACTATGTGCATTCCAAAACGCAGTTCAATTCAAAACAGCAAGACCCTCGTGCTCTCGCTTATTTGAATCACGAGCGCTCGCTTGAGGTGTTGCCACGATTATCAGCCTTCCCTCTCTTGCACTTCTCATACGCAATAATTTAGAAACTTCTTATGGCAATAACCAAATAACTGTATGGCTACGCGTGTTTAATTTTATCTATAATATTTGTTACTTACCTTTCAATAATATACTAGTTTTTCTGAAAGATCTGAATGGAGAGATTTTAGTTATGCCTTAAAATGTGGTGTCCGCGGTAGCCCACTATAGGGATTACGTGTTAAACGTAGCTTTCGGTGTGGTACCAAAAATTTAATATGATACAGGTAATAATGTTAACTGAAAGTGGAATGAATATAAACGCAATCTGATTGGAAGTGGATTTTACGACAACTACCTTAAATATATTTCATTCTGTTACTCGATTGGCCAGGTTTTCTGCAGCCCGCTCTTAGCCTATTAGATATCCACGTGCATTTTTATCCATAGGTATTTGACACCTTCCTTGAATTGAGTTTTCTCCATAGAGGATCGACTGTCTGAATAAGTCTAGGTTCCTCCGTCTGGTGAATGCTGCTATCACTGCACTGACTTACTGGGGTTAACAAAAAATTCTTGTTTCACACAGCTGTTTGAATTAGGGTCGTTTCACGACTAATTAGGTAGGATCTGATCCTATAATGGTTGAAAAATTTTTGTAAAAAATATATATTTAAATGAATACAAGATTGAAATGAACTGGATTTGAAATAACATGATGAATCTCTTCCAGTGGTTATAAATTTTAAATGGGCATAATTTTAATACTGCTGTTTCCTATTGGTCCGTATACACAGTATTAACACAGTATTAACTTACCAAATTCTTCTTCAGTGAACGAATCACTCATTTACCTCAGTGGACTTGTGGGCTAGAATATTACACTACATCGGTCTGTCAGTCTCAGCTGTAACACTGCTTGGAAATTATCTCAATGAAAGAAGTTGAAGAGTGGCAATTGATGGAGAAACATTCCCATCACTACTTCCTCTTCATCGTGACAAGGGTCAATATTGGGACCAATTCTATTTGCATTCTATTGTTCTAATCTTATGAATAACTTGAACTTGAAGTATGGGGTGCATTCTTATGCAGACGATACCTAAGTTTATTACATCATTTCTCCCCTCGATGTCGACGTTTCCTGTGAAATAATAAATGACGGTTACAACTTGTCAGAACTAACATCATCTTGTCCAATGTTTAATATCCCAAAAGAGAATCAAAACTTCAAATCATCTGTGCATTACTTGGGGAGCTACATTTTTAAACGATGAAAAAGAAAGGGAGAGAGCATTTCTTCCTGAAGTTCGACACTTGCAGGGGACTAGGAGGTTAGTCGACGATAGTTCAACGGTTGGTCCCATTTTTGATTTGAAAAAAAACATTCTTTACCGATTATACCACGCATAACTTTGTACTGGGTAATCCGATTTAGATGATTCTTTTTTTATTCTATAGGGTATGCTTGGAAAATGGCCCCATTTGAATTTGAAAAAAATACACCTCTAAGAAAAAAAAGAAAAATAGGGGATGATTTATTGATTTTACACCCATGAACCGATTCTATTGAATCTTGGCACACATATGTAGTTCTGATCACATTACAACATAATAGAGACCCGGAATTAATCATGGAAATTAGTATTTGGGCTCTTCTTCACAAATAAAGATAAATGTGTTTCAGGGTTTTTTAAAATTCAATCCTAAATGGGTGAAATGGGGGTTGAAAGTCTGTATAGTTAGTTTTAAAGTTAGAATCATGAAAATTGATAAGGGGTGATATGGGGGTTATATTGGGATTCCAAGTTTGTACAGGAATTCCGTTATTTTCAAGTTGGGGTCATAAAAATGGATATTTGAAGTCTTTGTTAAAAATAGAAGAAATATCTATTTCAGTGTTTTTAGAAATTCAACCCCTAAAGGGGTAAAATGGAGAGTGAAAGTTTGTATGGGGGTTCCGTTAGTTTTCAAGTTATGATCATTAAAATTGGTTTGGCCTTGTGAGGGATAAAGAAATATATGTTTGTGTTTTTATAAATGCAACCCCTAGGGGATGAAAGTTTGTGTGAAGATTCCGTTAGTTTTGAAGTGAGGAGCATACAAATTGGTTTTTTAAATAAAGAAAGTGTTTAATTTTTAAATTCCATTCCTGGGGAGTGAATTGTAATAGTCGTCACAAAAAATACAAAGTTCAACGCGGTACCAGCTAGTTATAGTATACAGGGTGTTATTGAATAAGTGTCCGATATTTCACAGGACGATTCCTCAGTTATTTATAAGGTGAAAAGTTCATATAAGCATGGGTCCGCAAGGCCTTCATTTTTGATACACAAGGTGTCGAAAATTAATTTTTATTTTGGTTTTTCGTAAATAATTTTCAAAATAAAGTCGATATTTGGACGAAAATTGGTATTTGGGAATTTTTTAATATGAGAAATTCAAATTTGATCTTAGTTTGGCCCTTAATTGTAGGGTGCGCCGCCTACAGCTCTTTGTCTCTTTTGGGAAGTCATAACATTGTCGTGCATGTATGTATCACATTTTTTAGAAGAAGAATCGATTCCTCTATCATTTTTAATTAAAAAAGATATGTCTTTCAGAAGTCGCTACAAGCAGCCTTTTTCGAGATATTTTGATTTACATTAATCGATGCATCCAATCTTCTTCTCATTGATTCGCGAACTTTTGAAAATACAAGTATCAATGTTTTTTTTGTGCTGTCATGTCAAAAATAATATCTTAACGCATAGTTAAATAGTTTTATTTATTATTATTGTGACTATTTGTTGAAAATGGTAAACTTTACCAATGCAGAGTATGCTGACATACATTTTACATACGGACTTGCTCCGAACCGCACAACTCCTACTTCAAAAACGTTTTCAAGAATTCATGCTCGGTTAAGGGAAACAGGAAGTTTTGGGAAAGCTAGTCATCTGTCGGGTGCACATCGGGCGGTAAGAACCCCAGAAACCGAGGAAGCAGTTCTTAATCTGGTAGAACACCCAGAAACAAGTTCCAGAAAAATAGCGCTGACGTCAAACATTTCTCATGTTCTGGTATGGAAAATTTGAATTGATAATTTGTTATGTTCTTACCATATTCAAACATTTCAGGCACTACTTGTGACTTTCCGTTACGTATCAACTTCTGTCGTTGGTTTCTCCAATGCCTTATTCAAAATCCTTCTTTTGAAAATCAATTTCTGTTTACCGACGAAGCAAATTTCTCACGCAACGCTATACCTACGCAATTTTCACGACAACCATTTATGGTCAGAGGAAAACCCCCCTACGATACAGGAATCACATTTCCAAGAACAGTTCTCCATTAACGTGTGGGCAGGTATCCTTGGAGATTATTTTATAGGTCCATTCTTTATTCCGGGAAGATTAAACGGAGACAGTTATCGTCATTTTGAAGAAGATTTGCCTATTTTACTGGAAGACTACGAAATGAAATGTGGTTTATGGATGACGGTGCCCCGGCACATTTTAGCATCCAAGCGCGAGAATTTTTAGATCAAACTTTCGGCAACCGTTGGATAGGTCGGAAAGGGCCTCAACCAGAACCCCCTAGGTCACCAGACCTTAACAGTTTGGATTTTTTCCAGTGGGGACATCTAAAATCCTCAATTCACCAGACACCTATCCAAAATGAAGAAGAATTAAGTAATCGGATAATTAACTCTTGTAGAACGATTCGAAATACTCCTGGGATTTCCCAAAGAGTGCGCGAATCAATGAGAAGAAGATTGGACGGACAGGATGGACAGGCAGGAGGTGGACATTTCGAACATTTATTGTGATTTTGATTTTGATTTATATCTAGTGTTCCGTTGCTTATTGTTGTTTAAAAATTATCGGTTGGAATGCTTCTATGTTAAATAAAAATAAAAGTTTTCAAAATTGTTTCACTTTTTGACAAACACGTGCATCGATTAATTTAAATCAAAATATCTTGAACACGGCTGTTTGTAGCGAGTTTTCAAAAGCATGCCTTCTCCACGTAAAAATGATAGATGAATCGATTTTTCTACTAGAAAATGTGATACATACATGCACGACAAAGTTGTAAGTCCCCAAAGGAGACAAATACTTGTAGGTGGCGCCCCCTACAATTAAGGGCCAAACCAAGATCAAATTTGAATTTCTCATATTGAAAAATCCCCATATACCAATTTTTGTCCAAATATCGACATTATTTTTAAAATTATTTACGAAAAACCAAACTGGAAATAAATTTTTAACACCCTGTGTATCAAAAATGAAGGCCTTGCGGACCCATGCTTGTATGAACTATTCACCCTATAACCTAATAACTGAGGAATCTTCCTGTAAAATATCGGACACTTATTACATAACACCCTGTATAACAGTTAATAGTTCGAGTAAGGTGGGTAGGTAGCAATTAGTAGATTTTATCCTCAAAGAGTTAAAAACTTACCAAAAAATTGAACCGACCAAAAAAGAAACTGAAAAGCAAAAACTAAAATGAACCTTTTTAGTAACCTAATGTAAGTAACTAATTTTGAGTCAGCGCCAAACAAACAATCGACGAAGATCATTAAATTAGTTTAAAGAAATAATATAAAAATGCAACGTGAAATCTCCAGCGATAAACAGTAACATTCCAAAAATGCGCTCTCCGCTCGACCACTCGCAACGACGTGTGCCCTCACGTGTACCCATTCAGGTAGCTGTCTCGCTGATATTGACTTCGAGAACGCTCGGCACTTTCCGGCGAAGAGTTACGTTCCTGAGTCCGGCCTGCCACCCAGTTCTTGAGTCCGGCTCTGCCACCCAGTTCCTGAGTCCGGCCTTGCCGCCTAGACCTCATGGCGACTGGAGAAATTGCAGACCGAGCTCCTACCGAGATTTATCTTTGCAGAATAAGCTCACACCGAGAATTATCTTGTAAACCGAAAATCAACGAAAAGACTATAATAGTTTTATTCTTTGTTTATGTTATAAATTATCTGAGATATGTATTTTGATCATTCCATTTTTGTCACTTGTAACCTGCATTTTCGATTTTCATTAAAAGCATTGAGTAAGGTAAATCTTTAATTGTGCAAAAAGGTGAACGTTGAAAAAGAGTTATTCAACACAAAATTGGTTTCAAACAACGAGTAGTGCTTTCCGAACCAAGGGCTGCGAAGGCACTATCGTAACTGAAGGGACGCGCTGCCGCCGCGCACCCCGCTGCCATCATTTTAGGCTTTACGTAATTTGCTTGCCTGTTTGTTTGTTTGGTGCAGACTCAAAATTAGTTACTTACATTAGGTTTGGAGCTAAGTTATTGAGACTAAAAAGGTTCATTTTATTTTTTGCTTTTCAGTTTCTTTTTTCGTCGGATTAATTTTGTGTTAAAAAGTTTTTTTGACTGTGTAAATTGTGTGTATGGTACATATTCGACGGAACGTTATAGTTTCGAAATACAGACGCTCCAGAATTCATGCTTGAGATGTCGGAATAAGAAGAGGTCAAAGGATCACTCATAAGTTGAAAGATGGTGGTTGGTTAAATATGGAGAATATGAGATTTGATTAGGCTGCTCTTTCGCAGTATTATTATCAATAAAACACTATCATATCTACATAAATAAATTGTATTCAGAACAGATGTGAGGAACGCTATCTCAAAATTTATAATTTCTTCTCATCACTAAACACTACTATGCTCCAAATACTGGTATCTCATAATTCATTTCACAAGTAGATATCATTTAAGAAGTTCTTTATTTATTCGTGACAATAATTCTCTCTCTCTCTCTCGCTCTCAGTGAGCTTCATAACTATGCCAAATTTGAACTTTCCACTTGAAATAGTCTCTCTTTGGCCATCAGAAGGACAAGATTTTTTTTTTATTTTCAACGTTGATGCACCAAATTATGAAAATAATTCATTAGTCATAATAAAAAATCCCAATCTTGAATCCATTCCTCCCAGTTAGAAAAATCAATGTCAACCCCAAGCTTATCACGAAATATAGGCAAGATAATTAAAGTGATATTATTCATTGGGGCGGTCTGATCGCACCGGGAGGTAAAATCAGGCCTGTCACCGACATCTGGCTACACTAATAACCCTCTCATTACCTATTACCAAGCTTTGATTCGAACTCTCCATACCCGGCTTTTATGCGTCCCTAAACCAACCAAAAACTCGGATTGATTAACCTGTATAAACCACTAACTATCTGTCTCTGATGGGTTAATTATACTCCAAAGTTGCTTCAAGTCGATGTAGATTAATTAGGAATCTGTTCCATTGTTTAGGAATATCAAGGATCCGTTTACTTTGTTCGTAGATGCATTTAATATATCAAAGACTCCTTCATGGCACTAATGTCAAAATCATTATTTGAATAAGTATATATATATATATATAATCTGTAACACATAGTCCAGTGAGTTTCGGCATGTGCCCAGAGATGTGCTGATTAAATCAGGGAATCTCACTGTGAACTTACCTCAAACTATAGGTAGTTAGTGAAGTGGGTTAAATAACCATGGAAAACAACAACTTTTCTAATCGTCTCAATACGAGGTTACTTGGCAAATGCATTTCAATCCATCCAATTCGGGTCGCCCACCTGTATACCGGTTTCGGAGTTTTTGCCCCTCATCAGTACAGGGTAGGTCATGCTTCAGACACCAACTAATGACTGCGACACCAAATATATCTACTTCACTGCCTAGGTAGCGCTACCTCAGATCTACAGATATTGGGGTAATCAGCAATGAAAAACTCTTATCATAGCTTTCGGAAATGTTTATTTCCATCATCAGGGAGACTACAATAGATGAAAGAAACCAAATGTAATACATATTCAAGTGCGAAACAATATGCTACTTACAACTTTGTTGAGATTGGTTTCAATGATGTTAAACATATTCATCTAACATAGTGATACAACAAAAGAAAAAAACGTAGATCAAGGAATAAAACGAAGTTCAAAGTTACTACAACCACATTAGCGTTGTTTAAAAATTATATAAATGTCTTCCGACAGGGTCTAGTCAGGAAACGGGGAGCCAGGGCTTGACAGGAAGTCCTGGCAGCCTTAGACAAACAGAGGGACAGGAGGACTGAGCTACCAAAATGGTGGTCTCTTCCCCTGCTCCTCCGAGCTCCTGAGACTTCTGAGACATCCAACACGGAAGGGTCTCCACGGCCCTTCTATGCAGAAGGCTCAGGGAACTCGATATAAATATAACTCTTATCCAGGAACCGTGGGCTTACCAAGGCAAGATAAGAGGTATGAGCCTAGCCGGAGGATCGCTATTCTACTGCACCTCCGAAGCAAGGCCCAGGGCCTTTTTTTCACGCAAAAAATGTCGAAGCCACTCTGCTGCCAGGCTTCTGCCACAGGGACCTGGTAGCGGTGAAGATCAATGTGGTCGACGATACAAAGGGAAAGACATAGTAGGCTCCGCTTACTAAACGGAGAACCCTCCACGAGAGGTAGCTTCACTGATCGAGCACTGCGAGGACCGGGGATTGCCTCTCCTGTTGGTTTGCAACGCAAACTCCCACCACACGTTGTAGGGAAACCGCGACGCGAACCCAAGAGGTAGGGCACTCCTCGAATTCCTGAGTTCCAGTAACCTGAAAATCCTCAACAGAGGATCAGTGCCCACTTACTTCACGCCTCACGCCCCTGGCTCAAACAATCGTCGATCTCACGTTATGTTCCTCGGAACTAACCGGGAGCGTCAGCGAATGGCATGTGTCGGTGGAAGAAACGTTAGCGGGCCACCGACACATACTTTCTTACTAGCAGGCAACAGCTATGCAGAAGACAGCAGATATAGGAATCCCACAGCCACCATCCGATGGAATCTCTATGAGGAGGAACTGAAGGAAAGGCTCGGGATCATGCCTACACGTTACGGATCGGAGGCGGAGATGAGACATTTGCGAATTGACTCAATTCCGCCATCCTATATACGAATCCAGCTGTCCCTTGAGAAAGGCAGACAAAGCAGGTAAAATCCATGGTGGAACTCAGAAATAGAGTTCCACCGCAAGAAAGTCCGCAAACTTCTCAACAAAGCCAAACGTACAAAACAACCCACCCATATAGCACGAGACGTTTGGGGACGTCCATTTCAGATCCAATTTAGGTCTGAACGTCCTGGACCATTTCAGGACGTACTGAAAACCGTAAATTTTTCAACGTACCCAGTACATATGAATTCGATGTACTGGGTACGTCCATCTCTGGACGTTATCTATTTAATTTTAATTGAAGGATATATAACACGTTGAAACAAATATTTGTCTACTGATATTATTATTTGTACAATCTGAATTAATTTCGTCATTTGTATAATATTAAAATATATTTCAAGAAACAAATATTATCAGATAGAATCTCTTTACAAGAATACACCCTCGCTGTTTAATAAAAACCTGGAATACATGTCCATAACAGCTCATAACTTTTTACTGGCCGTAATCATCTAGTTCAAAGTAACTCAATGGTTGGCGACTTCAAAATCGTTTCAGCTTCTTCTTTTATGAGGTCTGTGGGTACAATATAAATGTGAGCTGTAAGCGGACTTGAAAGTTGGGTAACGCTAGTTCACATGACAGGTCTCCCTTATCACGTGCTGATTTTTGATTGGATGCTGGACGAGAACTTTCATTCTGTCATTCAATAACCAATCAGAAAACAGTACGCCGTCCGCCTTAACCCAGATGCTAAAAGCCGTGTAGGTCGAAATGTCGACAAACTAATCCGAAATTGTAATGTACATACTCTGTTTCTTTGAAACAGTAAAAGTGAGACAGCAATAAATTCGTAGGAATTTCTCGACGGCAGCCGTATCCCCGTAATCTTCATTCGTCATGGATCATTCCAAATCACAGGACCCATTATGGCGTCTGACTGAGGGCAAATAGTTTTCTGAAGTGCCATAAGAAAGCATTTGGTTAGTGGTGACTAAATCAGTTAAAACGGATTATCTCCAGAGTTTTGCGAGTTTTTTGTTGTTTATAGACTTTTTAAGATGCAGAGTGTTTATTTAAAGACATTATTGTTGCAAAATCCTATATTGGTAAAAGGTAAACTGAAAAATCCAATTTGTCTTTTGTTTACACAACAGCAGTTTTTGTTTCCTAGTTCTGAAGTAGAATATTTATTTACAGATATCAAATGAAGCTAAAGTTAGTGAATGATTTACATTGAACATTCAGGAACTAGCTAGTTCAATTGGAATTTTAATGTTTCTATTTAGTGCTAACCATAGCTATTACACCAAAGAAATGAAGGCCTACAAAAGCTTCAATCATTTAAGTATTTTGAATCGGGCTTTGTTTTAAATGTGGGGACAAAGGTGTTGAATGGTTTCTATATTTTACTGGGAAATGTAAGTTTTTTTAGAACTGCATGAGCAGATAGAATTGCATAGTCAAGTGTTTATGCTCTTCAATAAAGTTTGAGCGTTTCATGTTGGAATTCATATATTAAGTATCAATAGTATTAACATTTTTTACATATGTCTGTAGTTAAAATATCTTGTCAATCTTTTTGTACATTAATGGGTAAAATGCCACCTTTCCGTTCTATTTATGCACAAAGCGCTTAACGTGTTAAGAACATTGTATTCATTTCTATTGAATTTTGTTTATCCAGCTATTTTTTCAGGTCAAACATTCTCAGAGAGAAAATGAGAAACCATTGGAAGTTTGGTGCATTTTGGCCAAAGATGGAAATGTATTAACAGCACATTGCACATTTAAGTGATGGGCAACCAAAAATAAACCCATGAAGTCTACAGGAAAAAGAAAAAGTCTCCAAAATGAATATTTTCAGGTCCATGTTTGGCAACCCAAAATAGATGTTTGAGGGTATGATCAAATAATATTTGTCTTTATGATGTTAAGTGGCCTTACTGGCTATTGTAACATGGAGTACTTATAGGAGAAGGTCCAAATAACTGAAATCACTAGATCTGTTGCCATCCTCAGGACAATGTACAGTAGGTTCCTTATAATAAGTTGTATGTTAGAAGGGACATATACTTCGAAATCACCTTACGTGTTTAATAATATAAATGAAAATTCCTATGTATCGATAACGGGAGAAGAGTTTGCATACATTTTATTACTACTAGGAACCTAGTCTCCCTGAGGATTACTCCATAAAAGTCGAAACGTCGGCAACAGATCTATAGTGTTTTCAGTCATTTTGACCTTTTCCTAACCAATTCCTAGTTTACAACAGTTCTGGGCACATTCAGATTCCGCTCATTCATACATCCCCAGTAAGCCCATTTTGGGTCCTCAATTACCTAAACCGGACGTTTTGGTAACGTACTCAAAACGTCATGTTTAGGTATTCAGGACTCAAAACGGACATACTGGGGATATACGAATGCGCGGAATTTGGACGTCCCCAGTACGTACATGGACGGCGATCGTACCTAATCTGGACATCCTCAGTACATACGGTACGTCTTGGCCGGACGTTCCCCATATGTTTTAGGGACATACTTGTGCTATGCCCCTAACGATTGTGTTGCCTCACAAATGGATTTTCATTTATCAGACCATATAGCAAGCGAGAACAAACATTTTCGATTGGAAAATTCAGGAAAACTCAATAATACCCAAATTATAGAATATAGGCCTTTTTGCGACATAACAATGAATAGATGTAATTCAATTTTGAAAAATATCAATTGGGATGTTTTGCTCGAATTTAATATGTTTGATTGTTTCCTGGAAACACTCCTACATGTAATGAACGAATATTTTCCAAAAAAAACAAAAACTGTTAAAAAAAGTAATATGGAAAAAAAATTGTTTAATGACTTAAGAAACTATAGAGAGAACCTGAATTTTCTGATCGAATATAACAAGAGTAACCAGAATGTTGATTTGACACCGGAAATAATACTTGCAAAAAAAAACTATCAACCAAAAGAAAAAATATTACTCGAGCAAGATAGAACAATCCGCAAACAAACCTAGGGTCATTTGGCAGATTATCAAGCAGCCCCTCACCAAAGAGTCCTCACAGGACACCCGGTTCTCATCTAATGAATTGAATGATTATTTTGTGAACATTAGTATCAATATTTTGAAACAGCTGGAGAATATTCCGGTTGATCCAACGAAACTTACTTCAACTTATATACAATTCCATAAGAGTATTTTCTTCATGCCTGTAGACTCCACAGAAGTTGGACATATTATTGCGAATCTCTCGGATAGTACCGCTCTTGATGTGTATGGATTAAGTAACAAGATGTTGAAGAACATGAAAGAGGGATTAGCGGAACCTCTCACCAAAATAATAAACAAATGCTTTGAGACAGGTGTGTATCCCGAGAAGCTCGAATTCAGTAAAGTGACCCCTGTATTCAAAAAAGGAGATAAAAATGAGATAGAAAATTATCGTCCTATCTCAATAATCCCAACTTTATCAAAACTCATTGAAGCTGCAATGAATAGTAGAATAATACAATTTGTGGATTCGAACGACTTGCTCTCAAAGTCCCAGTTTGGATTCAGAAAAAATCTATCTACATCGCATGCCATATCTGAACTGGTGCGAGCCACGGTGGATTCCTTCGAGAGGGGGGAAGCACTCACAGCCGTATTCTGTGACCTCTCGAAGGCATTCGACTCTGTGTCGCACTCGATTCTACTCGAAAAACTTCCGTACTATGGAATTAGGGGGAAAATAGCTGATTTGATTGATTCTTACCTATCCGAACGAAAGCAGGTTGTAGAGCAAAGTAGTGTGATATCTCCAGCAGTGAATGTAACAGTAGATGTGTCCCAGGGGTCAATCTTGGGACCCCTACTATTCCTTATATATGCTAATAATCTTCCACACCATATGAACCCTCTCAATACAGTATGCCCGATGATACTACTTTTTATGAGAGTCACATGAATATCCAAAGCTACTGACTGACAACGCGTTGAAAAAAATCGATTTTTTTCTGCAGACAATAAGTTATGCTTAAACGTCAAAAAAACTGACACAATTACTTTCACACTAAAAGAGCTAAAGGACAGTCAAAAAGTTTTTGGGGATAATACTGGATCAAAAACTCAATTGGAAAGACCACATCAAAGATCTCTCTACTAAGCTGTCCAGCACTCTTTACTTGCTTCGTAGAATCAATGAATTTGTTCCTTTTTATGTTTCGAGAGCTGCTTACATGGGGTTATTTCAGTCTAAGC
Source organism: Gonioctena quinquepunctata (assembly GCA_018342105.1). NCBI lineage: Eukaryota > Metazoa > Arthropoda > Insecta > Coleoptera > Chrysomelidae > Gonioctena > Gonioctena quinquepunctata. The sequence goes on along the minus strand of JAFIRS010000380.1, from coordinate 378,875 downwards.
TGTCATACGGATTGGTTTTCTGGGGACTTTCAACTGATTGGGAAAGGGTATTTATTCTACAAAAAACGGCTATTAGAATCCTGGGAAGGGCAAAACGGACTGACAGCTGTAGACCTCTATTTAAAAAATTTAATATATTAACCATTGCGGCTCTATACATGTCTCGTCTATATCAAAACACAAAATATCACCCTAAAGTTAATCACAACCACGAATATCTGACCAGAAATGGCCACAATCTTCTTATGCCACAGCATCGACTGGCAATTACTCATAAAAGCTTCCTTACTGTGGCGATAAGGCTCTTCAACCATCTACCACCATATATGAGGAATTTGCATATAAATAAATTCAAAAAAGTATAGAAGGACTGCTGGTTGATCTCTGCCCTTATGACGTTAGTGAATTTCTCAACTGCAAGTTTTAATACTTTGCCTTTTTAATGTGTCTCTTTTGTACCTACACCTTGACGATGCTAAATCTATTGTACTGATTATAAGCAAATAAATTGAATGATTGATTGATTGATATGGGCACACACTGGGAAAACTATAAGTCAGCACAAAGAGAATACAAGAAGAGTATTCGAATAGCACAGAGGGATTTTTCGAAGGTTTGGAAAACAAATATTTGGGTTCAAAATAAATAATAATTCGACTGCATCGAAACTACCAATATTTCGGGCCTCTTCTTGTTCTGCACCTTTCATAATTATATTAATAATTGATGCGAATTCAAAACAACAAATTATTGATAATTCATTACACTATATTTCTTTTTGATTTTTTCGGTTCATTCAACTGACTGAAAAAACAGATTTAGACAAAAATAGGCAAAGTAGCATATGAACTTAAAGAAAAAATCACCGCCTATCGGCATGTACGATCAAAGCGGCAAATCCTATTATTTTTCTCTAGCGCATTTCAGCTCATTCAACTGACATTGGATATACTATACTTACTAGTGGGACGATTGTGGGCCTAAATCAAGAAAGGTTGACCTGCAGCTAGTCCGCCACTGCTAATAACTGCCATCCCTGTTTTTTACACCGCGCTATCCCCCAAAACGCGCAGTTCGGTACTTATGTGGAGTTAAAAATTGAATGAGTTTGATTGTTGAGTGCGACCGGAATCCATTACTCTGCTATTAGGTTCCAAACGTTCAAAGAAGCGCTAATGTTTCGTAATGGCGCACATTGTCCCTCAATACTTCAATCATTTCATCTACGAAATAAGCTCTTTATGCTCCGAACCACTTGTGACTTTTCTGCCTTTATGCGATAGATCTCAATTCCGGTGGAGAGAAGGAAACTGGTTGCGAATTTCAGTTGATCGTATCTTTCGTTGCAAATGCGTGGAAATGCGCAGTTTCAAAGGATGAAAGAAACGTCAAGTGAATGTTTTATCAAACACCAAACGACAGGAATCTATGAGTAGCGTAAATGCACCTTCATGCAAAATGGGTTTCTGAAAGACTTTTTTTCTTTCCCTCAGTAAAAATGTATCATTCTTGTCAGAGTTCGCACGACTAATCGTTCTTTATAAAAATATCATTGAGCCAAGTAGCATTTTAAGTGGACGAACAGCGGCCAGATTCTGAAAACTTTAAGTATTTGACCACAACCGCCGTATTCGGTTATCACGCGGTGGCTACCAAAATGGGGAACACTTTTTTGGTGGCTGCTACGTTCCGATCTACGTTCCTGGATCTCAGATAGCCACATTCCAACCACGTTGTGGTCACCTGGCAAAAACGTGGATATGTAGTGGCCGACACAAGACACGTTAAACTTCGTTTGTGTAAATAATATGTAGCTCGATCTCTGTTCAGCAACATATTTTTGTGATAAATGTTCCCTATTCTTCCATTTTGCCTGATTCATTTCTAACACTCGATCAACTATAAAAATATATAATATATAAACATACAAACGTGTAAGTAAGTATATTGAATTTGGATACTTCTGATAGCGATAAAATTAAAACGATGGAAAGTTTTGTGTGAAATATGGGTGTTGTAGCTCGATTGTGAGCACGCGCCATCTGAATACAGTTTATTTGAGGAAAACATTATAATTTTGGATATAACTCGCCTCTGAAATTATGTACTTAAATCCCTCAAACATTGTTTCATCAATCTTGGTTAGTTGAAACAATTACTTACGTAACAATTTACTACGTTTATGACAAATAAATCTTTATTGAATATTTCGATCATTTCTCTAATAATGGCGACCCAGCTTATTCCTGTGAATATGGCGGCTTTTGGAGAATATAACTTTAAAGTGGTAGAAAGTGTAAATATACCACTCTAAAGCTCCTCCCATCATGAAGTGCCCAGTGGAACTAAATTATTAACTTTCCACCACTGGAAAGTGGCATTCACGTCGTAGGCCCATGACTCACCACTTCAAAGTTATAACCTAAAAATTACAATTAAATATCAAATCTAATTTCTTATTTGAATTTCCCCAAATTTAAAATGAAAAATAAAACCCCATTAAAATATAAAATAATCAAAAATATTACAATGAAATAAACCTCAAAAATTTTAAAGGGGCGAACACGTCGGGCTATTATAACCTGCCACTTCAAAGTTATAACCTCGAAATGGCGGGTACATCTTCATTAATTATTGAAAAAGGACATGTACCAAGTATAGTGGATTTATGCAGCTCCAATCAATAATTATCAAGTATCAAGTAACAATTATCAATTAACAAGTAATGAAAATTATGGCATATATGCAAACAGAATCAACAATTAAAGTATAAATATTGAGCAGGAACACAAGTCAGAGATCCGATCTATTTAAATTAACCTTTTTATACAAAATCCAGAGAAATTGTCTATTGAAAAGGCATGACACATTCTATTTTGAATGAGTATCATTCTTGTTTCACGTAACAGGTTAAACAAACTTTTTGTAAGCCACAATAAAATAATTTGAGAATACTTAGGTTAGCTTTTGTCATCGCGCGGAATGGGGAATTTTGAAGGTTATTGTAATGCGAACTGTGGTTATCACTTATGGAGATAGCAAGAACGTGGCAACCATCACCACATATCACAATCAAGTGCCTGCCACATTGAAGGTTTTATGGAAGTTCCCAAAACACCGAAACTATCACTCTCTTGAATATGACTGTGACTTCTAAGTGATATTTAAGTGGTACAGGATGGTTACCGCAACGGTTATTTTCTACTTTTAAGTTTGAAAACCTTTAAATTGATTTGCTCAGTGGCCATCATGTTTCAGACACCTCAAATGACACTAATAAGTTATAGAACTGTGGAGTGGCTACCATAGATGGAAATTACGTGGCTACATCCATACACATATAAATTTTCAGTTATTCTTACTGTATAGTGGTAGATTCAGTAGTGATTACGTGATAACCACCGAGTCGAAGTTGCAGTATCAGTTTCCGGCACTATAATGCTGCTTGGAGATGGCACAGGTATGCATTAAAAAAAAATAAGAGCTATATTTTTTGTTTATTCCACATATCCTTTATATTTTTCTGTACGTTGAATATGAAAAAATCCTCCGTTTTGTCATAGGACATCTCGTTTCCTGACAATTCAGGTAACTATGTTAAATAAGGCATTACAAATAAATGAAAATAGACTTGAAAAATTAATTTTTAATTGCAAATTATAAATGAAAATAATTTTCGAACTGAAATGAGCTCACTAAAACACACTAAATTCGTTTCTTCTTCCCTCTCGGTATATTTTATTGGAACTGGTACTATGCAGTAGAATTATGCTGTTCTGTTAGATAATATAACTATGTGACAGTTTCAGATTAGTTTTAATGACAGATTTTGTTTTCAACAACAAAGTAACAGTCATAGAAACAATAATATATCTAATTCTCAATATCTCTCATTGATTTATTATCCTTCGAAAGTTAATCCATTTTTAACCGACGAAACCAAAAAGGAGGAGGTTCTCTATTCGACCCGTATATTTTGTTTTTCCATCATATTTTTTTATGTATGATCACGCATAACTTTTTACTGAGGCGTCCGATAATTCTTTTTTCAGTGGATAGGGTGTACTTCGAATTTGGTCCCATTTGAATTTAAAAGAGGAAATCCACCCCTAAGGGTAGCGAAATGAAGGATATTGATCACTCACCCTCTGAATTCTGGTCCGTTAACCGATTCTATCAGGCATAACTTTGTACTGGGTTCTTCGATTTGGATGATTCTTTTTTAATAGATAGGGTATACCTCATATTTGGATTTCGAAAGGAATTAGCTACCCTTACGGGTAGAAAAATAGGGGATAATTGATTGTTCACTAGTGAACATTGGCACACACATACGTAGTTGACAATGACAGATCGCTACTGACATTATTCTTGTTTCCCATCCGTCAAAATCAGTATATTTTATGAGAGGATGGAATGATATACAAAGTAATGAAGTAAACTAACCAGAACAACGAAAATAATTTATATTACAACAAATAGTAAAAGTAGATACCTAATCATATTATTTAACTGGTAATAGTTGAAGTAAGGTGGGTAAGTAAGTATTTTGGAAGTAATAAAAAAACAAGTAGGTAGTAATTGGTAGATTTTAGCCACAAAAAATTGAAAAATAAAAACTTTTTAACAAAAAATTAAACCGACGAAATAAGGAACTGAAAAGTAAAGAACAAAAACTTTTTAACAAAAAATTAAACCGACGAAAAAATCAACTGAAAAGCAAAAAATAAAATAAACCTTCTTAGTCTAAATGATAATTGAGCTCCTAAACTAATGTAAGTAACTGATTTTGAGTCGGCGCCAAACAAACTAGCAATTGAATTAGGTGAAGCGTAAAATGATGGCAGCGAGATGCACGGCTGCGTTTTGATGACTTCTTTCATAGATCTTCGATAATTGTTTGTTTGGCGCCGACTCAAAATCAGTTACTTACATTAGTTTAGGAGCTCAATTATCATTTAGATTAAGAAGGTTTATTTTATTTTTGCTTTTCAGTTGATTTTTTCGTCGGTTTAATTTTTTGTTAAAAAGTTTTTTTTTCATCCGTGTCAACTCCTTTGTCATAATATCGGCTATCATATCCCTTTTAAGAAGTAGAAAAACTCAAAGTCATCTCCACAATTTAATATCGCAATCGATTAGTTATGAAATGGTGGATGGGTAAAAAACCATCGATTAGTACATGTTTCGAACCTCTATAGGTTCATCATCAGCGGAGTGTAAAATTATGGGGAAGAAAAAATGATGGGTTTAAAATTATTATTATAAGTCGTCATAATTGAAACCACTGACAAAATGAAGGTTTGCCTTTAAAAGTTATATATCCCCTTTTTAAATCTAGGGAGGCTAAAGACATTAGCCGATACAAAATAACTCGACGACATGTGGAACGTTAAACAATGGTAGCAATGAGTGATGATTGAGAGCTGTCTTCCTTGCCAAAGTGTGACATTATAATGTTGAAAAACTGATTCTGATTCTCAGTTGTACCTTAGTTTACAAACATAGGTTACCCGTAGAGTTCTTAGAACTAAGGTTTGGTACCTATCATTAGTTTTACGATCGGCCGAGATTACATACTGTATTTTGGGGCGTCTTTTAATTGAGAAGATTATAAATCCTTAAGCGGCCGAGTTTACATCTGCCCATCGAACGAATAGATGAGTTTGATTGGGTCTAATTCGTAAGCGATTCAAAAATGTCATTATCAGTCAATAAAATTCATGAATGAAAAAATATGTGAACTTTGAAATTATTCCCTCCTTCCAAATAATTACCGAACTTCTATTTATCAGAAGTAACTGACGCATTCTAACGATCTCATATAAATCCAAGCGAAGTAACAATCGACACTAATGGCCTTTATTAACCAGCCTACAAAGCGTCGCGTCGAGGAGTAGCTGGCGCGCAAGCAAAGGCCACAGATTTCTCCCATCTCTCATCATCCGACCCTCCCAGCAGATCGAACTGTTTCCTTCCTCACACCATTCCGAGCCATTTCCCCACAATCATTTCTTTACTCGATCTTTCAGACACTTAGGGCGCACTGAGCCGATTACTTTACCCATTATACCCATTGAGAAACACAAGACAACTCCAAATCACGGAGAATGTAACTCGATGATTCAATTGTGTGTCAATTTATTTCAAAGGATTCCGATCATTCGTGAAATGGGTGCTTGAGAGAAATCGCTAATACGAGGGCGTGGACGGAGGGGATAATGCCAATTTGCACGTTATGTTACTCACGTGATAATATCGAAAAACCTCAAATTTGGAAATAAACTTTAAAAGGATATTCCTTGGGGGTTGCATCCATGAAAAAACCCAGATTAATAATAATAATAAAATTTATTGAATACAACACGATCATAAAAATGACATAAGATAAGTCAGACAACAATTAATTCAGAGAGTCAACATCAATACGTAAAAATGATGGAGATGGAGATATATATTATTGATTAAAATACTCATCGGTACTACAGTGCGAGTTTCTAACTTTCAGTAACTCAAAGACAGTTGTTTTGTTAGAAATATGCCCGGACAGGTCGATTTTTATTTTGAATTGCGCTCGTTTTTATGTGAGAAAATGTTATACAGAGTGTCTCAAATTTGAAATATGACGTCATCGACAATTTTTTTAAATGGCAATACTAATTTTTTAATGACTATTCTTGAAGAGTATAGTAAGTTACACATGCGTACCAAATATAAAATTTTTATTCCTTGTCGTTTTTTAACAAACATCAACTAATTCGAAAATGAGATTCACCTGATCTATCTGATATCAACTCAAATATGTGTCTTCAATAAATGCTCAAAATGTTGTCCATTAACTAACTGACAATATCCTAAACGGAATTTAAACTCGTTTTGAATATTTCTAATTACTTGGGCGGAAATTGGTCTACACTCCTGTCGTATTCGTTCTTGTAACTGCTCAATGTTTTCCGGTTTGGTGTTGAAAACCTTGCTTTTCAAGTACCTCCATAAGAAATAGTCCATAGGTGTTAAATCCGGAGACCTGGGAGGTCATTCAACAGCTTCTCTTCTACCAATCCATCTGCCTGGAAATACATCATCCAGATACGCACGGGCAGGTCTTTTAAAATGGGGAGGCGCACCGTCTTGTTGGCACCAGATGTTTCTATTCGGGACATCGGCTTCATCCGGATCAGAAAACAGAGTAGCCAAAGTCGGAACTAGTTCTTCCCGCAAGAATTCCAAATATCTATCTCCATTGAGATTCCTTTGGAAGAAAATTGGTCCTATTACTCGATTACCAACAATTCCTGCCCAAACATTAACTTTTGCTGTATATTGAGTGTGGCCTTCCCTCATCCAGTGTGGGTTGTTGTCTGCCCAATAACGACAATTTTGACGATTTACCTCACCATTTAACGTAAACTTTGATTCTTCAGAAAACAGGACGTTTTCTATGTTAACAACATTTCTGTCTAGTAAATCGATCATTTCTTCGCAGAATAGGATTCTTCTATCCGGATCATCTTCGGTGAGTTCCTGGAGGATTGTCAATTTATATGGATGAAATTTATGGGTTTTCCGAATTTTCATCACTGAAGACTGGCTAATTTCGAGTTCCCTAGCTATCTGCCTAGTGGGAACATAATGATTTTCTTCAACAGAGAGGAGTACATTCATTTCGACATCTTCATTGAGGGCACTCTGACGATGATTCTTTGTTTTTCTTAAATGCCAATTTTCCCGAAACTGTTTTTCAATCTTGCTTATGGTACTCTGCGATATGGGTGGTAAATCAGGATACTTCTCTCTGAATAAATGAATAACTTCATTTTGTGTACTTGTCCTATCTCCTTAGCCAATCATCATTAAAATTTCAATCTTGTGGGTTTCAGTTAAGTACGGCATTTTGTTAGGTTTTTCAATAAACGTCGTTTCTCACAAAACGACAAACTAATAACCTTGATAAATATCCTCGCTCGATACGATGCCACTCTCCTTACCTGTTTTTCTTTAACTTTTTTGTATGACATTGTCAACATCAACCCAGTTTGACAAAAAATTATAAACACATACCTCTTGACAAAAATTAGGGACGGACCGAAGGCAAACAATTAAGGGGGAAATATGTATCTTCTCCCAACTTCATAACTAAACAACTAAAAATAAAAAAAGGTCACACTTCACTTTTTGTGAACGACACCTTGTTTATGTGGTGTTCAATTCGTCCTTAGAGTCCCATTGTCAACTCCCAATTCGCCAACTTATGCTGACCGATCTCCCAACTATGCGTGCGTTTCCCATGGGCCGTCCCATTTTTTTTAAAGTGCCTGAATTATTTCATTGAGTTAGATTCCTTCATTTCTCGCATTAGTTGATGTTTGTTACATATCTGTCAAACGACGACAAGGAATAAAAATTTGATATTTGGTACGCATGTGTAACTTACTATAACCTTCAAGAATAGTTATAAAAAAAATGGGTTTGCCATTTAAAAAAATTGTCGATGACGTCATATCTCAAATTTGAGACACGCTGTATAACATTTCCTCAAATAAAAACGAGCTCAATAAAAATAAACCGACTTGTCTGGGCATATTTCTAACAAAACAACTGTCTTCGAGTTATTGAATTTATTCCAAGTTAGGAACTCGCACTGTATAAAAGCAGCTATTGATCAAGTATTCTTTGAGTTTCGCTTTGAAATGATTTTCCCTATTTAGGTTTTTTATTTCGTCAGGTAAGTGATTATAAAATTTTGACCCTTTGTAAGACGGACAATTTTCATAAGATGAGTTGAATGTTTATGAAGTCTTTTTAATTCGCCTTTTCTGGTCGGATTTGCATGGAAATCACAGTTCCGATTGTAATTCTGTACCTGTTTTTGGAATAACAGTACATTTGTAAATATAAATGCACGGTACGCACATAACTTTATTCTCAATAAAGCGGGGTCTACAAGATTATCTGCAATCTATTCTATATATTAGTCGCATAACCCTCTTCTGAGAGACAAATATTCTATTTAGTTTTGTGGTACAACCCCAAGTGCAATATTGTAGGAAATATGGGAATATACAAGAGCAAAGTAAACATTTGAAAGTTGGGCTCTATTGAAATTGGACCTCAATTTACTAATTGCATAGTACCCACTGTTAACTTTTTTACTGACATGATTTATAACACACTCCCAGGTCATGTTACCATCGATATATGTACCAAGGAATTTGGTGTTATCTGATTCTATTATTTCATCACCTACTCTAACATGAAAGTTATCAATTTTTCAATTGGTCCTGGAATAAAATTGCATCAAAACAGTTTTCTCTGCATTCACCACCAAATAATTTTTATGACATATAATGTCGGGGTCAATAATGTCGAATGTTTTCGGTAAGTCAAAGAAAAGTACACCGAGATATTAGAGTACGAATAACGGATCATATACGTGGAAGTGGAACTAACGCAAGTGGTATTGACAACATATCATTATATAACAACAATAAATACTTTCCGATATTATATCAGAATGTGCAAGGTTTGTCGTTCAACGAAAATATTGCCTCCAAAAAAACAGTGATGCTAAAATGAATAGTTTGACATGTTTGTCAACAACTTATTGCATTTCTAAGCACTAACAATGAGTCGATTCGGTGAGTCTACGAACGCCGAAATTAGTCAAATTGTTAATACCTGTGTGCCTACTAATACAGTTGCGACGCAATCATCAATCTGGCTACAATTTTCTACGTTTTGCGATGCAAAAAATATAAATTTGAGCCAGATACTTCCATCAAGAAATTGAATGTAATATTGCAAGATTGGACATTTGATATGCGAAAAGGTAACGGAGAAAACTACAAAGAAACGGTAATTAAAACAATTTGGAACACCACCGCTAAAATGTAAATATTATAACGAATTCAATATTGTATTTAATCCTTTCACCGACGTTAAGTTTAATTCATCACGAGCTGCACGTAATGCTAAAATCCTACAAGCACAACCCGAGAAGAGAAAATCTAGTGCATCAGCTCTCAATAAATCTGAAGTATTTGCAATGGCCAGATCATATGACGAAAATGAACCGGAAGGACTTCAAAAGAAATTATATCACATTTTGGCATTGAATTAGCTTGGCGCGGAGGAGAAGCAGCTTACTGCAAAACCACTTATTTCGTATCTGAAATTGAAAATAATGGAAAAGAAACTGGACGTATCGAGTGTAATCCTCTATTTTCGAAAACGAGACAAGGCGGTAACAATAAATTATGTGACAGCAAATGGATTACGCCTAATATTTAAGAGGAAGATATTTGCCCAATACGTTTATTTAAAAAGTTAATGGAAAAACAAGACACTTTTATAACATTGGACAGAGTATTTCTTACACCAAATGCCTTTTGGAAGAAGACAAATTCTAAAGGTTGGTATAAGAATGTGCCGATTGGAATTAATTAAATTTCCAAATGGACTAAATGCTCAGCACAACGTATTGGTATAGATGTCAAACGTGTTAAAATTACAAATCACCCAAATCGAGCGGCAGCAGTTAGCGAAGTAGGTAAAGAATAACAGGACACAGCAATTCATCATCAATAAAACCATACTGACAAGTTGACAAAGAGTATCATTCGAGCATTATTCAATCAATTCGTTTGGAAAAAAAAACTCCAACATCTACTACAGAAACGATTAGCTGTGGCACCCGCAGCGACATCACTGTTCCTAGTATGAATTTCAATAACTGCGTTTTTAATAATTGTATACATTCAAATAAAAATGTGTTTATTTTCAATGTTTTATAAATAAAGTTTGCATTGATATGTTTCTAAATTTCTTATTCATTAAATTATCCTGCCGAATTACACTCGATGTTTGTTTTGATGTCAAGTAAATTTGTGTTGTTCAAATTCTAAACTGTTTCCTCCAGCAATTTGACTCGAAAAACTGTCAACCTAAAAACGCTTCGCCTTCGGTGTCGCGTTTTTAATAGTTGACAGTTTTTCTAATCTAATTGCTAGGCAACAGTTTCTCATTAAACAACCCAAATTTATCCGATAAAATACAAACCTCTCGTGCAATTATGAGTGACAAAAATACTTCCAGGAACCGACTGTGCTATCATACGAAATATGGTATGGATTATTAGTAACGGAGAAAACCCGAAAAAAAAGAAAAAATCTGCTTTTTTTTTCATAACACCACCATTTTTCAACTTTTGAAGCAGGCTCCCCACGACATAGTGATGATTGATATGATCCTTACGTGTGAAAAACTCAGGCACCGTTGAATTATCAGTTTTGACATAATTGCAATTTTATTTTTTTAATGCACTTGCAGCAGACCTGAATGCGTCATAAGTGGTCCGATTAAATTTTTCTGAAAGATTTTGAGAGTAGAAGTATAGTACTACAAAATGACTATTCCCATTTTGCGTCAAAATGCTGCGAAATAGGTGAGAAACACTTGCAAACATGACTGAAAACCGGCGAGTGCATGAAAGCGGCTCAGGAGTGGGGGGTAGAGCAGCAGATTCATAAAGGGCGCAGCGCGCTTGTATTGCTATACATACGCTTCCCCGCGACTGCTGCTCTAACCCCACTACTAAGCCGCTTTCACGCACTCGCCCATTTTCAATCATATTTGCAAGTATTTTTTACCTGTTTTGCAACATTTTAACGCAAAATGAGAATATACGTTCTGTAGTATTATACTTCTACTTTAGAAATCTTTTTGGAAAATTGGAATAGGACCACCCATGACGCATCCAGATCTGATAAAATAAAGTATATTAAAAAATTCAGATTGCAATTATGTCAAAACTAATCATCCGACAGCGTCTGAGTTTTTCACACATAAAGTATATATTGATCACTACTATTTCGTGGAAAGTTTGCACTACAACTTAAAAAGTGGCGGAGTTATTATTTAAAAAAAAGCTGATTTTTTCCAGTTTTTCCGGTTTTTGTCCGTTACTAATTATTCGATCGAGTTGTGCTGGAACTAATTTTCTTTGCATTAAGATTCTCTACAATTCGTTTATAGAGAGTATCAATATTGCTTTATTAGTTTTCATGTTACAAGTCAAAAACAATAAAAAAAAAATGCTTTTAAATGTTTATAACAAATTTAGCAATGACAGTTGGGAGTAGGAAACATAACAGGATATAAGTACGGACCGACTTTCGTATGATGGCATTCCGCAATGATAGGAAGTACAACCAAATTAATGCCACCAGGGTGGAGGCGTAATGGTACTAGCAAGGAGGAGGCTCTCACCAGTGATGATAGCTGAAAGTTCCAGTATACAGTGCGTTTGGCTAATCGTTCCCATAAAGTTTAGGGATATGATAATTTTTATATGCTGTGTGTATATCCCACCTAACTCTAGAGTGAAAGCATACAATGAGTTTCTCCTACAACTGGAAGAAGTAACTGACATGAACTGTTCTGACTTTTTCTATATTTTAGGCGATTTTAATATACCGGAAGTGAATAAAACGTCATTCAACTTTGAAAACTGCACTGATAAGCGATTTAAAGAGTGATCACGATCTTTTCTCACTAAATAATATTACTAACTCAAACAACATCACACTTGATCTAGTCCTGACTAACATGGTTCAAGCCGAAGTTACGGAGGCTGATTTAAGTCTCATTGATTTCATCCTCCATATCATTCACCCTACAGAAAACCGTAGCAAGTGACACAGACAGATACAATACAGAAGAATATACTTACAATTTCAAAAAAGGGGATTTTCATAAAATGAAAAGTATAAAATAATTTATTGGAATCGTAGCAAAGCGCTTTCGACCGTTAGGTCATCATCAGTGCGTACCTGAAAATAAGTAATATTGATAGAGAATAAGTTACTGAAAAGTTTTTTTGAGAAAGAAAATTGACATATTTTAAATGTGAGGTTACTCACTCGTCAGGTGTACAAGAAGCCAAAAAGACCATAAAATATCTCATGATCAATGGAAGTTATATAGGTTTACGTGACACACATGTTAAAATACATATTCTAGGCCAGGATGGAAATTGATAGTACAATTTTTCCTTATCTTTTAAAAAGCCATTGTTGTGGTGTGATAGCTGGACCCAAGTGACAAGATTGGCAATTGACAAGTGAACTATGAAGTAGATTGGCAGGGAACACCAAACCATGGAGATATCAGAATCAAGAAAGGAATATCCCTGTCATACGGAAACACACTAGAAGATGATCAATCTAATGAGGACTGTCATCTGTCGAACATATGTTCCAATATTCCAAGGAAGACCAGACAAGACTCTTCAATTCTCACATTTGAGTCATCATAATTGAATATAAGTTCAAAGGAGAAGTCTAATTAGACCTGTCCTGATCAAAACAAACAATTGAATAATTCTGGTAGTGTCCATGGACAATGAATTTAAATTTTTCTTAATAAAAATAAAAATCCTTGTCCACCATGGCTCAGTTGAACCGCAACTGGGGGATAAGAATGTTACATCCACAGACTCTTGAATGTACCTCTTTCTACTGTTGAGTATAAAAAAGAAATGAATATTTTGAAACAAATAGCTTTCAACAATGATTATAATCCTAGAATTATTAACACTTTGATTCAAAAAATTAAAAATAAAAATGAACAGAACGTATTTTATCCAAAAAAATTCAATCGCAATTGTTTGAATTCCTTTTTTAAACGACAACATTTCTAACAAAGTAGCTAGTTGCATTAAAAGTAACTTTGACAACATTAAAATTTCTTTCAAAACCAACAATTGCTTGAGTAGATTTTTGGTCAATACAAAAGACAAAATTGACAAACTTTCCAAAAGTGGTATATACAAGTTAAATTGTGAAGACTGCGATGCAGCCTACATTGGTAGAACTTGTAGACCTTTGAAAGTTCGTATTATGGAACATTTAAATAGTAATCAAGTATCTGCCTTCGGTCATCACTTAAGATTTAACAATCATAATTTTAGTCCAAATAGAAATTCACAAATCTTACATGAAGTCAGTTCCAAAAATTATAATAGATTAGATTTTCTTGAAGATTTACACATTAGTAAAGAAATACTCAACAATAACCTTTGTCTCAACACGCAAATCAATTTAGATAGATCCTATATTCCACTTCATAGACGTCTAAATTAAATAATATTTAACTTCCTTAGCTATTTTTTTACACTAATTCACATTTCAGTTTCTTGATAATCATGCTAATAATTTTCAATTTCCATTCTCTATGATGATTTTACTTGTTTCTCTTTGCAATTTGCCAGCCTCTTTTTCAGTTTTCTCCATACTGAGAACACAAGTCATGTTCTGGATATCACCTTTTATACTCTGTTTTACTCCAGCTGTGGGATTTGTGAAGTTGGGTCTAGTTCCCATTAGACTTGTATCACACTTCTTATCCCCCAGTTGCGGTTCAACTGAGCCACGGTGGACAAGGATTTTTATTTTTATGAAGACAAATTTAAATTCATGTCCATGGACACTACCAGAATTATTCAATTGTTTGTTTTGATCAGGACAGGTCTAATTAGACTTCTCCTTTGAACTTATATTCAATTATGATGACTCAAATGTGAGAATTGAAGAGTCTTGTCTGGTCTTCCTTGGAATACTGGAACATATATTTGACAGATGACAGTCCTCATTAGATTGATCATCTTCTAGTGTGTTTTCGTATGACAGGGATACTCCTTTCTTGATTCTGATATCTCCATGGTTTGGTGTTCCCTGCCAATCTACTTCATAGTTCACTTGTCAATTGTCAATCTACTTCATCGTTCACTTGTCAATTGTCAATCTTGTCACTTGGGTCCAGCTATCACACCACAACAATGGCTTTTTAAAAGATAAGGAAAAATTGTACTATCAATTTTCATCCTGGCCTAGAATATGTATTTTAACATGTGTGTCACGTAAACCTATATAACTTTCATTGATCATGAGATATTTTATGGTCTTTTTGGCTTCTTGTACACCTGACGAGTAAGTATAGTTTTCCCAATAATAATTGCAGAAGCATAAAAAAGTCTTGCGGCGAAATCCTGTGAGCAGCAGTGGCGGAGATAACTAATTTTCTTGAGATATTTTAAGATTTTAAAAATACTTCATAAATAATGAAAAATGAAAAAAAATTAAAGACAAGCTTTTATTTATACAAATACATTAAGAAAGAAAAATAATAATAAATAAATAAATGAATAATAAAACTAGAATATCCTAAAACGTATTTCGATCGGCACACCAAGACCACAGACGCTACTGGTTTTTGATCTTTCAGAGCTATTAAAACACAAATATAACGCGTGATTTATGACCTCCCATCGTATAGACACACCTACAAGCATTGATGTCCGACTTGATTGGCCCAGACGAATCGGTTGTAGAACAGACAGCAGTCACTCAAGTCCACGTTGACCAGCGGGCTCTTTGTGCCGACGGAGACTGTATACAAGTAGTACAGATTATTTTTCGTTCCGTTTCTTCGCATATACGCTCGTGTTAGCGAAGTGAGTTTTTATTTGCTCCCTATAGAAACAGCTTCTGCAATTGATATTGGATGGACTATAACCTCACATTTAAAATATGTCAATTTTCTTTCTCAAAAAAACTTTTCAGTAACTTATTTTCTATCAATATTACTTACTTTCAGGTACACACTGATGATTTTAATAAATTATTTTATGCACGAAATACAATTTTCTTTCATCGATTTTCATAAACTCTACCACCAACTAAGTCAATATGACTGGGGAAACGTACTAGTATCCCAGGACACAGATGAACTTGTAGATAGTTCTCAAACAGCACCAAACGCTATCTTTGCTCAATGCCTTCTGAAAAGGAAAGTGACGACAAATAATGAAAACAAATATCCCATCTGGTATAATGCTGAACTCAAAATAGCGATTAGAGACAAGCAAATATACTTTAGAAAATCAAAACATACATCACCGAGGCAACATGAGTACAGGGCGAAATTCCGGGAATTGAGGACAAAAGTAAAAACATTAATTACCGATTGCGAACAGGAGTACTTACGAACTATTGAGAGTATTATTAGCTCAAATTCTAAGGAATTCTGGTCTTATATAAAAAAAAGAAAGATAATAAAATAGCGAATAACTTTAAACACAATAATGAAACTATTGAGGATGATCAAGATATATCAAATGCTTTCGCGGAGTTCTTTCAATCAGTTTACAACAATATACCCTCCAGTAGTCAATGAGTCCTTTTCTTGCATTGAACTCGTCGATAATTTTGATTTCGAGAGGTTCTGGTTTGGGAAGTTCATCCCTTGCTTCTATGGCATAACCAAAATTTTCATATCTGTTAGGTAAACTATATAAAATTAGGATCGATAGCAAATCGTCCGCCATTTCAATTCCCATCTCTCTGATTTTGTCGTCAGTGTCGAAGAATGTATTTAGATGATATTTTATGTCATCTCCTTCCGACATTTTTGTGAAAAGTACCTGCTTTAGTAGACTTGCCTTTCTAGCTGGTCTCTGGGATTCATACGTTCCCTTGAGTTTTTCCCATACGGCACTAATGGTTTTGCATTGCTTTTTAGGACATAATTCAGATGCTTGCATTGACAAAATTATATCCGCTCTGGCTTTCTGGTCAATTTTATTCCACGCTTCTGCCGCTGCAGCATAATTTGGCTTGATTGCTTCACCATTCACATGAGACCAATGATCGTTTTTGATCAGAATTGCCTCCATCTGCAACTTCCAATATAATAGTTGTGTTTGCCTAGTTTTTCTACTTGCATCAAAGATACTGCTATTGCTATTGTTATAACTTTTCCTCATTATTTTTATACTGAGCTATCTGGGCCCATAACCTGTTGTATTTTGAGTAAGTAAAACGGAGATTAACGAGAAAAATATTTTTTGTAATTATATATCAATAATGACATGTACAGGGTGAGTCAGAAGTACTTTGACAAACTTCAGGAGGTGATTCCTCACAATATTATAATATGAATTGTCCGAATAAATATATTTCCGGAAACGCTTCGTTTCCAAGATACAGGGTGTTGGAGTTTTATTTTTATTTTGGTTTTTTTCAAATAACTTTCGAAATACTGTCCTCAATTCAATGAAAATTGGTATTGAGAGGTTTTTTGAGGTGTCAAATTCGAACCTGATGTTATTATTGCTCTTACTCGTAGAGGGCGCCACCTACACGTCTTTATCTTTTTTGAAGATTCATAACTTTTTTGACCGTACATCTAGCACATTTTCAGTAAAAAAATCAATTTTTCTATCATATCTTCGTAAAAAAGCTACCCTTGTTACAAGTCGCTATAAGCAACCGTTTTCTAGATATTTGGACTTGAAAATTTCAAGTCGATAATTTGATAATCGATGCGTGTTGAAGTTATTACCATTATTTTGCATTTTTCACAAGAATGCTCAGGAAATAAATCTGACGTTTAAGTAAGTAGTTTTGGTGTTTTGGAGGGGGCGCCTCCTATTCTATTTATCTTTACTCGTTTGAAATAGTTATTTTTGTATCAAGGGTGCAAAATTTGTATTTGTTTTAATAAAATTTGCAAGAAATATCAACATTTTATTTCAAGAAATTTTGAATATGTAGAATAAAATAAAATATAGGAAACTAAATTGTATTCGAATGAATTGTTC
Organism: Gonioctena quinquepunctata; assembly: GCA_018342105.1. Classification (NCBI taxonomy): domain Eukaryota; kingdom Metazoa; phylum Arthropoda; class Insecta; order Coleoptera; family Chrysomelidae; genus Gonioctena; species Gonioctena quinquepunctata. The sequence goes on along the minus strand of JAFIRS010000380.1, from coordinate 361,216 downwards.
AAAGTGTCCACCTTCAGCGAAGATACAGGCATTCAGTCTTCTAGTCGTTGAATCTCGTACCCTCTCAAAAATTATTGGTGTGTTTCTTATTGTTTCACAGGCGTCTACTATTCGGTTTCTTAGATCTTTCTCGTTCGCTACTGGAGTTTTATAAACTAGTGACTTCAATTGTCCCAAAAAAATAAATATAGGGGATTTAGATCTGGGGACCTTGGTGCCCACGCCTGGTTAGGTTCTCCTACATCCACCGATCCATCGATTTGGAAAGACAGTGTTAAGGAATTCCCTGGCTACAAGGCTCCAATGGGCCGGAGCCCCATCATGCATAAACCACATGCGGATACGAATTTCTAATGGTACATTCTGAAGTAGTCCCGGCAATTCATTTTCTAAAAAGTCTCTGTAAGTTCCGCCATTCAGTCGGAACGGAAGAAAGAAAGGACCTTTCAAGTAATTATCAATTATTGCCGACCATACATTTACAGAAAATTGATACTGATAATGTCTTTCACTAACTGCGTGCGGATTTTCCAGAGCCCAAACATGGTTGTTATGAAAGTTTGTGAAAGCATTTCGGGAGAAGTTTGCCAAGTCCGTGAAGAGTACATATCTAAAAATTGAGGATTTCCAGCCAATTTTCTCAAAAACCACTGACACATAGCAATGCGTTGGGGAAAGTCTCGTGGCAAAAGAGCTTGTACCCTTTGAATATGGTATGGATGAAATTGTTGATCGTGGATGATTCTCCAAACTGTGGACTGAGTACAATTGAGAGCTTCAGCAATTATTCTTGTACTTGTTTCTGGATTCTCCTTGACAGCTTCTTCCAATTCTGGGGTTCGGACTGCTCGTGGTCTTCCAATAATATCAGCTGCTCTTTCAAAGCTACCTGTTTCTGCCAAACAACGGTGGAGACTGGTAAATGTTGGAGCTGAAGGCAGTACTCGATTAGGAAATCGCTCCTGGTGAATAGGTCTTGCTTCGCGCGCATTGCCATCCGCAAGGCCATAAACGAAATGCATATCGGCTAAATGAACATTATTGTTTAAATAATCCATTTCTTTCAAAATTAGTGTTTTGAAACTTACAGAAACTTCAACAAAACGATTAACTGTCACCTAATATGTAATTACCAAAACTACTTACTTAAACGTCAAATTCATTTCCTAAGCATTCTTGTGAAAAATGCAAAATAATAGTTATGACATCAACACGCGTCGATTACCAAATAATCGACTTGAAATTTTAAAGTCTAAATATCTAGTAAACGGTTGCTTATAGCGACATGTAACAAGGGTAGCTTTTTTACGTAGATATGATATGATAGAGGAAATTATTTTTTCAATGAAAAATGTGCTAGCAGTACGCTCAAAAAAGTTATGAATCTTCAAAAAAGAAAAAGACGTGTAGGTGGCGCCCCCTACGAGTAAGAGCAATAATAACATCAGGTTCGAATTCGACACCTCAAAAAAACCTCTCAATACCAATTTTCGTTTAATTAAGGTCAGTATTTCGAATGTTATTTAAAAAAAACGAAAATAAGACTTCAACACCCTGTATCTTGGAAACGAAGCTTTTCTGTACCTATATTCATTTGGACAATTCATATTAGAATATTGTGAGGAATCACCTCCTGAAGTTTGTCAACGTACTTCTGACTCACTCTGTATATCACTGACTATCAACAACACTTCTTGTTTTTAGAACAAAACATAAAATATGTATACAGCGTATACAGTAATAAACACACATTGAAAAACTACATATTCAACAAATCTTGTTTGTTTGCTTGTAATAATAATAATAGTAAGTAGCAAGCGATTTTAAACAAACTTCCTGATGAGCTAGAGACTTGAAACATTGAACATAGCTCAGAACTGGATGACAATGCAATATAAACCCGCCTCCTTGTCTGTCTGTTCGGTAGTTTGTCTGTTATAGATAGATAGTTAGATTTTATTGGTCCATTTAAGAGAACTTTGACAAGTTACAGGACAAGTCACGAAAAAACTCATATGAGTAAAAAGATACAAATTTGTCACTTTAACAAAGTCAAAGCATAATATATACAAACAAATACATATACTTATACTAATATATACATATATATGATTATATAATATATATATATATATATATACACATACACATACATACACATATATTGCGCATTTAAGAACATTCAAAAATTCAGACAGAACAAAACGACTCTATTTAAAATAATTAGTGAACTCATCAATATTGTAAGGACTTATATCTAACATAAGCAGCTTGATATTATATTTGAAATGATCCAACTTGGTAAATCTTTTATATTCATTAGGTAATATATCATACAGCCTAAGGCCCATTATTTGGTATGACTTTTGACACAATGATGTACGATTTCTTGGAACATGGAGATCATTTTTTATTCTTGTATTGTAATGATGTACCGATTCATTTTTCATGAACTAATCTAGATTTTTGTGTATATACATCAATAGTATAAATAAACCATAAACCGTGATAATATTATACTCTCTGAATAGTCTTCGACAGGAAGTTCTTGAAGATACGTTAGCAATGTTTCTTAATATTTTTTTTGTGTTATGAAAATATCTTTCATAGAAGACGAGTTACCACAAATTAAAGTAAGTAATACTTATTTATCCAGAACATTTCTTAAAACTCTAATTTGATAACACTTGCTATTCAGACTCTTCATGAGATTTACGCAATGAGTGATGAATGAGAGATAATAATTATAGTAAGGAGCAATCGTTTTTAAACTAACTGAAATAAACCTAAAATTTGCCACATGTCTCTATTATAATCTCACCAAGATGTTCAAAATCGATCGCAAAATTTCAGACATACAGACAACTAAAAATGAGAAAACAAGTATTAAGATAAAACAATTTTTTTTTAAAAAAAAAAAATAATTTCTTAGCCCCATACAGATTGTCCTGATAAAATTCACTAACAATTTTATTGCACTGCCAATGATATATGAAGTGTTGTGTGAGTTTTCTCAAAATTCGCGTAGACAGAAAAGTATTATTTATAGCAATGAATTATAGAAAGCATATTTCATAAAAATTACTATGTTGCTTTCCTAAGAATGACAACAAAATTATCTTAATAGTGATGTTAGCTCCTTATCTAAGGGTTTCAATTAATAGAAATTCGATCTATTGAACTCATTTCTAATAATTATGTAGACACATCCAAATCATTTTTATTTTTCTTTTCGTTCTCCAATAACAACAGAGAAATATCATGAACATCTAGTCCACGTGACGATTTGTAAAAGCGAAGCCCCTATGTTGGCTTGAGCAAACATAATATAAATGTATCTCACCCTATCAAATGAACATTTAATATCTGGGCATTAACTGAGTTAAATGAAATATTAAACTGCCTGAATGACATCTTTATTCGAATATCCATTCACGAAAGAAATTATGCTTCGATCAAGAGATCCTCTCCAATCCCAAATATTCGGCGTGTTTAATCCCTTTTTATGAAATGGGCCAACGAATGTCACGGAAAGGACTGGTTGAAGAACACTTGAGTTTGTTGCCATGCAAAAATTATAAAATGAGTTTTTTATTGTACTACACGGAAGGTATACTAATAATAGTGATTCTTTTCATCATAATTGAGGATGTAATGGATGGACACAGACAAGCACAAGGTAATAAATCCGCGCACAGTGTGATATCTTTTTATAGTCCGGGAGCCCGTGACATCAAAAGTACCGTCATCGCGGATTAGAAAAATTCTAGTGAAAATTGACTGTAGAAAACCATACGAACAAAAAACTTTTTAACAAAAAATTAAACCGACGAAAAAACCAACTGAAAAGCAAAAAATGATAATTGAGCTCCTAAACTAATGTAAGTAACTGATTTTGAGTCGGCGCCAAACAAACAATTATCGAAGATCATTATCTATGAAAGAAATCATCAAAACGCAGCCGTGCATCTCGCTGCCATCATTTTACGCTTCACCTAATTCAATTGCTAGTTTGTTTGGCGCCGACTCAAAATCAGTTACTTACATTAGTTTAGGAGCTCAATTATCATTTAGACTAAGAAGGTTTATTTTATTTCTTGCTTTTCAGTTGATTTTTTCGTCGGTTTAATTTTTTGTTAAAAAGTTTTTATTTTTTACTTTTCAGTTCCGTATTTCGTCGGTTTAATTTTTTGTTAAAAAGTTTTTATTTTTCAATTTTTTGTGGCTAAAATCTACCAATTACTATCTACTTGTTTTTTGATTACTTCCAAAATACTTACTTACCCACCTTACCTCAACTTTTACCAGTTAAATAATATGATTATCTACTTTCACTATTTGTTGTAATATAAATTATTTGCGTTGTTCTGGTTAGTTTATTTCATTACTTTGTATATCATTCCATCCTCTTATAAAATATACCTATTTTGACGGATGTGGAACAAGAATAATGTCAGTAGCGATCTGTCATTGTCAACTGCGTATGTGTGTGCCAATGTTCACTAGTGAAAAATCAATTATCCCCTATTTTCCTACCCGTAAGGGTGGCTAATTCCGTTCGAAATCCAAATATAAGGTATACCCTATCTATTAAAAAAAGAATCATCTAAATCGAAGAACCCAGTACAAAGTTATGCCTGATAGAATCGGTTAACTGACCAGAATTCAGAGGGTGAGTGATCAATATCCTTCATGTAGCGAAATGGGGTCTTAGGGGTGGATTTCATATTTTAAATTCCAATAGGACCAAATTTGAAGTACACCCTATCCACTGAGAAAAGAATTATCGGAATCGGACGCCTCAGTAAAAAGTTATGCGTGATCATACATAAAAAAATATTATGGAAAAATAGTATATTAAAGTATAAGTGGATAAAAAGGGCTTTAAAACACGCGCGATTTTTCGAGCACGACGGCACAGCCGGAGTGCTCGAAATAGAGCAAGTGTTTTTAAGACCAGTTATCCACGAATACTTTACGTTATTTTTTTTTATTGGTGCACTTTGAAATCATATATACTGGTATTATTACTACAAAAAATAGAAATAAGAACTAATAATGCAAGAAGGTTGAATTCGTGATGTGACATCAGTATACCTTTCGTTGTCATGGAAATGAGAAAAACATTCATTTGCAATTTGTTACCAAAGATCAATATTTGTTGTCACCAGAGCTCAAAAATGAATGATTCTAATATCGATTTTTTGAATAGTGAGACAGAATCGCGGTTAATACCGCAAAAATCCAGTGATATATATATATATATATATATATATATATATATATATAAAAAAGAATATGAAAAGTTCATCAAATGGATGGAGGAGCACATATAAATGAACGAATTGTTAGTAATATTTTATCTGACGTTACAAGGTACTCCTGTCAGATCAATAATAAAAAATTTGTCATTTAGACTTCACGTTTGTCGATTTGTTGATGTTGTCATGGTTACCTTTAAAAAACGCGCGTTTTTTAAAGTTCGATTTAAACACGCTGAGGCGTGCTTTAAATGGGTAAAAAGGGGCACCAATAAAAAAAAAAAATATTTGGGTCGAATAGAGAACCTCCTCCTTTTTGGTTTCGTCGGTTAAAAATGAGCACGATGTGGCGAGGTTTCTCTTGCCGCAAATATTTTTAATTAAATTAATTATCATTAGTAATACCACTCGAGGTTACATTATTTCCAGAAATTTTTGCGAGGGTATGAATATTTTAAAAATAACCAAGCTTGGACACGAATTTTTTTATTACATATTTGAATCTACGCATACGACTTTATCATTGAAAATTTTAATGGGGTAATTACAACCCCCCCCCCCTCTCCCCGAAGAAACAGCAAAATATTTAAATCGATGGAATGGGCACCAAACTCCACATCTCTACTCAAATCTAAAGCCGCGTGGAGTGGCACTCCTCGCGCCAAACTTGACAGTTCACGCGCCGTCGGATAGGGCAGGCTTGGCGATCTTCGGTCGGCGCGGTGAGTCCCGTCGTCTGTCGGTAAATGAACACGGTTCAAAGGAGCTCGGACGATGGCCCTCTACACGTGCATACCGCTCCAACGACGCGGCTAGGCGCGTGGTTCTGTCAGTGCCGCCGTGGTAACTTTCACCATGGAGTGGTCGAAAGAAGTGGTGTTTTATCCCTCCATGAAGCCCAGCCCCTTGTTTGGAACACACGGGATCCAAACCATGATAGATAGATAGATAGATAGATATACTTTATGGTCCAAGAATTTCTCATTGACAAAGTAAGATAAAAAATATGGTTATTAATAAAAGGATTGGTAGAACATATAAGTATTGAAATCGATTGAATATAAAACAGATAGATATGAAGATATATACAAAACAAAAAATAATTAATAAATAAATAATAAATAATAATAATAACCTTGCATACTATAAAAGCAATTGCATCACAATATATACAGAATTTCGTCAAGCAAATAACATAAGTATTCACATATACATATATATGCACCGTCGTACATGTTAAAAATAGTATTAAAGCAGATAAAACACAAAAAAAAGAGAGAGAGAGAGAAAAAAAAACAAAACAAAAGTGTTTACATAATAATTATTTTAGGATCACTTTACGGTATTTGAGACATGTTCACGTGATATTCCTGCAGGCTATAAAAAGCCTTTTCAAGAAGCATATTTTCAACTGATCTTCTGAAGAGTTTATGATCTGAAATGTTTTTAATTAACTGTGGCAAGTGATTGAATATTCTTTTTCCTTCATACATATTAGAGTGTTTTGTTAAATTCAGTTTAGGTATTGGCAGGTGAATATTGCAGCTCTGTCTGTATTGTAAGGTCTATTTTCAGAAGAATCAGTAACATATTTTTTGTGAATCAGGCATACCACTTCCAGAATGAAGATACTTATTACTGTTAAAATTCTTTGTTGAACAAAAAGTTGTCTATCCCTGCAGTTAGCCATACACAAGTACCTAAGAGATCTCTTCTGCAGTACAAATACCTGATTTAGGAGTGTTTGATTACAAAATCCCCAAAACGCAATGCCATATCTTAGATGGGACTCTACAAGGGCAAAGTATGTGGATCTGGCTGTAGATATGTCAAGTTCATTGGCAACAATTCTAACAGCAAAAGATCCGGAAGCTAACTTCTTACACAAAGATGTGACATGTTCATTGAATTTCAGCTTGTTATCAATGTGCAGGCCAAGAAACCTAGTACAAAGTGTCTCTTCAATATTAATACCATCAAGTAGTAAGTTATCATAGCTGAATTTGAAGTTAACAATTTTGGTTTTATCCAGATTAAAGCAGAGCAAGTTTGAATCACACCATTGCTTAACTTTCTTTAAATCTGAAGAGACCGCTTGTTTCAAGATATTAATGTTTTTCCCATGCCATAACAATGTGGTATCATCAGCGAAAATTGTGAAGGATCCTTCAATATTTATTGTAGCGAGATCGTTTATGTACAGTAAAAACAAGATCGGGCCCAAAACAGATCCCTGGGGTACTCCGCAATATAGTGTCGAAAGATCAGAACTCACATCGTTCGTTTTCACTATTTGCGATCTATTCTCGAGGTATGACCTAAACCAATCGAGACATGTTCCTCTTATTCCATAGTGATGCATTTTCTGAAGCAGTATTTCATGGTTAACACAATCGAAAGCTTTCGAAAAATCGCAAAACACTGCTGCAATTGCTTCACCTTCATTCAAGCTCATGTATACCTTTTCCAAAAAAGAGAAAATTGCGTCATTAGTATTTTTAGAATTCTGAAACCCAAATTGACATTCGTTTAATATTTTTCCATTTGATAAAAATAGTAACAATCTTTTCTTAACTAATTTTTCTATGATTTTAGAAATTGTGGACAGCAACGAGATTGGTCTGAAATTTGATGGGAGGGTAGTGTTACCACCTTTAAAAAGAGGTATAACAAGTGCCGTCTTTAAGCCTGAGGGAAATACTCCAGTTTCTAAAGATTTATTTATTACATCTGCTAGTGCGGATAGCGCTTTGAATGGTAGGTTTTGTAATAGTCTCCTAGTTAATCCATCCAATCCGAAGGATTTATCGTTTTTTATTTCCCTTAGTGTTTGTTTTATCTCGTGAACATTTGTAGGCATTAATCTAAAATAGGTTTGGCAGGAAGTATTGTCGAGATAGCTCAAAGGATCCAGTTGAGATGTTAGATTGGCTGTCAAATTTTTTGCAATAGAGCAGTAGTAGTCATTCAATGTATTAGGGTTTATGTTACTAATCTCCGCTGTTGTCGATATACTTCCTTTTCCCCGTAATTCGTTAATAATTGCCCATTTCTCTTTAGGTTTGTTTTTTGATTGTTCCATCCTGTTGGAGTAATTTAATTCATGATGCCTGGAAGCGATTTGAAGAGCAAATGAGTATAAAATATTCAATAGAAGAATGTTTACGGCCATCACTGCCGGCGCACAACAGACTACAACCGCTGCGTGTTCACGTCTGAAACCGCGATCCTACATGCGTCGTGGGAACGGCCAGACACATTTCATTGCGCCAACTGTGACACTCAACCCTCAATCCAGGATTGCCACTCCACGCGCCGTTGGATCCCGGCTTAAAACGTCGTGGCCGCTATTGTCGCTAGGCATGTTAGTTTCCTGCGGAAAATCGTTCGAATTCTTCTAAAAATATGGGCGATGGCTCATTCGATTCGGGATGCCATTCTGAGAAAGACGTATTTTTCGATTTTTTCCGCCGACGAAAATTTGCTATTTTATTTTATTTTTTGGCAACAGCTAAAGAACTATTGATGAATGAGAAAATAAAAAACAGGTTTTTGAAGAGGAGAAGATTTCCTATGAAAAAGTCCCTACTCTCGGTACTCAATTATTGATAATTTTAATTCAACGTTGAAAATAGGGCACCGCGTGGGCGTTAATGCAGAAGTACAGCATCTTTCGAGAGAGAGCAATGTACTTGAAATATTTTTTTATACTATTAAATATAAATTCAAAAAACTACTTGAAAGAACACAATTTTGTTAGAAAAAAATATTTCATTGAACTTTGATAATGTGAGGCTATTGTTAATTAAGTCGTTTTTTTTTAAATCGCTGATTTTATTAAAAACCGAATTGTTCACAGAATGACTCCATAATTTTTTTGGTTCCTGGAGTACATTTTACATGTGTACTCAATAATATCACGCCATGAAATTGTTTAAAAGTTGATTATTTTGTTAATTATACATTTCTAAAGTTAACAAAAAATCGAGTAAATATTGTTTTTTCATTGATATTTCACATTATTATCAGTTTTATGTCTGACAAAGGCATTTAACGTTTTTTTAAACAAATACGCTATTTGTTTATAAAATATTCATAAACAAATGGATAAGTTGAATATTTTTCAACAATTGTTTTTTTGCATTAGTTTATTAAAATTGAAAAAAAATAAAGAATTCTTATTTTTTGTTTTTATTGTTTATAAAAGTTTTTTTTTTTTTATCATTTGAATATATTGAGATTTTTTTAAAATTAATAATTGGTTCTTCTCTACCTAATAAGAATATTTTCTTATGAATAATGTAATTGTTCATTTGCTCAACAATTAAAAAAACTTTGATTGGCATTTTATTTTTTGAATGGTACAAAAAATAACAAAAACAATACGAAAAACTGTTGAGAAAAAAATTGTTTGTAGTTTTTATAGAATTTTCTAGATTTTTTTTTGTACCTATAATTAGAGGTATAGTTTAACCATTTTCAATTGCAGAAGCTGTTCTTATAAGGAGCAAATCAAAAACTCACTTCGCTTACACGAGCGTATATGCGAAGTAACGGAACGAAAAATAATGTGTACTACTCGTAAAAGAGCCGAAAGTCAACGTGGGTTTGAGTGACAACTGTCTAGTTTTACAGAAGATTCGCCTGAGCCAACCAAAACGGAAGGCAAGCCAATGATAATGCTTGTAGGAGTGTCGATAAATCACTAGTTATATTTGTGTTTGAAGAGGTCTGAATATATAAAAGCCAGTAGGTTCTCTGGTCTGGGATAGAAATAGATTTTAAAATATTCTATAGTTCTGTTGTATTTTGTTGGAAAATATGGCTTTTTTCGTCCATAGGAAAATGAAATTATGATGATCCGATTGCCTATTAATACACACTTCCTGGTTTATAGCATATTTGTTTTATTTTAACGTATTTTTGAAATATTTAAATATCTAAATGAAATTAGTTATCTCCGCCTATGCTGCTCAAAGCATACCGCTTCAAGACTGCGGAACTTGTTTTTTATGCTTCTGCAATTGTAAATGGTTTAACTATATATAACTTTTTTATGTCAAATTCCTAGATACGCCACTGATTCATTCTGTATAATTTTCAAAATGCCTACCCCAAAAATGAGTTATTGTTGGTGTTATGTGACTGGTTGTGAGAATACTACAAGAAAAACACCGCAAAAATTAGTTTTTTGCGTGCCCTTCGAATAACAAAGGAAAAAAGTGGTTTTGTGTTGCTCGTCGTATCGCAACGAATTTTTTTTCCACAGCACAGTACTTTGGTAACAGCAGGTTCTTCTTTGCCGTGGTATAACCACATTGAAAAGCTATCGCATGTTTACAACCCCCTGAAAACAAATAAAGGGCTGCTGCTCAAAAATATTGTTACAAAAGCAACTGACAAGTTTTATGAATTTTCAGGTGATTTCCGACAGCGTAAGAAAACAGTAGTACAATAGATTTCTAGATGTAAGTTCCCAAAATTACGTGAATAAATAAATATGAATGTACTACACTCTACGAATATTGAAAATAACTCTATTTTTGATGTATTGATGTATTTTTGCATAGTTACATCATAAACGAACAGGGATTTTCCAATTAAAAAAATCTATAAATATCCTGATTCTCTCGATTTTGATAATATTGTAACGTAAATAAACTTAACTTGGTTCTACTAATTTATTTCACACTTAATCTACAACTTAATTTATATTACTACGCCACTGTATAGCTCGATGGTATGGGCTCGTTCAGACTGTCTTGACTCCACTTGAGGGTCGCCTATTTATCTCCGATACAGCATTCTCGATGTTTCGAATTCTGGCATGTTCCAATTGTTTCCAATATTGACCGTTGTTTCCCGTGGCAGAGCGACTGGATGGTTCTCGAATATCTCCGGGGATGATCTCATCGCTGTCGACGGCAACGCGCGAGGCGACAGGTCCGGCCTAGGTTCGTTACATTGCCCCCTTCTTAAAGACATTTCGTCCCGAAATTTCATCCTTGGAGTGTGACGATATCTGCATGACTCCCCATATCTGCACCGTGAAGTTCGATGGAAGTAACACTCCACGGTCTTCATGATCGGTCGTGGAAGAGGGTTACAGCAAACCAAAATCTTGACGCCGCTGGATCTGAATATCGCCTCCAGCATACTTCTCATGACTCTCCAGTCCAACCCATCAATACCACAGGATAATTTTGGAATTGCTAGATCCACCAGGTTCTGGTCCACCATAGTATCTCTTAGTTTGGTGAGACTCTTCCAGACATCTTCATAGGACGGTTTATCTTGGGAATGCCTCTTGGTAACTAGGTAGTAGATGTTTCTCTGGCCTTTCTTCAGCTGCAGCACCCACCAACTTCTGGATTCTGCTCCCGCAGTGTTTGGAGTTGACCAAATTTCTTGGAGAACACTACGGCGATGCCCCTGGACATTCGAAGATCTTCTGCCACACAGTGCGCTAGTGCGTAGTCAGCAGGCACCTCGAAAGGTCTCGTGACTCCCTCTAGTAACCCCATGTAGAACTTTCTGCCCGTTTGAATACAAGGACATAAACTTCTCGAACGTCATATCATCCTCCGGTGGCTTGAGGGTGCGAACTTGGTCATGGTTTCCAGCGTAAGGGGCCAACCTGTTGAAATGGACGACCCTTGGTTTCCCTCGGGGTGGCTTATGGATTCGGTACACAAGGTCGTTTATCCTTTTCACGATTTTATACGGGCCTCCCCACGAGTTCCGCAACTTTGGTGATAGTCCACGACGACGTTTGGGGTTGTTCAGCCAAACCAGGTCATCAACCTTAAATCCTCCAGCGTCGGCCTTGATGTCATAGGTCTTCTTCATTTTATCGCTGGCACTCTGGATGTTCAACCGGACTCGTTCGTGGATGTCGTCCATTCTCTGCCGAAGTTTGCTGACGTAGTCCTCTCCCGCAGTGTCTTGTCCTGGCGGTATCCCAAACTTCAGGTCACAAGGCAGTCGCAGTTCTCGGCCCATTATAATACTAGCAGGAGTTTGACCGGTTGACTCGTGTACTGCGGATCGATAGGCCATCAGGAACAAATGAAGATACTGGTCCCAGTCTCTTTGATGGTCAGAGACAACCTTGGACAAGTGGCGGTTGATCGTCCTGTTCATCCGTTCCACCATTCCATCGGACTGCGGATGTAGGGCCGTGGTTCTTGTCTTGCGGATGTTCAGCAGTAGACATATTTCTTGGAAAAGGTTGGATTCGAAATTTCTGCCTTGATCCGAGTGCAGCTCCATTGGAATACCGAATCGACATATCCATTCTTTCACCAAGACGTCGGCGACGGTGATGGCTTCCTGGTTGGGCGGGGCATAGGCTTCCGCCCACTTACTGAAGTAGTCCATTGCCACAAGGATGTATTTATTCCCGTGGTCGGATACGGGAAACGGGCCGGCGATGTCAATGGCGATTCTCTCGAACGGGCTGCCTACGTTGTACTGACGCATCGGGGCCTTGGGTCGTATTCGAGGTCCATTGCTAGCAGCGCATACAGCGCACTTTCTGCACCAGTCCTGGACGTCAGCTTGACAATTGGCCCAGTAAAACCGTTGCCTCACTTTCTGCAGGGTCTTCGTCACTCCCAGATGTCCTCCGGCGACTCCATCATGGATTTCCCGCAGCACTTCCTCTCTTCTGTTCCTGGGAACAATTATTTGGCGTCTGTCTTCCCCACCAATATCGGCCTCTAACACCCGTTTCAGGATCCCATTGTCCAGAATAAGAGAGTTCCATTGTGCCCAATAGGACTTAACAGCCGGCGAGTAACCTGCGATTTCCTGCCATGATGGTCTTCGATTGCCCTTCTTCCAGCTGACGACTAAGCCAAGGTCGGGGTCTCTCTCTTGGTCTTTCTGGATCTTGCTGTCATTCCAGTTGTCATCCATTGCCGCGGTTCTACAAAGTGTTGCTTCTTTCTCTTCTGCTCGTCGGCAATGTGAGCAATCATCTGGACATGGTCTTCGCGACAAGGCATCTGCATTCTTATGGCTAGTTCCGGCTCGATGTTCGATCTCGAAATCGAATTCTTGGAGTCTCTCGATCCAACGTGCTACTTGACCCTCAGGATTTTTTAACTGTAAGAGCCATTTGAGAGCTGCATGGTCAGTTCTCAACAGGAATCTTCTTCCATACACGTACTTGTAGAAGTGTTCCACTCCTTTACAACAGCTAACAGCTCTCGCCTGGTGACACAGTAATTGCGCTCTGGTTTGCTAAGCGTCTTGCTGAAATAACCATGCCTTCTCCTGTCCCTCCTGGATCTGAGATAGGACAGCTCCAAGTCCCACGTTGCTGGCGTCCGTATCAAAATGAATTTCCCTTTGGGTGAGGGGTTGGCTCGGTTTAGGTGCGTTGATCAAGGCTCCTTTCGGTTTCCTGAATGAGTCTTGACATTCTTCGGACCACTGGAACTTTGTTTGGCCTTCCGTGAGCTTGGTCAGTGGCTTAGCGATGTTGGCGAATCCCAGCACATATCGGCGATAGTATGTGCATGAACCAAGGAAACTTCGAAGTTGGCGAATGTCTTTTGGGATGGGCCAATCCTTAACAGCTTTGATCTTCTGGTCATCCACTGCTACTCCTTCCCCAGAGACAACGTGGCCGAGGTATCGTACTTCTTTTGGAACAGATGGCATTTCTTAGGGCTCAGCTTGAATCCGGTGTTCCTCAGTCGCAGGAATACTTCCTCCAATCTTTTTTCACGATGGTCCTCAAATGATCTGCCGACCTCAATTATGTCGTCGAGATACACTAGACACGTGTTCCATTAGAGTCCCTTCGTACTGTTTCTATCACTCTTTCGGATGTGGCGGGGGCATTACAGAGCCCGAATGGCATAACGGTGAACTGCCACAATCCTGAGCCGATGGTAAAAGCAGTCTTTTCTCGATCTTCCTGAGCCAGTTCTACTTGCCAGTATCCACTCTTCAGATCAAGGGTCGAAAATCGTGGAACCAGCCAACGTGTCTAGGGTGTCATCTATTCTCGGGAGAGGGTAACTGTCCTTCTTCGTGACATTATTAAGTTGGCGATAGTCTACACAAAAGCGTGTCGATCCATCCTTTTTCTTCACCAGTACGACTGGAAGGGACCAGGGACTGTCAGATGGTTCGATAACTCCTTCTTTTCCCATATCGCTGACTATTTTGTCAGCCTCTTCCTTGTTGGCAGAGGAAGTCTTCTTGCTGATTGCCGGATCGGTCGGGCACCCCAGTATCAATCTTGTGCTGGACCACATTAGTTCGACCCCTTTTCCTTGTCCGGTATCGGAGATGTCTTGGTACTTTTGACTAAATCTCTTAGTTTGGGCTGTTGAGCTGGTTTATGTCTTTGGAAGAGATGGCAACTAATTTTCTAGTTCTGTGGGCAAGTTGTTGGGTTGGCTAATCGTACCTCGTACGCCCCGGATCACAGATGAAACTGACGAGCAGTGCCCTAAAATTGTTCCTTTCTTTAAGGTCACTGGAAAGTAATTGACATTCATGACCCTTACCGGTACAAATTTTTCAGCACGTAACAGGGTTTTCCCTAGGGCAATCCCTCGTCAAATTTTCTCATCATGAAGTTTGGGCTCGAACATCATCACGTCTCCACTGCTCGCACTCCCGTCCAGGCGAGCCTCCAGGATGGTTTCAGCTCTCTCAGGTACGCTTACATCTTCAGCCAACAGCACACGGATCAACTCTTCACTTCTCCCATGAAGTACCAGCTCTTCTCCGTTGACACGTAGGACGCCGTCTTTGAAATCCAATTCAAACCCTCTGGAATTCATGATGTCCATTCCGATGATTGCATCGTCTTCGATGTCCGCTACAAGCGCCTGATGTTTCACTTTAGTGCTGCCCAAAATTATTTCAATCGGTAGCTCGCCATATACAGTAGCTGGCTCCCTGTTGCTGTGCGTAGCTTCAAGTTGTCAGTTCAATTCGTTCCGGTGTTCTGGCAAAGGAAGGTCCGGGACTTGTCCTAGTCGCACCTGTATCTAGCAGCATGGTGCAAGGCTCGTTATTGATGAGACCGTCTACGAAAACACCTCTGTTCTGTCGTTCCAGGATAGCGACATATGCGTTGGTAACCGGGGCTTGCTGGACACAGGCCGACGATTGCCCCTTCTCGTCGACCTTCTTTAGTTTTCCTGCATCGGAGTCGTGTTTTCGAATGTTGGACATTTGCTACGCACATGTCAATTTTGCCTAATTCAGCATCTTATCTGTCTTTTCTCCGGCAAAACTTCCTTCATCACTTTTCTTATGGCAGCTTCCAAGTCAGCATGCTCCTGTGAGTCTTCTTCAATACTTCGAACTTTACTTTGGTTTTGCAGGATTGCTTTGCTGCCTCAAATTCCAAAGCGCGTGCCAGTGCGTCTACGAGATGTGTTGGACGAGCTAGTGTCAACGCTTGTCTGGTTTCTTGGTCACGGAGTCCATCCAAGAATGCCTGAACCGCTAATCGCTCCATTACATTCTCCGGTGTGGCTGGATATGCGAGACGAACCAAGCGTGCAATGTCAGCTTCGAATTCTTGTAAGGATTCGCCCGATTTCTGGCAGCGATTTTTCAGTTGGGAGTGGTATACGTGTTCCAAATGGGCGTGGCCATATCGTAATTCTAGATGTTTAATCAGCTGATCATAGTCCTCCTGTTCTTGGGCGGTGAGAGTTTGTAGAATATTTGTCGCTTCTCCACGTAATGCAAGTGTCAGTGCTACAGCTCTTTCCCCTGCATTCCATCCGTTTGCTTTGGCCGCTGCTTCAAACTGCCGGCGGTAATTTGCCCATGGAGTTTTTCCGTCGAACTGAGGCGGCTTCATGGAAAGCTTCCCTATTTCTGAAATGACCTTGACATCTTTTATACCCTCTTGAATTTTATCCACGTTCAAACTCAAGTCCAGCATTGCATTTTCGTTAACCATCTCTGTGGAGGACGCACTATTAATTTGTTTTTCCAGCTTACTGATCGTTTCCTTTATTTTGTCCATTTCTGCCTCGACCCCATCTTTGATTTCATCTACCTCCGTGTTCATTTGCTCCCTAATTTTATCTATCTCTGTCTCAACGGTTCCCATTCTTTCTTCTAGAAAATTAGCCACACCACACAATTCTTTTTTTAGGCCTTCTGTGTTTTCCAGGAACTTCTCTTCCAGATTTCTAGAATTTTCTTGAAGCTTCTCTTCCAGATTTCTAGCATTTTCTTCCAGGCTTCTTGAATTTTCTTGAAGCTTCTCTTCCAGATTTCTAGAATTTTGTTGCAGCTCTTCTTTCAAGGATTCTATTATCGGACTCAAATCACCTCCGGAACTTCGAATAAAAATGTTTCGGGGTCCTCACCTTCTTGTATAAGTCCTTCTGCAAGTCTTTCCTGGAGTACTTGCTTTTTACCCGTTGTTTCCAGTTCCCTTTCCTCCAATTCCTGTTTCAATTCCGCTACCTTCAAATCCGTAAGGCGCACTTTTCTTGAACACATTTTGTCTTTGTCGAGGTATCAGTCTGTTTTACACGAAAAGTTTATCAGTTTGTTAAAAATTCACTTCGCGAATTCTTTTCCACGGGCCACCAGTCTATTGTCTGTTTCACGCGAAGATTGTATCAGTTTATATTCCCACGCACAATTGTCCACTTCGCGAAAACCGGGCCACTGTCTATTTTCTGTTTCACGCGAACAGTGTATCAGTTTATATTCCCACGCACAATTGTCCACTTCGCGAAAACCGGGCCACTGTCTATTTTGGGCGTACAAAAAGGTCTTTCAATTTATTTTTCTGACTATCCACTCCACGATCACTTGTTTATTTTCAAAATCTCACTTCCGACACCAATTGTAACGTAAATAAACTTAACTTGGTTCTACTAATTTATTTCACACTTAATCTACAACTTAATTTATATTACTACGCCACTGTATAGCTCGATGGTATGGGCTCGTTCAGACTGTCTTGACTCCACTTGAGGGTCGCCTATTTATCTCCGATACAGCATTCTCGATGTTTCGAATTCTGGCATGTTCCAATTGTTTCCAATATTGACCGTTGTTTTCCGTGGCAGAGCGACTGGATGGTTCTCGAATATCTCCGGGGATGATCTCATCGCTGTCGACGGCAACGCGCGAGGCGACAGGTCCGGCCTAGGTTCGTTACAATATTATTCCTTATATTTTTATCTTTCGCAGCTGCACAATCCAAACAGGAAACGTTTCGGATGACATCTTCTTCTTCATCGACTGTCATTTCCACACGATAATTTGTCGATCTTACTTTATGTTCCGGGCAAACCGTGCAATTTACAATAGAATAGAATAGAATTTATTGATGCAGTAAATACATAAATAATGTTTGCATACGTCAACTCAATAGTAACACATAGTCGAAATATCAAAAAACACTATATGATAACAATATGGTCAGTAACATATAACATAAATACAGAACATAGTAATACAACAATATATAATTATTAGACAGACGACGAATTAGATAAAGAGTAGAAATAATTAAAATATTCTTCAAATGTGTAGAAGGCATTTTGTAAAAGTATATTTTTAATTTGTAGTTTAAAAGTGTTTATACTCATGTCAAGAGTCTGAAACTCATTAGGTAATACATTAAAAAATCTTAAAGAGAGATATAAATAAGAGTTCTGCGATTTACTTAGTCTATATTTGGGTAGCCTTAAATTTGTTTTTGCCCTAGTATCGTGGTAGTGTATATCTTCCTGCTTGGTCAATTTATTTTCACCTTTTAAATTTTTGACATAACACAAACATTCGTATATGAAGCAAGATCGCAGAGTTAATATATGGAGATTTTTCAAGAAGGGTTTACAATAATCATCATATTTGGCATTTGCCATTATTCTGACAACTTTTTTTGTAATTTGAATATTATCTCTAAATAACATGATGAACCCCATACTATCAATCCATATGTCATTATGCTGTGAAAAATGCCAAAATAAGCTACTTTCAAACAATCTATTGATGTTTTATTTCTAAGTAGTCTTATTATGTATATACACGTGGATAGACGCTTTGATAATTTGTGAATATGCGTTGCGAAATTCAATGACGAGTCCAGATACACTCCGAGAAACTTAATTGGTTCATTATTCTCTATTTTATTTTTTGTTGAGAAATCTAAAGTTTTGGTTTTATCATTATTTATAGTAAAATAATTGCTTGTAGACCAGTTTGTTATAAAGCTTTCAGATTCATTAGCGTTATAAATTAGATTGGAAGTCAGAGTGTAAACTTAGTAAAAGCGTGGCATCATCAGCATACGTTATCGGAAGCACATCTGTCAGATTAAAAGGCATATCGTTGATGTAGATAATAAATAATAATGGACCAAGGACTGACCCCTGTGGTACTCCATAATTAACTTTCAAAAGTTTTGATGTGTCACCGTTAAATTTGACACATTGCTGGCGGCCTTCAAGATAAGATGTAATTAGATTTAAGACGTTTCCTCTGATCCCATAATATTCTAATTATTGTAATAATAGACCATGGTTAACCGTGTCAAATGCTTTAGACATGTCATAAAATTTTGCGCAGCATAATTTACGCTCCTCAAAAGCTTCTATAATATTTTTATACATTTCGCGTATTGCATTAATAGTAGATCTTCTCTGTCTGTACCCAAATTGAGCATTATTTAATAGATGCATAGATGATATTTTATCAATATATTTCAACTTCAAGCACATATGAAGCAAATTTGTGAGTTTATGATCTCGCCTTTTATTTGTTTTTCAGAACATTATGGAATAAATCTCGTAAAATGTAAAAGAATTCGAAGTACAGTATTCTCTAATGTAAACTCTGTAGTTTTATTGGAAAAACTGCAAAAAATGTTATAAAGACTAGATTTAAGTGTTTCAGACTATAGGTAAGCGCTGATTACTCAATTTGAGTAACTTAAACCAAAATTCAGTGTTCTAGACTTGACTTCATGGGTATAAACTCAACAAAAGTGTACAAAACATGCCAAAAAAATGTCACTCAAAAAAAAATCCAAATTTTATATTAGATATGGTAAATCATATAGTAATTCAGACGTTCTGACCAACTGTACAGTGAAATTATAACTCAGATGGCTATGTTACATGATTTTATCAAACGGTAATATCAAATAATTGTACTGAATGATTTCATTAAGTAATATCTACTGAATGATTATCTGTACGTACAAATACTAATAGTCTAAGAGCCGGTGGGAGATCGACCTTCACCGATCTGATAACTCGATGAGACATATTTTTTATCAAATATAATTTATAAACAAATATGCCTATGATAACTATTATTTATTACTCATCACCTCCACTCTTTTGATAACCGAATGAGTTTCATCTCAACTGATAGTTTTTAACACTCAGAATATGCCTAGGTAGGCTTGCCTACTTATTTCTGTGCATGGCTACCTGGCAAGCAGATGTGAACAGGTAAGTCAATATAGGTAACTACACCGATCTGTTAACCAATCGAAATTGATATCATAGGTAAGATAATTTAATTACAAAACCAATCGTATAGGCTTGCCTGCAAAAAATCGTACATAAAATATTATTGTCAAGCTATAAAGTCTTAGAATTTTAGCTATTTGATAGGTGCGAGAGAGAAAGTAGAGCGTCCGAGGTCCGTGTGATAGAACAGGACACAACATAGCAGCTACACGCTACCTGACCGTTGAGTGTATCCGAGTGCGCATGCTCGTGTACATGTGAGTGACAGTAACAGCATTTATTCACACGCGACAGTAATTTTGAACTCTAATTTCGATTACAATTTTTGTATAATTCACACTATATATACTTACAGCTATGAAATAATCAAAAATAAATAATTTAATATATTAATAAATAAAAAAAAAACAACAATTTTTTTTTTCATTTTGAAGCTAAATTATAAAATTTAAAAATGATAAAAAATCTCTATTTTTTATTTAAAATTAAATGAAGAATAATTTATTTATTATTTGAAATCAAATAAATGCCGTAAAGCGGGAAAGAATGAGTGTTACTTTTGAAATTTTAGTATAATAAATAAAAAAAATCATCAATATAGAAAAATAAAATTAAATACATTTATGTTGTCAAAAGCGTTTATTACAAAGCATATAAAAGAGTTCAAAATTACTTTCGAGTGTAAATAAATGCTGTCACTCACATATACACGAGCATGCGCACTCGGATACATTCAACGGTCAGGTAGTGTGCAGCTGCTATGTTGTGTCCTGTTCTATCACACGGACCTCGGACACTCTACTTTCTCTCTCGCACCTATCAAATAGCTAAAATTCTAAAACTTTATAGCTTGGCAATAATATTTTATGTACGATTTTTTGCAGGCAAGCCTATACGATTGGTTTTGTAATTAAATTATCTTACCTATGATATCAATTTCGATCGGTTAACAGATCGGTGTAGTTACCTATATTGACTTACCTGTTCACATCTGCTTGCCAGGTAGCCATGCACAGAAATAAGTAGGCAAGCCTACCTAGGCATATTCTGAGTGTTAAAAACTATCAGTTGAGATGAAACTCATTCGGTTATCAAAAGAGTGAAGGTGAGTTAAGTTCGTCAATAAATAGTAGTAGACAATTATGTCTTATTGAGTGGTATTTTCAGATAGAAAACCATCAAGTGAAACTATGTGTTGGAACTATACAGTGTCATCATCTGATATAACCATTCGGTGGAATCGTCTAATTTCACTATTGGGTATCATGAAAATGACGATATAACTTGACAATTCGCTTGACAGGACAAAAAAATTACTGGCTTCGGTAATTTGGTCCTTGAATAATTATCCTCTGATAATGAAAGCCGATTCCACCGGATCGGTTTCAATTATTGAGCGAAAATTGCAAAAAAAGATTAACATTTCGCGAAAATCGCCTTAATTGATAATATTCCATTGCCCTGCTTTACCGACGTTTTATGGGTTTGCAAATCCATACGTCAACTTGTTCGCTTCTCCAGAACTTTGAGAAAAAAATAAACAGAGTTTGGAATTTTGTATCATCCGCGGAAATCGACTCAATTGACAATATTCCATTGCATTGCTTTCCCGCCGGTTTATAGGGTTGTAAATTCATAGGTAGGCTTGTTTGCCATTCCAGAACTGGGAGAAAAAATTGGCACAGAGTTTGGAATTTTGTGTCATCCGCGCAAATCGTCCCAATTGATAATATTCTATTGCCCTGTTTTCCCGACGTTTTATAGGGTTGCAAATTTATACGTAGACTTGTTGCCATAGCAGAACTTTAAGAAGAAAATGCACCAAGTTTGGAATTTTCTGGCATTTGCGAAAATTGCTTCTAACAATAATGTTCATTTCCGCCATCTTCCGCGATACTGAAAAAGGTGCAAACTCAATTGGCGACTTAAAATTATGTCACCAAAGTTTGCAAAGCATGAAAACATTATTTGCAATTTCGTGACCCCCAAAACTTTGCCCCTGACACTGTTTTTAGCGTTATCCATAATTTTTAGATGTTCCGTACACATGAAATGTTTGCAAATTCAAAGCATTTAAGGGATGACGAAACCATGATTTTACCACAAATTTGCACAATGTTCGCAATTTTGTAACCAGAATTAGCGCTAATTACAACATAATCAGGGATTATTCGTGTTTCCGGTTGAAAACTGCGTGTGCAAATTTTACAAGGGATGTAGAATAGAAGTTAGGGAATATACCTGCAATTTGCATAATGTTTGCAATTTTGTTCAAGGAGTTATTGCTAATTAACTTTTTATGCGAATTTGAGTAATTTCTGGTTACCGGATGAGCGTGCAAATTTTTATATTTAGTTTTTATTGGATGCCTCAACATCCGGCAGTGCTAAAGAAATGTTTGTAATTATTGTGAATTGGTGGTCTATTTTGACTGGCGTATGTTATTGTCATTAATTAATGATAGAAATTATACTATATGGACTTGAATAGTCGAAAATAGAACGTTTTGTTATTCGAGCTGACGCTGAAATTCCTGGAAATAGTTTTTTACAAGGTAAAATATAAGCTGCTTTTCACAAAATGATACGTATTTCCATCCATCAGTTGCAGAAATGTTTTCACAAACTGATACTTATTTCCATCCATCAGTTTCCATTTCCTATCACCATTTGAGGAAGTACGAAGATTATCATCAAACTGGAGTATTTCTTATACCTACTCGTTCTCCTTTGTGCTAATAAATGAACAAAATTATTGAACGGTTGATGTAAATGTAATTTGTTTTTATTTTGGTTGATTTGATGATAAGACGTGAATAATATTTTTAATTTTAGTGTTTTGTCTGTATTTGTACCTTGTCCTAGATACAATAAAATGCGTTTTTTATAGTGTTCAACTTATTATTCTTGTTTCATAAGAACTTTAATTTTGTTCTTTATATCATGAAACAAAGATTTATTTTGAAACTTTATTTCAACCACGAACGAACTAAGAGATTCTACGAATCGATTTTATTAGTGATCGATTTGCCATTCCTGTATTTCATATGATACAACCATTCCTATGAAATACAGGAATGGCAAATCCATCACTTATAAAATATACAGGGTGATTCAAAAGTACTTTGACAAACTTCAGGAGGTGATTGCTCAAAATATTCTAATATGAATTGTTCAAATAAATATATGTCCGGAAACGCTCCGTTTCCGAAATACAGGGTGTTAAAGTTTTATTTTTATTTTGTTTTTTTGGAATAACTTTCGAAATACTGACCTTAATCGAACGAAAATTGGTATTGAGAAGTTTCTTGAGGTGTCAAATTCGAACCTAATGTTATTATTACTCTAACTTGTAGGGGGCGCCACCTACACGTCTTTTTCTTTTTTGAAGATTCATAAATTTTTTGAACGTACTTTTAGCACATTTTTCATTGAAAAAATCAATTCCTCTATTATATCTACGTGAAAAAGCTACCGTTACAAGTCGCTATAAGCTACAGTTTTCGAGATATTTGGACTTGAAAATTTCAAGTCGATTATTTGATAATCGATGCGTGTTGAAGTTATTACCATTATTGTGCATTTTTCACAAGAATGCTTAGGAAATTAATTTGACGTTTAAGTAAGTAGTTTTGTTTTTTGTAGGGGGCGCCACCTATTCTATTTATTTTTACTCGTTTGAAATAGTTATTTTTGTATCAAGAGTGCAAAATCTGTATTTGTTTTAATAAAATTTGCAAGCAATATCAACATTTTATTTCAATAAATTTTGGATATGTAGAATAAAATGAAATATACGAAACTAAATTGTATTCAAATGAATTGTTCAAAGTGTCCACCTTCAGCGAACATTCAGGCATTCAGTCTTCTAGTCATTGAATCTCGTACTCGCTCAAAAATTATTGGTGTGTTTCTTATTGTTTCACAGGCGTCTATTATTCGGTTTCTTAGATCTTCCTCGTTCGCTACTGGAGTTTTATAAACTATTGACTTCAAATGTCCCCAAAAATAAAAATCTAGCAGGTTTAGATCTGTGGACCTTGGTGCCCACGCCTGGTTAGGTTCTTCTACACCTCTACCGATCCATCGAATTGGATAGACAGTGTTAAGGAATTCCTTGGCTACAACGCTAAAATGGGCCGGAGCCCCACCATGCATAAACCACATGCGGATACGAATTTCTAATGGTACATTCTGAAGTAGTCCCGGCAATTTATTTTCTGAAACGTCTCTATAAGTTGCGCCATTCAGTCGGAACGGAAGAAAGGAAGGACCTATCAAGTAATTATCAATTATTGCCGCCCATACATTTACAGAAAATTGATACTGATAATGTATTTCACTAACTGCGTGCGGATTTTCCAGAGCCCAAACATGGTTGTTATGGAAGTTTGTGATAGCATTTCGGAAGAAGTTTGCCTCGTCCGTGAAGAGTACATATCTTAAAAATTGAGGATTTCCAGCCAATTTTCTCAAAAACCACTGACACATAGTACTGCTTTGGGGAAAGTCTTGTGGCAAAAGAGCTTGTACCCTTTGAATATTGTATGGATAAAATTGTTGATCGTGGATAATTCTCCAAATTGTGGACTGAGAGCTTCAGCAATTATTCTGAGAGCTTCAGCAACTATTCTTGTACTTGTATCTGGATTTTCCTCGAGAGCGTTCAAAACAGCTTCTTCCAATTCTGGGGTTCGGACTGCTCGTGGTCTTCCAATAATATCAGCTGCCCTCTTGACGCTACCTGTTTCTGCCAAACGACGGTGGAGACTGGTGAATGTTGGAGCCGAAGGCAGTACTCGATTAGGAAATCGCTGCCGGTAAATACGTCTTGCTTCGCGTGCATTGCCATCAGCAAGGCCATACACAAATTGCATATCGGCAGAATGAGCATTATTGTTTAAATGATCAATGTTTTCAAAATTAGTTTTTTTAAACTTACAGAAACTTCAACAAAACAACAAAACGTTTAACTGTCACATAATATGTAATTACCATAACTACTTACTTAAAGGTCAAATTCATTTTCTAAGCATTCTTGTAAAAAATGCAAAATAATGGTAATAACTTCAACACGCATCGATTATCAAATAATCGACTTGAAATTTTCAAGTCCAAATATCTAGAAAACGGTTGCTTATAGCGACTTGCAACAAGGGTAGCTTTTTTACGTAGATATGATGGAGGAATTGATTTTTTACTGAAAAATGTGCTAGAAAAAAGTTATGAATCTTCAAAAAAGAGGAAACGTGTAGGTGGCGCCCCCTACGAGTAAGAGCAATACTAATCAGGTTCGAATTTGACCTCAAAAAACCTCTCGATACCAATTTTCGTTCATTTAAGGTCAGTATTTCGAAAGTAATTAAAAAAATACGAAAATAAAAATAAAACTTCAACACCCTGTATCTTGGAAACGAAGCGTTTCCGGACATATATCTATTTGGACAATTCATATCAGAGGAATTTTCTCCTGAAGTTTGCCAAAGTACTTTTGAATCACCCTGTGTGTGTATGAACCATATAAAAGTAAGACATTTGAAAAACTCGCCTTATCTCAATCGGTAACTGAAGATAAATCTGTTTTACCAACTGTACTAACATAGTTCGGCCAGTTGCGAGATATGTCGCCACTGTCTAAACGTGGTGCCAACTTTTACTGCAGGTTTGACAACTCTCTTTATTTTTAGTTTCTCTGTGGGCCGCCCTGAGTCTCAACAGTATCGTGACGTCACGCTACCGAAATGCCACTCCGAGCGGACGGACAATTTATCGATTTTTAAAGTCATCTTTAACGAAAACATCAAATTAAAAATAGTTTTTTTCAACGGTATTATTGTAGTTAGTGATCAATCTTTGTAATAAAAGTGGTTTGATATTGATTTTTCACATCATGTCCCACAGGCGCTTTCACGCACTCGCTCATTTTCGATCATGTTTGCAAGTATTTTCCACCTGTTTTGCAGCATTTTAACGCGAAATGAGAATATACATTTTGTAGTACTATCTACTCTCGAAATCTTTTAGAAACATTGGAATGGAACCACCTATGACGCATTCAGGTCTGCAGAATTAAAGTGCATTAAAAAATTCAGATGGCAATTATGCCAAAACTAATGATTAGACAGCGCCTGAGTTTTTCACACAAAAAGTACATATTAATTACGACTATGTCGTGAAAAGTTTGCACTACAACTTGAAAAGTGGCAAAGTTATGAATTTTTCAAAAAAGCTTTTTTTTCCGGTTTTTTCGGTTTGTCTGCGTTACTAATAATCCGTTCGAGTTGTGCATTTGAATTCTCTACAATTCGTATATTGAAAGAATTGAGATTGCTTTATTAGTTTTCAAGTTACAAGTCAAAAACGAAAAAAAAATGCTTTTAAATGTTTATAACAAATTTAGCAATGACAGTTGGGAGTAGGAAACTTAACAGGATATAACTACATACTTTCGTATGATGGTCAAGTAGGTTTCCTGGTAGTATTTTTGTCACAGAATCAATAGAGCAGAAAATCTCTATTGATTGGTCAAGTAGTATTTTTTCCGTGTTGGTTGAGAAAATCTATTTTTGTTTCGATCTGTACAAAGGAACAAGATTAAACTGATATATAATACTCGTAATAAGTCTTGTCGACATTTCTACCCGAATTTCATAATAAAAAGGGCTCATGTTCTCGACTGTTCGGTATGTCTGTAATGAATAAACGAGGATCGTGGATTCAGCGATTTGAAACGCCATCGAATAATAGCAACTTTAACAATGGACGAAGTTCAAATGCGCAACATCAAAGTGCTCTGCCAATTTAATATAATACAATTATTATTAATTTCTCGAGAATTATTAAATCAGACACTATAGATGCTTTTCATTATACCATTTATCGTCGTATATTCGCAATTATTACATTCCTGCCATTTGTATAGATGGATTCACCTGAATGTGCCATCGCGAAGTAAATTGTCACTTCACGATTCGATGCAAATGAAGTCGCCTTTGATAGATTCTTCGCGTCAAGTGGAGCGTAAGTGATTAGGCGAAAACAATTGAGCAGAGGAACGAAAACTGGCATTTCTATATGAAGAGGCGAATGTTGCGCGATTTGGTTTCCATTTCCGGCGAAGTTTCTCAACACTTATCAAGGCGAAAAACTATTTCAACTTCATCATACGGAATACCAAATAATAGAATTTAAAAATAAATACAATACTATACTGAAGTATTGGATAATCGTTCCCATCATTGTCCACATGATGAATGAGTGTTTGTTGAAGCGAAATTTTCCAACAGACTGAAAATTTGCTAAAGTAATTCCACTGCCTAAAGTTAGTTCACCTAAAGAGTATAGTGTTCTGAGGCAGATTAGTATCTTACGTGTTCTCTCTGAAGTTTTTGAGCGGGCAATCGAATCTCAGATTAGAGACTTCGTTAGTAATGATAATATTTTACCTATCAAACAATCCGGTTTCAGAAAGGACTATAGCTGTGCCACGGCACTTGCAGATGTCGTGGACGATTTATTGAAAACCATTGATGAAGGCAAAATATCGGTGCTGATATTATTGGACTTTTCGAAAGCCTTCGACATGTTGAATCATGATATTCTAGCAGCAATGTTTAAATACTTCCATTTCAGTGAAACAGTATGTTCTCCCCTCTCATCGTATCTGAATGGCCGTGAACAAATCGTACAAATCGGTACTCAAGAATCTACTTCCCAGAAAATTACAAGTGGAGTGCCTCAGGGTAGTATTCTTGGCCCATTATTCTTTACTCTGTATACATCACTCCTCCCAGATTCGCTTAAGTTTTGTAACTATCACCTTTATGCGGATGACACGCAGCTATACTTTTTTTTTCAGTATCCTGATGTATCCGAAGCAATTCAGTGCATTAACAGAGACCTGGAGGAATTATCCAATACTTCGAGACATCACTGTCTGAAAATAAACCCGAAAAAGTCAACAGCTCTTTTATTTTGTAATGACAACACTTTAGCACTTATTATGGATAGATTTTTACTTGAAATTGCAGGTATAGTCCATCCAATATCAATTGCAGAAGCTGTTTCTATAGGGAGCAAATAAAAACTCACTTCGCTAACACGAGCGCATATGCGAAGAAACGGAACGAAAAATAATCTGTACTACTTGTATACAGTCTCCGTCGGCACAAAGAGCCCGCTGGTCAACGTGGACTTGAGTGACTGCTGTCTGTTCTACAACCGATTCGTCTGGGCCAATCAAGTCGGACATCAATGCTTGCAGCTGTGTCTATACGATGGGAGGTCATAAATCACGCGTTATATTTGTGTTTTGATAGCTCTGAAAAATTAAAAACCAGTAGCGTCTGTGGTCTTGGTGTGTGCCGATCAAAATACGTTTTAGGATATTAAAATATCAAAATAAAATTAGTTCTCCGCCACTGCTGCTCACAGGATTTCGCCGCAAGACTTTTTTATGCTTCTGCAATTGATATTGGGAAAACTATACCTCAATTCCAATCGAAACACATTGGAAAAATTTAGGTCTAATCCTTGACACTAAAATAAGATTCAAAGAACATATATCTTCTAAACTCAGAATTGCATATGCCACACTGAAACTGATTTATTCTCAACGACAATTTATCTCGTGTGAACTGGAAAAAATGTTATGTGATTCACTTGTATTATCACACTTCAATCATTGCGATGTAGTTTATGGCCCCTGCTTAGACAGTGATGAATCTAGACGAATTCAGAAACTTCAAAATTCTTATGTCCGACTAGTTCATGGAATAAGAAAATATCACCACATCTCCGGGAAGTTTAGGAAAATGAAATGATTGAATATGTATAACCGTCGAACTCTACATTTTGCATGTTTAGCCCATAAAATATATATGACAAAAACACCCCATTACTTACATAACAAACTTACTTATAGAATTGATGTTCATAATTTGAATATCCGAAAAAAAAAAACCATTCTTCGTGTGCCGAGGCATGTGAAAATGATTTTCAAGGGATCGTTCTCTTATGGCGTCGCGGTCTGTGTCAACAATTTGCATAGATTAGATCCTTCTTTATTATCATCCTCTATAAAATCATTCAAAGTTACATACAAAAAATATCTTTTATCCTTACAATAATTATCTTAATAATGTATACACGTTTCTTTCTTCCACCCATCCTCACCTATTTTCTCTCACTCTCTACTTTCTCTCTCTCTTTTCCTCTCTCTATTTTCCTCTCTCCTAGTTCTTTCTTGTTCAAATATTATTTGCTACTCAAATTTAGTTACTTGATACGTTCACTGGCACTGGTGGAAGAACAGGGGTGGATGCGTCTACAACTGAACCAGTTATAGCCATTTATCCATATGTCATATTGTAATAACTGTGTAACATTATTGTATAATATGTGGATAATAATTTTTTTATTATTATTATTATAGGTAGTAAATGATAGAGAAAAAATATTGAGGTTGGGAAGAACCTTACGCTTTTTTTATGCTCCCTCCATGGATCCAAACGATCTAGTTTTGATTCTTTTTTCTCGATATTTTTCCCTTTGAAAGTTGATGTTTTCTATTCCATCACATTTAATTGTCATTATACCATGCAATACTATACCTATATCTCATTTTTCCAAATCCTCCGCCACAGAAAATAGTTATTTTCCTAAAAAGTGCGGAAAGTGATACTTTCCCGCACGTGACTGCCGTTGACCCGAACGACGCGGAGTTGGGAATATTATTTTTTCTACGACCGCATACAAATTTAAAAAGCATATTAAATATATATATATATATATATATATATATATATATATATAAATGTCGGGTCAGCTAGTATATATATATATATATATACTATATATATATACTAGCTGACCCGGCAAACGTTGTCCTGTCCAAATTTCTAAGTTCCCTAAAATGTTTTTTCCGAAAATTTTCCCGTTATCCCATTTTCCTGTCATCTCGTCATCCCGTTTTTTCTTTATCCCATCATTCCCGTTATCCCGTTCTCCCGTTATTCCGTTTTCCTATTATCCCATTTTTTCATTTTCCTGTTATACTCCCCTTTTCCGAAAATTTTCCCGTTATCCCATTTTCCTGTCATCTCGTCATTCCCGTTTCCCGTTTTCCTGTTATCCCGTTATTTTCCCGTTATTCCGTTTTCCCGTTATTCCCTATCCTGTCATCCCGTTATCCCGTTTTCCCGTTTTTTCGTTATCCCGTTATCCCGTTTTCCTGTTATCCCGTTTTTTCTATAAAATAAAAATAAAATAGAAATAGGGGTTGATCGTAGAAGGGTGAGAATTAAGAGTAATATGAATTTTTTTATTCTAAGTCATGACAAAATAAAAATCAAAATCTTACCAAAAAATAGGGGTTGATCGTAGAAGGGTGAAAATTCAGGGTTGTATGTATTTTTGAATGCTGTATCATGAAGAAAAAAAAATTGTGTCTAAAAAATAAAAAAAAAATAAGGGGTGGACCACCCTTAACATTAAGGGGGATGAAAAATAGATGTTGACCGATTCTCAGACTTATCCGATATGCACACAAAATTTCATGAGAATCGGTCGAACCATTTAGTTGAAGTATCTTAGATACCGACTACAGCGCCATCTGCCGGGCTGATTTGTGAATCTCAACCATCCAGGGCGCCACCCAAACGCATACAAAAAAATTCATTCAAATCGGTCCAGCCGTTTAGGAGGAGTTCAGTGACACACACGTACAGTAGAATTATATATATAAAGATATATATTTAATACTTTTGACCAAGCTTTCGTTTCAATTTTGAAACTTTTTCAGGGTCCTAAAATATGTAAATTACATTATTGAGAAAAAATACTTAAAATGAAGGAAGTACTTACAGTAATGTGAGTGGTTGATTGTTGAACATTAACATTTAGAAAAAGAAAACGTAAAATATGAAAACATTGGTTGGAATGGTGTTATAGCTTTGACGTTTCAAGTGACATTGAAAGATTTGAAATTACTACCTATTTGATTAATCGTCAGAAAAATATAAAATATTGTAGTGGGTGTGTAAATTTTTATTCTTTGAAAATCATCAGTTTTGATCTATTTGTGAAAGATAACTGTAGATTTTACTGAGATTTTCGATATCTGTTTTTTTGTTCATATTTTGATTGGATTTATTAATTTCAATCATTTCAAGAAATAATCTTTTAGACAAATTTTTTTCTGAATGTTGTGCTTTCTCGAATGATATTTTATGGCTTGTTTCAATGGTATATTGAGCCAATGCACATGATTTCTTGTTCAGTCTTATATCACTTCTATGAGAGAGAATACGGTTATTTAAAGTTCTTGAACTTGTACCAATATAATTCAAATCACAGTTGTTACATGGTATGCTGTAGACAACATTTGATTCTTTCAAATCTGGTGTGGTATCTTTCAACCTCGTATTTAAATTTCCAATGGTCTTGATATTTTTTATGTTACTTTAATTTTTGAATAATTTAATTATATTTGATGATAGAATTCCTATATTAGGATTTGAAAAATAAATTATCCTTTTATTGTTATTTTCTAAATTTTGATTATTTGTGTCATCATTATTAATTTGTCTATCAGAGTTGGTAATGAAAATAATTATTTTAAGAAGTTTTTTGGAGTAAGAATCATCTAGTAAAATATTTCTGAGCATTTTAAAATTTTTGTTTTTCAATGAAGGATGAACCAACATCTCGATTCTTTTTTTCATACAAAGAATCAAATTTATTTTCATTCTTTTTGAGTGGAAGGAATTATAGTTTATGTTACTAATTATTATGAATACTAATATTAAAAACACAACTTGTTGCATTCTGCAAATGAGTAAGAATAGCCGGTCCAGCGGAGTTAGTTGGTGGTAACTGGCTGTTCAGAGTAACACCAGTAGATTGCAAAGTGCATGAAGATGACGACGACGGAGACGGCATCGGTTGCAAGTTGTTACTACATGAAAGAATTGTATTTGAGATGGTTTTCTTCTGTTCTTCGGAGTCCTCCAAGTAACCTTTAGCAGTTGACTTCCAGCCTCCAAGACGTTTTATGTCGGTTATCCCTTCGGCTGAATCTGCTAGAAACGTTGCCGAGGAATGTCTGAAACTGTGACCTGTGTTACGTTCTGGGTTAGGTAGGCGTAAGCAGGTAGCGATCTCTGCCGGCATCTCACTATCTGTCACTTTGACGACGCTTGGACTTAAAACTTTGACGTCTTGGAGTGCGTTCCACTAAGCGCTCACAACGATCAAAATGTTCCTTCAGCCGTTCCACATGACGACCACGGTCGTTATGGTCGTGGCGAAAACGACACTAATGACGTCATTATTTTCGCTCACACCGAGCCCACAACGACCCATCTAAAGAGCTGGGTCGAGGTGGAAGTTTTGAGAAATGCGGCGCAATTTTTAAAAGTTAAAGATGGCGACAGAAAAAATCACCTTGTTTGACTCGAAGAGAAATATTTTAGTGGAAACTTATGTTTCTCCCGCAGATGCTCAACGTGCGACCACAGGTAAATATTCTTCATCTGAATAACGATCAATTACACTTTCATAATTGATAATACATGGCCTAAGTTTTCGCTTCTCACGATCGCGATTTGGTAAAATTGCATTTCACTCTCCATCGGAACTAGAAGTAGTTTCTGAATCATTATTAGGCTGCATCAACAAATATCCAACTAAAAGACATTTTGATTATATTTAAAAGTAAATTAATAAAATATAAATAAATTAAAACGTAACCTCTTCAAGCTTCTGACTTATTTTCGAACCATTTGTAATGTTTACATGAAAGGTAAACGCTCCAGTCCATTCCACTTGAGTTTTCGATTGCAACGCTCGCAAGCAAGTGGAACGGGAAAAACCGAGGTCGTGAGCGTGATCGTTGTGAGCGCTTAGTGGAACGCACTCTTGGTGATATACCTTGGTTATCATAGAAAATCTTTGGGTACCAAACTAAACCACCTGGCACTGCTTAGTTTAATTGTTATGTGAATTGATTGAAAAACATAGTTATATGAAAGTATCCCAATTTTTATTTTATTCCAAGAAAAATAAAAACTGGAGAAGCAAGAAAAAAGTCTAGGTAATATTGAATATTAAAACCTAAATTGGTAAGAATAGTAATAGGTACAGGTGAAATCAATGAAATGTATATAATAACGTCAAAATTGACATACTTTTATTTTTCTGCACTATTGCGGGAAAGTGAGTTATTCCCGCACTAGTACGGGAAAGTAACACTTTCAAAACTCAAATGCGTGCTGGAAAGTGGGTAAAAACGCACGGTCGTAGAAAAGGTATTTTATTCTTGATAATACTATTCGTTATATTATATCAAATTGACGTGCCACATATTCAATTTAAACCATTAATCCAACTTCGGCAGACTCGTATATAATAGAAATATTTTCTCGCCATGCTTTAGTATATTGTGCAACTAGTGCGGAAAATAGGATATTTCATACGAGTTTGACAAGATGATGAACCACTCGATTACGGCTCGTGGTTCATCATCTTGTCAAACTCGTATGAAATATCCAATTTCCGCACGAGTTGTACACTATACTTTTCCGACGACCTACATGAAAAACATAGGTATGTCGGATTTTAATTTCGCATGACTGTATTACCTACTTACAAATCATTTTTACAGGAAACCAATTCAATTGCCTGAAAAAGCATATAAGAAAGATGTATCACACAAAGAGAACAAATTTTATTGAACATTTAACAAAAATATTTGGGTACATTTTGGTCTGTATTTATGAAATATTGGAAAAATATTTATTGATGGTAATATTTGAACAATTGTTCAGTACTAACGGAATACTATTATTTTCTTTTATCAAACCTTGAATGGCTTGATTATTAATTCCCCTCATAATATTTTTTCCATGCCATAAAATTATCGTACGCCAAATCATACTTCTGTTTTGATTTTTCTGGCAGCAATTGCTTCGTTGCTTCGTTTGCTAAATTGCATACTTCTGGGGGAGTAGAATCTACCATTTATCGTAGGATGACATTGCAGCAAAGAAAACTGAACAAATTATACGATTCGGTACCTATCTACTTGGTAAATCACATTGACACTATAATGTTATGAATTCGTTTGTAGATATGTCATTGTCACAGCTACCTATGAGTAAAAATCAGAGTATAGTTAACTATATTAGGTAATCGCACCAATCGCAGAGCGTGGAGATGAATATTTCATTTCGCACTAGTGCGAAATAACTTATTTTGTGTACTAGTTTACAGTGCGAAATGATACGTATTTCAGGTAGGTCGTCGGAAAACATATTTTTCTCACTACATTGGTCGTGGAATATTGTTCAACAGGGGCAGGCAATTATGTCGAATAAAAATCCTAGTGGGGAAAAGAAAAAATTTTTTTTATTCTATAATTTTTTTTATAAACTCATTTGTATTCTTAATGTAAATATAAAAATTTAAAAAATAAATAAAAAAATATCTGGACAATTTTCTCTTGTGTCATAGGCAACCCATATTACGCCGGTAAACAAATTAAACCCACCTGGTTACGTTAAGAAACCTGTCGTAAGTGCCATACTTTTTGTACCAACGCCCCACTGCTCGTCCTTTTTTTACAATCTTTTATTTAACTTGCTTCGTTCGTATGTCATTCGTTCTGTCATTATTTGCGATTCAAAATTTGTAATCCATTTTTGGAGCACTTGCCGATATTCGATTGAGCTGATATTTGGCGGGTGTTCATAATTCCGGTGACAATGCATTATGAAATTTTTGTTGAAGAAAAAAGCAAAATGGCGGCTCCAATATGGCGGACGAGTTTTGTGATTATGGTACGATTCGATTCAAAATTGGTATGTGGAGGTTTTCGGGAACGGAGATTGTAAATTTTTGTCAAAATTCCAAAATTCAAGATGGTTGACAAGCTTTGTGATTGTGGACCGATTCGATTTTAAATTGGTATGTGGGGGTTTTCGGGGTCGGAGATTATGAATTTTTCGTCGAAATACCAAAACTTAAGATGGCGGCTCCTAAATGGCTCAGGAGTTTTGTGATTATGGTCCGATTCTATTCAAAATTTGTATGTGGGGGTTTCCGGAGAGTCGGAGATTATGAATTTTTTGTCAAAATTTATGAAATTAAAATGGCGGCTCATGGAATTTTTGTTAGAGAAAAAAACAAAATGGCGCTCCAAAATGACGGACGAGATTTAGGTTATGGTCTGATTCGATTTAAAATTGGTATGTGGGGGTTTTCAGGGTCGTGAATTATGAATTTTTCATCAAAATTCATGAATTGAAGATGGCGGACGAGTTTTGTAATTATGGCCCGTTTCGATTCAAAATTGGTATGTCGGGGTTTTTGGGGTCGGAGATTACGAATTTAGACGAAAATTTATTGATTTTCATTTTTAATTCATAAATTGAAGATGGCAACTCCAAGATGGCGAATGGGTTGATCTTTAGATGGTCTCCTCATCGAAGGACTAGATAGCTCAGAACTAACTAGGCCTCATAATAACGAAGCTTTAACAAAAATGCATAGATTAGGGCCATCGTTATTATGGGCCCTCTTTCCTGAAAGTTCTGAGCTACCTAGTTCTCCAATCATATCAATTCATCTGAAGATTAACTGGTTTGCCATCTTCAATTCATGGATTTTGACAAAAAATCAATAATCTTCGACTAAATTCATAATCTTCGACCTCAACAACTCCAACATATCAATTTTGAACAGAAACGGTCCATAAACACAAAACTCGTCCACCATACTGGAGCCGCCATATTGAATTCACGAATTTTGAGAATTAATCCATAATCTCCGACCCCAAAAACCCCCACACACCAATGTTGCCTAAAATCGGATCATCATAACAAAACTCGTCCACCATCTTGAACTCATAATCTCCGACCACGAACACCCACACATACCAATTTTGAATCGAATCGGACCATAATTACAAAACTCGTCCGCCATATTGAAGCCGCCATCTTTAATTTATGAATTTTGACATACATTTCATAATCTCCGACCCCTAAACCCCCCACATACCAATTTTGAATTGACGGACCATAATCACAGAGATCGTCAGCCATCTTGGAGCCGCCATTTTGATTTTATGAATTTTGAAAAAATTCATGATCTCCGACCCCGTATACCCTCACATACCAATTTTGAATCATATCGGACCATAAACACAAATCTCGTCCGCCATCATTTTGTTTTTTCTCTTACAAATTCCATAATTCATTGTCACCGGAATTATGAACACCTGCTAAATTTCAAGGTAATCGGACGACGGGAAGGGGGTCAAATTTGTAAGATTTGATACAAACCCATAGATATCGGGGCAGGTGAATCTAAATAAAAACTTGGAAGAAGGTTATGATAAACAGACAGAGAGACAAATATCCGGATAGACATTGGAGAAATGACGTCTTTGTTCAATCTGTTATCTTCAAGGAGTTTACAGAATGTATAAAACTGTTCACGATTATCAAGTTATGTTAAACTTAGGTGGATCCGGTTGATTTTTCAGAAGGTTTCTATCAGTTTTTTCGATTTTAAATATTTTGTCTCTGCGAGGGATGGCGAAACTTCTGTTTAGAAAATACCTGGTCTGAAAATCCTGTGCCATAATTTTAAGTCCAATAGATTACGCAAGGAATAAATCTCCGAATACTGACAAAGAGTTATTTCAAGCAAGGAGAGGAAGTGAACATTGAACAGGTAATTATCTGACCACAGATAGCAAGGATACAGTGGTTATTGTGCGATTAGCTATTGTCCGAATAATTTAAGCAGATTTTCGGCGGACTAGAACAGTGTTATTGAGCAACGAAGAATGGATATAATCCTTCTCGAATACTAATCCTCCTAATGATTATTCAAACTTGACCATGTTGTACAATGGAATGAGGAAATTCTTAAACACTGTAATTATAATTTATTGCCTGTTTATGGAAGCTTTGCATCGATGTTTAATATACGAAATCATAATTATATCTAGGTATTAAGAATATATCTGAATGTTCTTTGGAAAGAGAGAGAGAGGGTGGAAGACTACTGCGTATCCTTCTTTGTTTTTCAAGTTGGTTTGAAACAAGAATTACTTTGAAATATTGTATTCGAACAAAACCGTCGGAGGAAGGGAATAATTGAAAAAATAGTGTACCTACGTGTCCTCTTTGTGGTAACATAGAGGCGAAACCCCAAGAAAATAAAAAATCTGAAAAGAAAATAACATACCTACATAATTGCGAAACTGAGAATTGATCTCTCAGTATACAATAATAAAAATAATTTATTTGACAGATTTCATAAAAAAAGTGCAGATATATAGTCGATTGACAAATACATATAGAATTCCCACAGAAGGATGAACCTGTGCATGGGTTGTATCATATAGGTATAAACATAAGTAATATAATAAACAAACAAATAGTATCATATAAGCAGAGCCGGATTAAGAGGGGGGCAAACGGACCTGCAGCCCCGGGGCCTCCGCAAGAGAAGGGCCTCCACAATATAAAATTTTAGGTAAAATTTTCTAACAAATACCGAAGGATATGCAAAATTATATATAGAAATTCTGACAACGAAAGAGCAGTTTTCCCACTTTTTCCTCTCATTTTTCGTTTTAAACATTCAAAAACATGTTTCGTATTCTTGTCAAAATCCATGGTTAATATTAATCTTCGATCTGATGAATCATGTGTATACGCGAGGAACAATCACCAAGTAAAACATCATACTATTATACAAAAAACAAGAACAATTGAATTTAAAGAAAGATATACATTTTTTTTATTAAATGAAGGATTTTCTGCCGATGTATTCTCCGAATGACACAAGCGATCTAGATACACAATGAAATTCAATAATCATAAGCAAAAGAAAATAATATTTCAATTTACATTTTTTCTCATTATTCCTAATAGAACAGCTAAATTTTTGACTATTTCTGCCGATTCTCAAACACTTTGCCCGTCTATACCTGTTTCTATTTAGTTGACAAGTCGCTGGTGGCCTTGTAACAGAATCCAAATCTGAAGTAAGTCTAAGAGAAGATGACATTCCGCAACAAATGTAAATGCTTCTGAAAAGGACTATCTATCTATCAATCTAAGATGTTCTACTATCAAATTCTTGAAAATCAAAATTTCAGAGCTACATTCTCAAACATTGAAATTACAGTGATTATTTTTTGACATTGCTAGAAACCAATGGAAACATTCAATTCAAATAATTCATATACGTTTTGGCCAATCAATAGTGGGAATATTCTACCTAGAAAATTGTCGCGGGAATAATTTGAGGTATTTTGTTTTTATTGTCTGACAATCTATATTTTTAATTTGACGTCTGTCATAAATTCTTATGAAAAGTGTGAAATGAATCAAATCCGGTTCAGTACATTATATAATTTTGCAAGGAAATGTGTTTATGATCGTAATATAAAAAAATAATCTGAAGAATACCACACGAGAGTTCGATATAGTAGAAAATTATTATCTAGATTTATTTCTCAAACTTGTTGGCAATAGCCACTCGAGCCAGTTGGTCTCTCTTGTCTATTACCTGGCAACAAGTTTTCGAAAATCTGTCGAATTATTTTCTTTCTCTTGTGATATTACAACTGAGAATGTGATGATGTCAAATTGCACTGGAAAGCGCTAATTT
This sequence comes from Gonioctena quinquepunctata, assembly GCA_018342105.1. Lineage (NCBI taxonomy): Eukaryota > Metazoa > Arthropoda > Insecta > Coleoptera > Chrysomelidae > Gonioctena > Gonioctena quinquepunctata. Next base: position 322,777 of record JAFIRS010000380.1, on the reverse strand, counting down.
TCCAAAATGAAAAAAATTGGCGAATTACGATGAGACAAAGCCGCCTATCAAAGTTATCGCTTCTTAGCATTGAGAATGATTTTCTCCGGATGCTGGATTTGACCGAAATCATCAATGATTTTTCGTCGAAAAAAGCTCGCAAGAATCCCTTTGTTTACGCTGTAATTTAATTTATTTCTTGTATTTTATTATACCTACATATGCTCGTGTCGAAATAATTTGATTTGTTCCGCAATAAATAAATAAAAAAAAACTTGTTTGAAAAATAATTAGGGGCCTCCACTCCTTTGTTGCCCCAGGGCCTCCACACCTTTTAATCCGGCCCTGCATATAGATATATAGTATAGATATAAGTATAAATATAAGTAATATACATTTTGGTAATATATATTATTTTTATGTCGATATATTGGTGTATTTGGACACTGAAATAAAATTATATTATACTGACTGGAATGCGCGTCAAGCTGCGCGAAAGGATTACTCATGGGCCGCGCCATTTTTGTTTCGTGCCTCTTTGCAGTGGCGGAGCAATATGGGTTTATCAGATTGTAAATTGATAGTTCATAAAGTTCAGGTTGTGAAGTGAACATTGAATATCATTCACTATCCACTATTCATGAAATTCAAAATTACACAATTTTTTGGAAGACCATCAACAAATGTAGAAATTAATCTAATATAAACATTTTTCTCAACTTTGTGACTCATAACAAGGACTTTGTTTGAAAAATAGGAAAAATGATCAGTTCAAATGAAATGTTTCTGCAGAGAATGATTGAAAAAAAAAAATATTTTCTAAAGATTGCAATAATGAAACACTGAACACTTCACATCTCCCTGGAAATAAACCTTCAGCCTAAAAAAATCTTAGTAGGAGGCAAACATATTTTACTTATCATACTTTGACAAATTAGTCTGCTGAAATAAGTTTTAGCATATTTTCTGTAAACCTCGACATTTGGCTTGTTTGGCTGTTGGTCCATTTCTGGGGATGTGGCAAGAAGCAACAATTTGAATCAACTGAACAAAATGTTACATCTATTACTTTACTGATGAAGGATATGGCTATGGAGCATTCCAATCAGTATGATATAATTTTATTTCAGTGACTCTGGGCAAACTTAGAATCCAAGCTTTGAGTTTCTTTTTGAATAATGTATTGCTTAATAATGTTGGTATCTGTTGGAATAAGATTATGCAGCTGAAGAGCTAGGTAAGTATAACATCTTTGTAAAGTATTTGTTTGCTATTTTTGTAGATATGAATTCTTTTTGTGACGGGTATCGTAATGGGGTAAAATTGTTTTAAGTTCATGTTTATTATTGTGTTGTCTTATAACAGTTTTCAAGAAGTAAAGTTGTCTTATGTCTAGAATCGATGTTTCTTTATATATCGCTTCTGTAGGGTGAGTTATTTTTTTATTTGCGATTATTTTCAAGGTTAATTTTTGTATTTGTTCTAGGTTCTTTATATGAGGGGTATTTGCTGCTCCCCAGGCAACTATCCCATAGGAGAGGGCACTTTCAAACAGAGTATGGTATAGCATGCGCAACTGATCTTTATGTAGGTAAGGTGTCATGTATTCCAATCTATATGTGACAATACGTATTTTTTTTCAAAAGTAGTCAGTACGTGCGTCCCATTTCAGGTGGGCATCTATGTATATGCCAAGATACTTTATGTTATTTAATGGTGAATTAGTGAAATTCACGTTTTTGGTTTGTATTCGTAGATTTCTAGCATAAGAAGTGAAGGTAATGTTTTGCTCATATTGATACTCAGTAGTTTACTTTCAAACCATTGGATTATAACTTCAACTATGTCTTTTGTGTGTCGGAGATCCATGTTTCCGATTAATAAATTATTACTGTGTCGTCTGCAAAGCTTATTATGTCCCCTTCTATGTTTAGTGCAAAGGGGTCGTTTAAGTAGATATTGAAGAGGGTTGGGCCCAGGACTGTCCCCAGTGGTACACCATATTGGACTATTCGAGATTCACTGAGCGCATCTTTGATTTCTGTACATTGATTTCTTTTGAGAATATAACTATATAGAAGATGGTAGGATTTCCCTCTGAATCCAATGCTTTCAAGTACTGCTAAAAGTTGAGTGTGTCTGACAGTAACGAATGCTTTCTTCAAGTCTACGAATATACCTAGTGATGGTAAAGAAGTGTTATTGCATCTATAGTTGATTTGCCTGTTTGTTTTTTTGATAAAATTTTATATTTTGTTAGGTATTTTTCCATGCGTGTTTTAGAATGGTTTCAAAGATCTTTGCAAAGTTTGTGATCACGGATATTGGGCGGCAGTTATCTACTTTCTGGCTTAAAGAGTTGTCAACAAACGTGGAAAATATTTATTAGAAATCAATAATCAAAAATTATATTTGGGAAATATTTGATGGTATAAGGGGAAATAAAAAATAATGGTTTATACTGAGAAGTAAAGTACTTTTGAATTGGGACACGGAAATTAAATAATTTTAGGTTCTTGGACTACTATTTGCAAAAATTAAAATTTTAGTAAGTAATTATCTCCACCTGAGGAAGCTTTTGTATAGCGAAATACGTGTCGTGGAAAACTTGATTATTTTGAAATTAGTTTTGCTCTATCGATCTGGAATATGATCAGCGCTGCGGCATTGCCCTTATCATGAAAAGTAGCAACAATTTTGATATTTTAAATCCGATTATTTTTGAATAATACTTCTCTATACCCATCTCCAGCGGTTTTCGTGAAAATTATTTCCTTATTTTTTGTGTAAAACATATCTTCAATTAAATGTTTATTACTCAGGAATTTGGATTCGTAGAAATCTGAAATCTTGGGTGTAGTTTACCAATGTCCTGTGTATTATAGTCTGATAAACAAGTTCAAAATGGTGTTAATTATTGATAAAGCTCCTGAAAATATGAGCGATGATTTTACAGCACATAAAAAAATTGCAATTGTTATTAACAAATTAAGAGGAAAAAAGAACGCATTTAGTTTTTCGCTGATGATTCGAAAGTTATTTATAATTGAAAAATTTCAAAAATAGATTCCCAAAGAGGAGGAAATTTACAATTCAAAAATTTCTACTACCGGAACTCTATCTCCTTTATTTATAATTTTAATTTAACGCCGAAAATAGGGCCCCGGGTGGCAGTTACGACATGGGCGTAACGCCGCTGAAGACAGTATACCACCTGAAATAATTTTTAGTATTAAATATCCATTTTAGCATTTGAAAAAATTAAGCTGTCATCTAAATACTTGAAAAAATGAAATCCCGTTGGAAATAAATTCTTATGTTCATTTTTCAAAAAGTTATACCATTGTTAACTAACAAGTTTATTTCCGACCTCAGTTTTCAATTGAATTTTTCGCTTTTTGGAGCTTTTCTTATATACAGGGTGTTATCAAATAAGTGCGAAAATTTTGATTTCTTGTCTTTCATGCAAACAAAAGCTCTTAGGCCTTTCCTTGAAAAGTTTCCGCTTCCAAAAATGAGAAAAAATATTTTTTTCTTGAAACTGCTGAAGAGTTGAAGAGATTACATTTTGTGCGCATGTTCTACCAATAAAAAAGCTTCCTATGAATATTTTTTTAATTTTGTTGTGATCTTTCAAAGGGGTGAAACATGCAACCCTTATTCCATTTTTTACCAGAACTTTTCAACGATACAAAATTTCTCAACTCAAGAATATGTGTTGAGAAGGACGATTCATTTCTTTCGTACACGTCATAGATGCGCGGGACTTTGAAACACAACAGAGTATATATATATATATATATATATATATATATATATATATACTCTCGACTTCGTAAACACAACAGCGTATAGGTTAGAATACGCACGGCTTGCTAAATACATACGCATTGATATTGTAATATTAAAATATAATTTGCTTTTGAATTTATTGAAGTTATGACGCGTACACTTGCTAAACACACAATAATGGAGAGATTATAACGCGTATGACTTGGTTAGCACAATAGTAAAGAGAGGTTATAATGCGTACTTGCTAAAAATACATAAGCATGTATAAAATCTCTACCTGCCTAACTCCATCAGCAATATCCGGAACTTGTGCAGAAACACTGTCAGGATTCATTATTGTTATTATTTTTTATTATCCATTATGTACAAAAAACCTGTATACACTCAACAAAAATAATCGTCGCGACACCACACTGTTCAATGTGAAATAGAAAGACGAAACGAAAATAACTGGCTTGCTTCCTATGAGAGAGAGAGAGAGAGAGAGAGAGAGAGACAGACAGAGAAACACGAGCACGCCATAGCGAAAGTCTCGTTACAACTTTTGGTTTTAATTTATTCCGTCTAGCCCTCTTTCGCAACGCGCGATAAGGAACTACGTTCCAATAAAATACAACATTGTGGATGAACGGATCTTATGTAAATGGAATCGAAAAAATCTAGTAGGTGGCTGTCACGTTTTGTTTGCACAACTGGTGACTACAATCGTAGTATTTTGAAATTAATCCGCTTGTTTTAACTTTTAATGTAGGCATGTACCAGTATCATGTTTTTAACCGACGAAACCAAAAAGGAAAAGGTTCTCTAGTCGACGCGAATATTTAAAAAAAAATATCATTTTTTTTTATGTATGATCACGCATAACTTTTTACTGAGACGTCCGATTCCGAAAATCCTTTCCTCAGTGGATAGGGTGTACTTTGAAGTTGGTCCCATTTGGATTTCAGAAATGATATCCAGCCCTAAGGGTAGCAAAATGAAGGATATTGATCACTCACCCTCTGAATTCTGGTCCGTTAACCGATTCTATCAGGCATAACTTTGTACTGGGATCTTCGATTTGGATGATCTTTTCTTTATCAGATAGGGTATACCTCATAGTTGATCATATTCCAATTTGAAATGAAATGATCCACCCCTATGGGTAGAAAAATAGAGGATGAATTTTGGCCCACTAACGATCGTTCACCCTCTGAATTTTGGTCCATTAACCGTTTCTATCAGGCATAACTTTGTACTGGGTTATCCGATTTGGATGATTCTTTTTTAGCCACAAAAAATTGAAAAATAAAAACTTTTTAACAAAACATTAAACCGACGAAATACGGAACTGAAAAGTAAAAAAAAATAAACCTTCTTAGTTTCAGTAACTAAGCTCCTGAACTAATGTAAGTAACTAATTTTGAGTCGGCGCCAAACAAACAATCAACGAACATCATTAAATTACTTCAAAAAAATTATCAGAATGTCACCGCGCAACTCGATGCCATCATTTTACGCCTTACCTAATTCATTTGCTTGTTTGTTTGGCGCCAACTCAAAATTAGTTACTCACATTAGTTAAGGAGCTTAGTTACTGAGACTAAGAAGGTTTATTTTATTTTTTACTTTTCAGTTCCGTATTTCGTCTGTTTAATTTTTTGTTAAAAAGTTTTTATACTCCCAAACCCTTCTCAGATGAATCTCCCGTTTTCCCAGTGTAAATGTCAAATTTGTAACAATGCCCACTTTTATCGGCCAATACCCACACCTTGTACCCTCTTTTGATTGGTTTTTTGGGTAAGTATCGCTTCAGTGATGAACGACCTTTGAATTTGATCATCGATTCATCTATAGCAATGTATTCGGATGGTCTAAAGTATTTCAAAAAAAAATTGTTTGTAGTGAAGACAGGAAGGGTCGTATTTGATAGAGTTTATCGAAGTCAGGTGAATTACGTTTTGGCATCAATTTATTATCATTGATATGGAGATTTGTGAGAATCCAGCCGAACCTATTTACTGTCATCAACTTGCTCACGAAACTGTCGTGCAGGTCCAGAAGTCTCTATAGCTAGGTAATTCTTCTAACCCCATTAGCAAATTTATGGCCACAAAACATTTGAATTCAATTTTAGTCAGATGTTCAAACATACGCCCTTATCTAGTTTGAGTTGCATATAAGTTCGTTTGAAAAACAATGTCATCAATTATGTTATCAGATAAAAACAACTCGAATAGGTGGCATGGCTTCGGAATATCAGCGTTGATAATGTTCTGATAAAGGTGTCGGTTTACAAAAATTATAAATTTTATTCCATTTTGGTTTCTGTCGAGTACTGGAACGTCTATGAAAGTTGAGAGTGGACGCAGATCCTCGTCATTCCAATCATTATCGCTTTCAAGTTCTATTTCTGGCGTTTCAATATATTCGTCTGCAACCTCGGAATCAATATCCTTAGCGTCCGAATCGTTTCTCGACTCATTATCTGAAGGAATATCGGCGTGTAATTCTTTATTCAACTCTCTGGACATACCCACTAATCTGAATGGTAACTCTTCAATATCATCTCGGTGGTACACATTTTAAACCCCCACACAATTATCTATCATTATCAGCAGATATTAATTATAGAAATTTTACATCGATTCACACAAGCAAAGTAAAGAAGAATGTGACTGAAAACCTGTGGAACAAAAAACCCCTGCCAATAGCCCAGCTAACTGTCACATGAAACTCTGAGCTCTTGCAAACTAAGTTAGAAATCTACTAGTATGTAGATGGGAGATGGAGGCTCTATGATTAGCCACACCGCAACGTAATGTGGTTCACAAATGAAACCACAATGCATGCTTGTTATATATAATTTGATATGTGGTCCATTTTATATACCACCATGCTTTGAAGGTCTAGAAAGATGTGGTACTGAACGTGTACCACCATATGCTTTAAAGAGATACCTAAATAGTCAGTTTTCTGAAATAAAAGCAAATTTCTACAAAAATCGGATTATTTTGTCATATTTTGTATTAGGTAGCTATGAAATATGATAGAACATGTCATTATGAAAATTCGACAATCAGTGCGTAAATAATAAAAAATAATAAATCGTTTGCGTGTTCATCAACGAATGTTTGATATGAAAAGAATAAAAATGGAAGGCAATAACTATTCAAATGAAGTTTTGATGAAATTGTTCATTCTTTAGGGTCAATGTGATCAAATTATAGCAATGAGTTACAGACAGACGGTTGAATGAACTGTATATCCCAATTAACAACCAATCAACGAAAGAAAATGTGTACGATTACAAAATAATTTCATCAGTTATGGGTCAAAACTGAAAGCGAAACGAAGTTTACCAAAGGCTGTAACTTCAAAAGAAGGCAACATCATAAATGTGTTAGCCGATTTTCACGCATATCCCCAAGCTTCCATCAAAAGTGCAGAAGAAGATTTAAGCTTAATTCATGCTCCTGTTCAAAGGATCCTTCATAAACCCATACAAGTTTACGAAAGTTCAAGCCCTGACACCAGAAGATCATCAAAATAGGAAACACTTATGTTAAACCATTCTAATCCGCACCCAAGAAGATCCTTACTTGTCAAAGAAAATAATTTGGACGAAACTGAATTTTTCAGGGAAGGCATTTTTAATAAAAGTAACAAACATTTCTGGGCTCACAAGAATCCACATATTGGCAAGGAAATGGGATTTCGGGAAAAGGCTAGTTTTAACGCCTTTTTTTCCTTCTAACCGTAACATTCTAAGAAATATATCGAAAATCTAAGGTCAGTGGTGAACGATTTTTTGAATAATATGTCAATAAAGGAGTATCGTACCTGCTGGTTTCAACTGGATGGGGCAACGGTTCATCGCACTGGTTCATCACTGGTTTAGACGTTTGGAGCCGTGGAATTGGCCTGCTAGATCATCCGACCTAACGCCACTTGATTTTTACTCGTGTGAAATTTCGAAGGAAAGTTTACATGGCTTCCAGTAAACAAGACCTACGCCAACGAGTGTTCAATTGAATCGAGGAGTTAGATGCCAATGATATGAGGAAAGCCACAAATCTTTCTACAAGTTTCCGGATTTTAGAATGTTTGGGAACCAACCGTGGTCCTTCAGAAGAATTATTGTGAAGGTTTTCTAAATTTTTATACATATGTTATTGTATTCACATTAATTGTTGTTTAACCGTTCTGTTATTTCACATAATGAAAACAGTTTTTTATTGGTTTAGTAAATTTCGTAACGCTTTCAGTTTTGACTCATCACTGATGAAATTATTTTGTAATCGTACAAAATTTCTCTCGTTAAATCTGGATACATTTCAGTGAATTTAATTTGATCACATTGACAATGAAGAATGAACAATTTCATTTGAATATTTTTTGGTTCCACTTTGACTCTTTTCTGATCAAATTTTCGTTAATGAACGCGCAAACGTTCTATGATTGATGAACTAATTGTCGAATTTTTATAAAAACATGTTCCATGACATTTCATAGCTACCTAATACAAAATATGTCAAAATAATCCAATTTTTATAGAAACTTGCTTTTATTTCAGAAACCTCTGACAATTTAGGTATAGGATTATGATATTATGATACATCATTTGAGAGGATTTTCAATTGTCCTGTATGAATAACATATAAGACAAGATCCCGTCAGAAAGAGCGATAAAAAAATTATGTCGCACCATTAAAAAGAGCGTCCTGAGACACGCCCCTTAACAGACATGGACATACTTTACGTACAGTTGTGTGCATAAAAAAGTCGTACAGCAGTTATAGGCTTTTGTGAGTCAGGCTTGTCAATCTCAATTAAACTTCTTATCGACTTTGACAAGTCTTTGACAAGTAGTGTCAAAATTGAAATTATTTTTGTCAAATGTGTACGTGTTTTTTAAAGGAAAGGGGTTTCCATACAAACCTTGTACGACTTTTTCATGCACAGAACTGTTCATGTGAGTTTATATTTGTAGCAAGTCATTTAACTGGACCAACGCCCACTGTAAAGGATATGTTTGAATAGATATTATACTCATATTAAATAAGAATCTCAAGTCCAGTCAAAACACCAAGATGAACAGCATAAAACCATATCAAACACATAAAACATAAGAGCATTAACAATTACAAATATATAGAAGCATTAACAATTTAAAAATATATGAACAATAATCATGCCAATGGGAATGGGGGCGTGTCTAAATATTCTGCAGTTGAATAGGAACTTGAGTTGATGAGGAACAGTCTCACTTTAAGATTGAAACAATTTGAAGAAAGAGATTTAACTTTCCTAGCTAAGTGATAAAAATTTTGGGTTCCTTTTTTAATCTGTATCTTAAGGGTTAATTTGATCTGCACGTCAAGTGTCGTAGTCGTGGAAATTTGAATTTAGTGAAAATTGATGTTTATTTTTAAGGATTTCTAAAAGTTGTTGATATATATATATATATATATATATATATATTGTTATGTCAGGAAGGACCAGTAATATATTTTAAAGATGAAAAAGAAATAATTTCTTAAAAAAAAACACAAAAATAATAAATATTTAATAGTTAGTAGTTCATGAGAAATTGTTTATTTTTTTGAATTTATTTCCTTATGAAGCCTCTGTATACATTGATAGGTAAATATATGCAAATACCATAATGCAATCATTTTCTTGCATTTTCAAAAATGATTACAACCTATAATTGTTTAAAATATAACAAAAAGTCTAGATTTACAAAATTATTCTGGATTAAATATGATCAACAAAATTATAAGGTTGAAACATACAGTATATGAAATTGTATCTAACTAAAAATAGCCAATGGGAGAACAAGAAACTTCTTGATGACAATAGCCAATCAGGGAACAGAGATGGTGAGATAAAATATTTGAAATTGTGGAAAAGTAAGAACTGAGAAACGTCAAAGATAATTATGATCAAATATTGTATTTAGTTTATAAGAAATGTAAAATATGTTAGTTGATAAGTTTTCTCAAATAACACCAAATTTATGGAAGTGCGACAAGAAAGTGCGCGAGTTTGAAAATTCAAATAAAATGACAAAACAGGAATGGTATCCAGGTGAAGAAAAAACAAGGCGAGAGAGGATTGAAAAAATTTTTGAAAAGAAAGCCACGTAAAGAAATTTGAAAGAAACAAATTTAGGATTTTCATTAATGAGAAGGTAGTTTTTCAACAATAAAAAACCAATACAACCTCTGAATAATCTCGACACAAAATAAACAAGGATAAAAAAGATTACCTTTTTGGTTCTCCACATGAAAACTTGTCCAAGCTGATTTCGTGGATTTTGGATGGTTCCTTTTGAAATGGTGAGTTTCTGAGAGGAGTGGATGAAACAGGAATTCAGATTATGCCAGGTATTGCATCAGCGACATTCCAGTTCCAGGTATAAACTCTTTTAGTGCACATCACAAACTGAATCACTTCACAAAATAACTCGTATATCTGAAGAATTCTATAATTTGGTATTGAACTTAAAAGAATTCTTCCAACTCAAAAGAAAATTGAGGTTATATTTACATATCCATCACTGTTTTCCAGTATTTTATGAAAATTTGTCAATTGCTCATAGTTATAAGTTATCTGTCGCAGGCCAGGTTTATATAAGTTTTCCTGAATGAAGGAAATAATTGTTTTTGATAATTTCTGGTTTATTTTCCACAATGATATGCAATATCTTACTTATAATCACTGAACTGAAATAGTTCGAGTGACATCAAGACAGGCAGTGGCTCTATTGCCAGTACCGACTCCTGAGGCGAAGGCGTACCAACTGAGATCAGTAGTGGTAAGAAAAGTAATAATAATTGGCAACAACGTGGCGAGAAAACAGTACCGTTAGCTGGCAATGATTATTTCATAACAATTAGCTATTATCATATCACAATATAATAATTGGCTTCCCATCGCGGAGCTGAATTGCCTACATAAGTATTAGAGGTATACCAAAATCGAAATCAAAATATTTATACAGGGAGAAAATATTCGTGGGGCAATAACAATAACGTGTGGCAGAAATAACAACAATTGATAATACATAACAATTTGTCACCCAACGCGGTGCGAAAATATTTGTAAGCATAATAATTATAAATTAAATAATTAACAAAACAACCCATCATCATAACAATCATCATAACATATATATATATATATATATATATATATATATATATAAGAGGGTAATGTCATAATACCGTATTGTTGAAGTAGTGGCCTACAGTGGTATTTGTAACCTGCAAACGCAATTGTCCTAACCACCTTTTTTGAAGTTCGAAGACTTTTAGTGAATTTGTCGCATTTCCCCATAAAGTTATACCGTATGCTATATGTGCTCTACTCACCACTCTCCTCAGTTGTCTTATAATGAAGATTGCACAAGACAATTTGGAGCAAAGTAATCCAATATGTTTTGACTCATTTCATGAGAGTAACGCCCAGAAGTTTGACGTAATCTCCCATGTGAATACTTGTTGAGAAGTTCAGGCGATTTGTTTTAGCCTCGTTCAGTTTCAAGTAAATTGCAGAGGCTCAAAGTTAGAAATGCTTCTATTTGAGCTAACACACTGCTTTCTATTTTGCTACAAAGGTACCCCTCTGATACCATAACGGTGGAGCTTTTCGATCAGTATTTCATGTTTAACACAGTCGAAGGCCTTGCTGAGATCGCACAGGCTTATGGATGTCCGGCGACCTCCCTCAAGACCCTCCACTATGTCCTCCACTACTCTGGAAACCGCCTGTATGGTTGATCGATTTTTACGAAAACCGTACTGGTTCCTATGCAGTAAATTGAACTTTTCAACGTAGAGAGGTAGTCGGGATTTAAGTATTTTTTCAATTTTTCCCCAGAAACGGGATTATTGAGATGGGACGAAAATAATCTTGAATATTTCGGGAAAGACCCTCGGCTATGCATGCATTGTATAGTTTCGCTAATGGTAAAGCAAGTAAATCAATGAATTTTTTTTAAATGTTAGTGTTTATTTCAAATAGGTATCTATATTATATTTAATGACGAAACTGCAGAAATGACTCCGTGAGCTGAAATGGGTTCCAGGAAAAAAGAATCCAGGGTAGTTGGAATTTTTTCGAATAATTTTGGAAGCGTTTTTATTATTGTTCCAGCTATGTTAGAGAAAAATGTGTTAAACTCGTCAACTTCTATTGATCTATCAATGTTCTTTTTGTTTGAATGGTTTCTTTCATTTTCAGTCCCTTACTCTGTTGATTGAATTCATCAAGTAGTTATCATCAGCTTTTTTTTTGTATTCCTCACGCATCATTTTATATATTTCATAATCAATTGAATCTTTTGAGACGTTGCTTATTAATATTAGAAATGACGCCCATTTCAACCATTCCTAGTAGAGCAAGATCCCAGGCTTCCCAGACGTTACTTATATTCTGAGGAACAAAATGTGTGAGGTAGAGTAGTGTTAGTATGCACTTTGAAGATATGCTTCCTTGGTCTGACGGCCAATATACAAGGGTGCTAAGGTACATAAAAATATAACTCACTTTTCTTAAATTCTGATTGCTGTATGTTCTGTATGTTTCAAATAATGTTTTTTAAAATTCATAATCAACACTGCCAGACTCTTTTCGTTGGCGGTAACTCCCGCCAGACGCTTTAAAGCTCGCAAAAACTAACTTAACTTTACTTATAGCCTGGTCTTAATTTTCATATATCATGCTCAGGAAATTATTTCAAGACTTTTTGTGAACAGCCAGACCAATCCTAGGGGCCAAACAGTCCGCAGACATATTTAAAGTGTCGCTGTGAGTATGAGCGCGAGGTCATAATTCGTACGCTCAAGCGTGAGCGAGATACCTATGCGCATAGATCTCTCCCTTATGCTCACGGTCTACTCTGAGTGTATGTGTGTGTATATAGGCAAAAAAAACTGAAGTAAAGTGAAGGAACTGAGTATTCAGAGATGAATTTGAGCGTATGCTCGGCCTATACAGTGTGAGTCAGAATAAGACCGACAAACTCCGACTACAGATTCCTCACCTCATTAAGATTTAATTTGTTTTCTCCAAAATTCCTGGAGGAAAAAAATTTAAACTTGGTACACTAATCAAGGTTTCTCAACGTGCTAATTTGAAGTTATAATTTTTCATTTTCGTAAACTAGTGGCATAGGTACGATGGTATGTGGTCATATGTTTCTTCATATTTTCTTAGGACAAGTGGATGGAGGAATGAGCGTTTGACATGAGTTCGGCTCATCGATAATCAACCTGAAAGTCATAACATTCCATGTGCCTAAAAGTGGAAGTTTCTGAGATAATTGAGAAAAACTGAAGATATGTCCTTAGTAGAGACATAATTTCCTATGTGCAATAATCGCATAATGCTGATTTCTTACAACATATCGGAATATGTGTCAACCTCCTGAACATTTTTTAATGTTGGGAGAATCGGAAACATGATACTTTGAGTCAGAATGAGACCGATAACTCCATTTTTTCATTCATTTGATCGAATCGATGTCGTAGATTCATTACCATACTTTCTTGCATATGATTGTTTGGACAAATCAACTGACAAACAAACCCAACCTCAAATTCATAATACGCCGAATAGATAAGAGTTAAGGTCTGAAATAATTTTTGCGAAAAACTGAAGATAAGTACTCTTAATTTGTTGAAGTTTATATTGGAGTATCCTTATCAAAGCCATTTCTGTTTGAATTGCATAGGAAAATATTATTCAATCAACATGTTTTTGATGAAGGAAAACAATGATTGTGTATTAATATCTACTTAAATGATTTTTTTCGATTCGTAATAACTAGTTGCAAAGTCGAGCCTTTCATGCTAGTTTGTAGTAGGATGTTCAGTACACCACTCATCAACGCATAAAACATACACGAAATTTGGAACTAAAAAGAAACGTAGCCTTTTGTCATTGTTCCCGTTAGAAACACACTGATATATCGATACTTACATTAGACATAATTGACAGTAGCCCAAAACAGTTTGAATTATCGTCAAATCATCTGTCATCATTTTAGTTAGTGAACATCGTTTCAAAATGGATTATTCATTTGAAGAATATACAGATATGCATTTCGTTCATGGTGAAACAGGGGAAAATGCTGGAGCCGTTGCTGAATTATATCAACATAGATATCCAAACAGACATCATCCACATTCCACTACTTCCATAGCTGTGCATCGACGATTGAAGGAAACGGGGTCCTTTAAATTAAGTAAACACCATTGTGGTGCGAATAGATTGAGAAGAGATATTTACGGAAGAATAAATTCTTGAAAGATTAGCAGCAGATCCTTCTTCCAGCACTCGGGCTATTTCGTATAGGTTACAGGTGTCACAATCAACAGTAAGTCGGGTAGCACGTGAACAACTATTGTATCCATTTCGCCTACAGAAGGTGATGGCCCTAGATGCTGGTGATTATGGCCCTCGGGATGAGGCATGTTTCACAAGAGATGGATATTTCAATAGTAGGAACAGCCATTTATGGGATGAACAAAATCCGCATGGGAAGGCTACCAACAAAAGTTTGCAGATAATATTTGGGTAGGAATGATCGAAAATCGTTGGACCATATCTCCTTCCTCCTGGTTTGAATGGGCAGAACTACAGAGTGTTTCTTGAACATGTTTTACCTGAGCTACTTGGAGACGTACCTCTTTTGATTCGTCAAAGAATGTGGTATCAATATGACAGAGCACCGGCCCATTTCCAACGAATCGTTCGTCGATTTCTTGATCAAACATTCCATGATCGGTGGATAGGTAGACGCGGTCCCATACATTGGCCTGCACGTTCTCAGGATTTAACTTCACTAGACTTTTTTTGTGGGGATACTTTGAATCCCTAGTGTATGAAACACCTGTAGAATTTGTGGAAGATTTAACGGCAAAATTTCAGCAGCATGTACGTTAATACAGGATACACCAGGAATATTCCCAAGCGTGCGACAGTCGATGATACGGAGATGTCAATTGTGTATTGAACAAAATGGTGGTCCAATTGAACATTTGCTTTGATGCCTTGTTTGTTTCTATGTAGTGTACCCACTAAACCGTTTCTATCATTTAAGTAGATATTATTACACAATAATTGTTTTTCTTCATCAAAAACATGTTGATTGGATAATATTTTCCTAGATAATTCAATCAGAAATGGCTCTGATAATGATACTCCAAAATAAACTTCAACAAATTAAGAGTACTTATCTTCAGTTTTTCGCAAACATTATTTCAGACCATAACTCTTATCTAAGTGGAGTATTATGAATTTGAGGTTGGGTTTGTTTGTTAGTTGATCTGTCAAAACAATCATATGCAAGAAAGTATGGAACATATCAGTGAATCCGCGACAATCGATTCGATCAAATAATATGATGAATGAAAAAATGGAGTTATCGGTCTCATTCTGACTCACCCGTACTATGTTTCCGATTCTCCCAACATAAAAAAAAATGTTCAGGAGGTTGACACATATTCCGATATGTTGTAAGACATTAGCATTATGCGATTATCGCACATAGGAAATTATGTCTCTACTAAGGACATATCTTCAGTTTTTCTCAATTATTTCAGAAACCTCCACTTTTAGGCACATGGAATGACGACTTTTAGGTTGAGTAATCGATGAGCCGAACTGATGTCCATTTGTCCATTCACTTGTCCCAAGAAAATATGAAGGAACATATGACCACATACCATCGTAACTACGTCACTGGTTTACGAAAATAAAAAATTATAACTTCAAATCAGCACGTTAATAAACCTTGATTAGTTTCAAATTTTTTCTTCAAGGAATTTTGGAGAAAACAAATTAAATCTTAATTTTTTTCGTACTTTCGACAACCTGTATCTCAGAGGGGATGCATTTTAGGACCTTGATAGCAACTTTTCACCTCAAAATGAGGCGAGGAAGCTGTAGTAGTATTTTTTGAAAATTAAAGAATAACTTGAAAAATGCAATGATGCCTTTAAAACTAGTAAATACATTAAAAGGATCCCGACTATTGTTAACAAAATAATTTTTCAGTTGAACATCCTAATGTATGCAAGGAGACTGCCATTATATATGCTAATGCAGAAAATTTTATAGAACCCAGGATCAGGTACAAGGCCTTTGCAACCATAATACAGGTTTCCTGATGTTTTCAGAAGCAAGAACAACAGACAATTTTACTGATGTCTAGTTGGTTATCAACAACTATAATTTAATACGGTGTGTTTCCAGTAGTCGTCATTTTAGGACAATAAAGCATATACAAACAAACAACACAAAACCAACCTCCCACTATTGCCAAGATACATCATCCACCTTACAGATTGCTAACTTTCTGAATATATCACAACTGAGCCAAGGTTACAAACTGACCTTCAATTCTCTCATACCACTCTTATTGTAGTTGTATTTTTGTTGTATGTTTTCCAAAGTTTGGTTATAGTTTTTTTGCATTTTTTTATTCAAGTGGCTGAGTATTTCCAAGAAGTAATACAGCAAGCTATAAATCTTTGTTTACTTCTAGAACTTAAAAAAATACGTGTTAATGCCCATTTGCCATTCCATTCGATTATGCATGTATGCATGAGAAGAACAAACGTATTCGAAACTGCCACTCCCTGTTTTAAATTGTTGGAAAGTAAATTAAGATGCACCATCTGTGATTACAATTAATGGTATCCACAATAATGAAATGTCTCTCATTTATATCTTGTCTCTTATGTCTTGTAGATAACCTACATAAATCTAGTGTCTCTACGCTAATTTAGGAATTTCTTGGTTTACCTTTGTTGGTTCCTCTCCTATTTACGTGTTTCAAAATGGGTTTATGGCTAACTACTTACAAATTATATAACTCAGGAAGTTTATTTTGTTCAATTTGTCCAATTTTGAATTTTTAGGTCCCAAAAGAACTTTTCTTCCATACTGATTATCACCCACTTGTGCGAGGCTCCAATCACTACGTATTGGACGAACAAAAACAAATACCTCCACATCTTATGCCTCCACCCTTCCTTGTGGATATTGATGGTAATCCTTATCCTCCCATGCTTCAACGGTTAGTTCCTGGTAGAGAACTGTGCAATGTTGATCAGCTCATTCCAAATATTGTCATAGGTAATGAAGGTATGTATCGGATTAAATTGAATTCTTCAATGTTTATGTTTGAATAATGACTATTTTTAACCGACGAAACCAAAAAGGAGGAGGTTCTCTGGTCGACGCGTATATTTTGTTCATGTGTGATCACGCATAACTTTTTACTGGGACGTCCGATTTGGATGATTCTTTTTTTATTAGATAGGGTATACCTCATAGTTGATCATATTTGGATCTCGAATAAAATTATACACCCTTATGGGTAGAAAAAAAGGGAATAATTGATTTTTCACTTGTGAACATTGGCACATATGTAGTTGACAAAGACAGATCGCTTATGTCATTATTTTTGTTCCCAGAAAGTTTATTTTGTTCAATTTGTCCAATTTTGAATTTTCAGCTTCCAAAAGAACTTTTCTTCCATACTGATTATCGCCCACTTGTGCGAGACTGCAATCACTACGTATTGGACGAACAAAAACAAATACCTCCACATCTTATGCCTCCGCACCCTTCCTTGTGGATATTGATGGTAATCCTTATCCTCCCATGCTTCAACGGTTAGTTCCTGGTAGAGAACTGTGCATTGTTGAACGGCTCATTCCAAATATTGTCATAGGTAATAAAGGTATGTATCGGATTAAATTGAATTATTCAATGTTTATGTTTGAATAATGACTATTTTTAACCGACGAAACCAAAAAGGAGGAGGTTCTCTGGTCGACGCGTATATTTTTTTTATGTGTGATCACGCATTACTTTTTACTGAGACGTCCGATTCCGATAACTCTTCTCTCAGTGTGTACTTCGAAGTTGGTCCCATTTGAATTTAAAAGATGAAATCCACCCCTAAGGGTAGCAAAATGAAGGATATTGATCACTCACCCTCTGAATTCTGGTCCGTTAACCGATTCTATCAGGCATAACTTGGTACTGGGTTCTTCGATTTGGATGATTCTTTTTTTATTAGATAGGGTATACCTCATAGTTGATCATATTTGGATCTCGAATGAAATTATACACCCTTATGGGTAGATAAAAAGAGAATAATTGATTTTTCACTTGTGAACATTGGCACATATGTAGTTGACAATGACAGATCGCTTATGTCATTATTTTTGTTCTCAGAGAGTTTATTTTGTTCAATTTGTCCAATTTTGAATTTTCAGCTTCCAAAAGAACTTTTTTTCCATACTGATTATCGCCCACTTGTGCGAGACTGCAATCACTACGTATTGAACGAACAAAAACAAATACCTCCATATCTTATGCCTCCGCACCCTTCCTTGTGGATATTGATGGTAATCCTTATCCTCCCATTCTTCAACGGTTAGTTCCTGGTAGAGAACTGTGCAATGATGAACAGCTCATTCCAAATATTGTCATAGGTAATAAAACTATGTATCGGATTAAATTGAATTCTTCAATGTTTATGTTTGAATAATGACTATTTTTAACCGACGAAACCAAAAAGGAGGAGGTTCTCTAGTCGACGCGTATATATATTTTTTTATGTATGATCACGCATAACTTTTTACTGAGACGTCCGATTCCGATAACTCTTTTTTAAGTGGATAGTGTGTACTTCGAAGTTGGTCCTATTTGAATTTAAAAGATGAAATCCACCCCTAAGGATAGCAAAATGAAGGATATTGATCACTCACCTTCTAAATTCTGGTCCGTTAACCGATTCTATCAGGCAAACTTGGTACTGGGTTTTTAGATTTGGATGATTCTTTTTTATTAGATAGGGTATACCTCATAGTTGATCATATTTGGATCACGAATGGAATTATACACCCTCATGGGTAGAAAGGAAGGGAATAATTGATTTTTCACTTGTGAACATTGGCACATATGTAGTTGACAATGACAGAACGCTTATGTCATTATTTTTGTTCTCCTATATCCGTCACAATCATTATATTCTATGAGAGGATGAATGATATACAAAGTGATGAAATAAACTAACCAGAACAACAAAAATAATGTTTATTACAACTTATTCAAAAAAAAATTGAGAACATATATACTGGACACTCCTAGAATTATCGTACACAATTCAATAGAAACGCCGGTAGGATAGAGTTAAATGAAAAACTACATATTATATCTTTATTTAAATATCCCTCATTTGATCCAAATTGGAATAGTAGACGGAACTTAGTGATAAATATGAACACTATCATTATCATAATGCTTATTTTTCATCGTTTAATGTTTATTATTTGTTGTTCATAATTTACTGTTCACTGTCCATTGCCCATTAATTAATGTTTTTAAGATTATACATTTCATAATTTATATTTTACATGATGCATTTTACATTTTACATTGTACATTTTAAACTCTACATTTCATATCTTACATTTTATATTCTATATTTTATATTTTATATCCTACATTTTAAATTTTACATTTATATTTTATAATTATGTAATAGTATAGTAAGTAGTATAGTTCAAATTGTTTTTAGGCACATTCTATATCACCCGACGCTGATTTGCTTGGTTTTGTTTGCTTCACTAAATTTTTATTATTGTTTTTTTATATATATTTTTTATTTATAAACATTTGATTTGATATTTTCTTCGCGAAACAAGTGCTTGCACTTATCGCTAAAACGAATTATTCACTTCTGCCATGTAACTATCCAATTTTTTGTATTTGTATTTATTGAGTGAATAAAGTTATTATTATTAAAGTTATTATAATTACAACAAATAGTAAAAGTAGATAATCATGTATTTAACTGGTAATAGTTGAAGTAAGGTGGGTAAGTAAATATTTTGGAAGTAATAAAAAAACAAGTAGGTAGTAATAGTTGATTTCAGCTAAAAAAAATTGAAAAATAAAAACTTTTTAACAAAAACTTAACCGACGAAATACGAAACTGAAAAGTAAAAAATTAATTAACCTTCTTAGTCTCAATAACTTAGCTCCTAAACTAACGTAAGTAACTAATTGTGAGTCGGCGCCAAATGACAATTTTTTGTTGAAAAGTTTTTATATTTTAAGCTTTCTATTGGAAAGAAGGTGAGGGTATATTATACTAACCTTGTTGCAATGTTCATATTTTCTAAATCTGAGTGATTTTAAGGAATAGGTTGATAAAAGAAATATAACCTCCTGAATTTTATATACACAGAAATTGATAGTAGTAAATATGATCTCACTATTTTTTGACTTATCAAAAGCATTTGATACAGTGTGCTCTGAATTTCTCATCAATAAATGTTCGGGTTTCCACGAAATATGATAAATTGGATAGAATCCTATATGACAAATAGAGATATGGTCGTAATCTGCAATGGATTGTCATCTGAGTCGAAAACTGTTAAGCTCGGTGTGCCACAGGGTTCTGTTCTAGGACCGTTACTGTTTCTCCTCTATGTCAACGATCTTCCTCAACACATAATGGAAGGCTATTGTTAGCCCGTGATTGTCTTACAATATTTGGGACTAGCTTTTTATTAAAGTTTCTCGAAGGACCTGAGTTCGCTTTCAAATTAACTGAATAAGCTTATTTTGATTCCAAAGAATTGACAATGTGTTTGACTTTTTATTATATTATATTATATCAAAATTCTCTCTAACAACAACATTCAATTTTTATCTCAAGGTGACTAAACTATATACATGGTGTTGAATACCTAACATACTGCGCCCTTGAAATAACGAAGTTATTCCAAAAAAATATATATAAGGAATAATATGTCCTTCTTATTATGAAAGTTCGTCTATAGGTAAGAGAGCAATTTTATTCAACGCACGCTTCACTGTTCCATTACGAGTACGAATACTAACAACTCGTACTATCTTATCTTGTCCTAGATGCACATCGATAATTCTGCCGGTGGGCCAAAATTGGGGTGGATTGTTTTCTTCCTTCAATAGCACTAGAGAACCAATCAAATCAGGGGATGGAATATTGAATCTCCACTTGTATCTCTGCTGTAAGGTATTCAGGTAATTTTTTGACCATTGCTGCCAATAATGTTGAGTCATTTGTTGAATATGCTTGTAACGAGAAAGGGAGGATGATTTTTTATCCAAAATATTTTCCTGTGGTATTGAATTCATTGGTGCGCCAATTAAAAAATGTCCAGGAGTTAAAGGCTCAAAATCGTTTGGATCGCATGAGAGGTGATATAGGGGACGGGAATTCATAATTGCCTCAATTTGGGTAAGCAAAGTATAAAATTCTTCAAAGGTTAAATTTGATCCAGATGTAACACGTTTTATATGGTATTTACAACTCTTAACGGATGCTTCCCACAAACCACCGAGATGGGGTGATCTTGCGGCTATAAATGTCCATGAAATTTTATTTTCTAGCAAATAATTATGAATTTTATCAGTTTTGTGAAAATTATAAATCCTTTTGAAGTCATTATCAACGCCGACGAAATTTGTAGCGTTATCTGACATGATTTGACTACAGAGACCACGTCGGATACGAATCTCTTTAAGCAATTTAAAACCATCTGTAGTGAGTTCACTTACTAATTTAGATGGACCGCCTTAGAGGCAAAACAAACAAATATACAAATATAGCATTTTATTAGTTTCCTATTTCTAAGTTTACCATCTCTCAAAAGGAAAGGTCCAGCATAATCAACACCACAATTCAAAAAGGACGGCTGGAGTTACTCGAGCTTCAGGTAAGTCTCCCATTTTAGGAAAAAATAAATGACGGTCTTGCTTTGAAACAAGTGACGCATTTTCGCAAAATATTTCTTACTACCTGTCTACCTTTAAGAGGCCAATATTTATATCTTAAACTTGCCAGTGTTGATTGTATGCCAGCATGCAACAACCTTTCATGCTCATGTATAATAAGTAATTTCGTTAGTTCATGATTGGAAGGAAGCACCATAGGAAATTTTTGTGTATAGTCCAAATTTGAATTTTTCAGACGACCCCCACTCTAATGACTTCTTCCTCCAAAATGGATTCAATGAAATCAATTTGCTAGTTTTTGGGATTTCTTTCCTTGTTTTAAAGAACTATATTCCGTAGAAAATGTGCTGAGTTGTGCCAATTTAACTAATTTGATGGCAACTATTTTCCAATTCTCCAATTGTTAGGTTTCCTGATAGTCTTGAGCTATTCCCTTTAGAAATGTTATTTATAAATCTTAAACAATATGCAAAAACATGGAGCAGTTTTGAATAAGATGAGTACCTTTGAATATTTCCTGATCCATTATGCTATTGGAAACACAAGAAATGACTTTCAATTCAGGAATAGGAAAAGTTTTTGAAGTATTTGAAGTCGAAGTTGGTATATATAATGATGATTTTTGTAACCATAAAGGTCCCTGCCACCATTTTACCAAATCAACTATTTGTCTAGCATCAATTCCTCTTGATATGATGTCTGCTATATTTTCTTCCGAATTAATATGATGAAATTGGTTAATGTCTGTAAGTTGTTGAATTTCAGAAACTCTATTCCTCACGAAGGGTTTTAAGTTATTTGGTTGATTAGAAAGCCAAGCAATGACTATAGTTGAGTCTGTGTAATAAAATATTCCATTTATTTGTACTTTGAGTGACTTTATAACCTTACTGACTAACTGAACCATGAGAAGAGCAGCACAAAGTTCAAGCTTAGGAATGGTAATAGACTTCAGCGGAGCTACACGCGATTTTGACGTTAATAAATTCACCAAAACGCTCCCTGAAGACGTTTGAGTTTTTACATAAACACAACTTCCGTAAGCCTTCTCGGAGGCATCACTGAACGCATGGATTTCTAATTTATTATAATTTTCAAGAAATACATGCCTTGGAATTTTGATCAATTCAAGGTATTTGAGTTGAGAATAAAAATGATTCCAATAAGTAAAATGCTCAGTGGGAATTGACTCATCCCAGTTCAAATGAAGTTTCCAAAGATTTTGCATGAGAAGTTTTGAATTAATTATTACTGGGCTTACGAGTCCCAAAGGGTCGAAAATTTGGGAAATTATTGACAGTATTTGTCGTTTTGAAATGTTAATATAATTTTTAGAGATGGGCTTGATTCTGTATTGAAATATGTCGTCTTGGGATTCCATTCGATACCTAAAGTCTTGTGAACTTTATCATCATCAATAATGAAATTTTTTGGAACCAATTCATTTTGTTCATTTATTTTAGAGAATATTTCCATATGATTTGATCTCCATTTATGCAATTGGAAACAAGCTTGACCTAGTATGATTTCCAATTCCTTTACTAATATTCTTGCTGAATCTATAGTGTTTGTGCCAGTGATTAGATCATCAACATAAAAATTTTCCATGATGTTCCTATAAGCAGTGGGATATTGTTTTTCATTTTCAGTAGCAAGTTGTTTTAAGCAACGAGTTGATAGGAACGAGGCTGATGAAGTTCCATATGTGACAGTATTCAAAGAGAAATGCTTCAAATCTTCATTTGGATTTGATCGCCATAAAATTAATTGAAATTTACGTTGGGTTGATCTACTTCTATTTGTCGGTACATCTTCGCAATATCCCCTGTAATGACTATGGGATGTTTACGAAAACGTAACATTATCGATACCATTTCATCCTGTATAGTTGGACCGACTTTGAGTACATCATTAAGGGAAATACCAGATGAAGTTTTTGCCGAGGCATCAAAAACAACCCGCAATTTCGTGGTTAAAGATGCATCATTCAGTACACAATGGTGTGGTAAATATGTATGTATCTCATTCTTTAATATTTGTGGATCGATCTGTGACATATGACCCAATAATAAATATTCATCCATAAATTTATGTATCTCATTCTTTAATAGTTTTCTTCAATTGCATAAAACCTTTTTTGGAAATTTCTAAAGAATCGCCCAATTGCGTTAAATTTCTACGAAATGGTAATTGTACAGAAAATCTACCTGTTATCTTATCACGCTGATGTGTCTCTACGAAATGATTTTCGCATTCAATTTCTTCTTCGGATAATTTATTCTCTGACGAACCTTGCTCTACTAACCAAAATTTTTCCAACTGATTTTGTAATTCCTGATTCGTGATTAGATTACACTGGGTAATATGACGTGAATTGTTCATAACAGGCCCAGATATGATCCACCCAAAAACGGTTTTTTGTAAAACAGGTTGATTGTTTCCTAATTTAATTTGACCAACACATAAAAAGTTATAAAATTCCTGAGCTCCAATTAATATGTCAATTTTACTAGGTTTGCGAAAGCTCGGATCTGCCAACTTTATATTGCGAGGAATATTTAACAAGGAACTTTCAATTGGTATCTGAGGAAGATGGTTTGTTATGTTATCTATTATCAAAAATGACAGAGTCGTCTTGAAATTATTATGAAGAGATATGATTTGTGCCTGAGTTTTCTTTAACAGTTATTTCTGAAGAGCTGATACCCACAACAGGAAAATTGATAGACTCGAATTCAAATTAAGTTTCGTAAAAGTTCTTTGTAATGAAATTGATTGGAGCCATTATCTAATAAAAGCTCGACACTGTATTGCCTATTTCGGTAATCCAAAATGTTCAGAACAATTGTAGATAACAAAATGAAGGACCTCTAATTCTTCATTATGATTTGGACAAAACTTGATTATTACACTGTGATTTCATGTAGCTGTCTGAAGTAATGGTTGATATGTACTTTGGTTGAATTACTGAATTAATTTGTGAAAACATGCTTTGTTGATTGATGGTATACTTATTTGATTGTCATCTGAAGAAATTGAATTATTAGTTGATCGTGATTGAATGGGAATAGGATTCCCTACTATGTGTACTGAATGTTGATCTGGTGATTGATATAAATGATTTTGAGTATTGGATGCTTGATGATGATGAAACAGGATTCATGGTTTGTTGAGATTTTCTTGAAGTCTGAAAATGTAATAGAGTATTATGCCTTTGTTACAAACTTTGCATTTTTACTTTGACATTCTGCATTTGAATGCCCAGGCTTCAAGCAATTTGAGCATAATCCCATAATTTTTACTTGATTATAGGATCTTGGTGACATTTCAAGAAATGATTTGCAAGAGAATAAATAATGATCATTTTTGCAATGTGGACATATAACTAATTCATTAGTTGATGCGTGAACGTAATTTTGTATTCAATAGGTTTTTATTTAATGATGAGTTTGTATGTGGTTTGTTATCTATTGATTCTAACAATTGACATTTGTTAGATAAAAAATTTATGAAGCTGTTAAGGGTTGATATCTGATTCATTTGATTCAGTCCCCCATTCTTGTCTGGTTTTATGATCTAATTTGGAATTGAGTAAATAAATCAGAATTGCATCCCATTTATCCACTGGCAGATCAAGATTTTTCAACGAGCGAAAATGTTTTTGAAAATTATCATAAAACTCTCTCAAGGAAATATGCAATTTTATCACTATGGTAATTCGAAAATTTGTTTAAATGAGACTCCTTATCACTTTTATTTTCAAAACGAGATTTCAATAAATCGAGAGCTTCAAAATAAGTTTCTTCTGACACTACGAATGATCGAATGACATCAGCGGCCTCACCTTTGAGAGATGCTTGAGATAATGATATTTTTCGATATTGTTCAAATTTTTATCATCATGAACTAATGTTTTGAATGTATCATAAAAACTAAACCAGGTTTCATATGTACCTGAAAATTCAGGTAATTTTATTTGAGGTAATTTTACCTTTCGCCTTCCTCATTTGAAATGGGCTTCTATTTACTGAACTATATTCTTTTGCACGTGAAACTGACTCAAAATATTTATTTTCAAAAGTTCCGTTCTTCTAAATGTTCCAATGAGGAATCTAATAGTTCAACCTTTGTCTGAATTTCATCGAAAGAATTCCATACAATATCTAGTTTTGATAATCGTGAATCAATTTCAGGAATTTTGACATATCGGTTTTCAAATCGTCAAGAAACGTCACAAATCTCGTCAGTTGAGCTTTGAGAATGCCTCTTTGTTTTATCAACGTCTTTAACTCTTCACTCATTGTAAGCTTCTATTTGTTATGAATTATGTTTGTATTGCTAGTTAACAATGGATATGAAGTTGAAATACCTATAAAATGTTCGCAATGAACTGAATTTCTTACCTTACTGAACGTTATGTTATAATGTTATAATTGAGACAATTATTTGAGGATGGGGGTAAAAGGATATGAAAAGACAGCCTAATTGCGAATTTCTCCTTATCTTGCTCTTTCTTGAATTTCCTCCTTGGGCTTGGACTGGACTCCTGCAACCTTCTGAGTGCGGGCCGAAGTCAGTGATCGTTTGCGAAGAACTGTTCTTAGCATCCGGCTCGAATGCTGACCATTTATGTTAGCCCGTGATTGTCTTACAATATTTGGGACTAGCTTTTTATTAAAGTTTCTCGAAGGACCTGAGTTCGCTTTCAAATTAACTGAATAAGCTTATTTTGATTCCAAAGAATTGACAATGTGTTTGACTTTTTATTATATTATATTATATCAAAATTCTCTCTAACAACAACATTCAATTTTTATCTCAAGGTGACTAAACTATATACATGGTGTTGAATACCTAACAGCTATGTTACAATGTTTGCTGATGATACTACGATAACTATATCGGGTGAAAACGCTGAGCAGCTCATCAGCAAATCAGAACGCATTATTGATCAGTTCAGCACCTGGTGCCAAAGATATAAGCTCATTCTGAATACTTCTGAATCGATCAGTATTAATTTTCACTTCAGATGGAATATTCCAAATGGTCTATGCCCAAACTATGATATTCAAGCTTCTGAAGAAATAACATTTTTAGGTACCTACCTAGACGACAATTTAAATTGGGAATAACAAGTGGATCATATTTGTGCCAACTTGAATAAAGCATACTATGCCATAAAGCAGTTGAAATCCAGTTTGGATGAACCTGGCTTACTCAACATATATTATGCCATGGTCTATTCTCATCTAAGTTTAAATGTTATAGCCTGGGGCAGGGCAAGGGATTTTTCTAGAATTTTCTCAGCGCAGAAACGCGTCATAAGCTAATCTTCAATATTGACTTCCGAGATAGCTGTCGGCTCGTTTTTATAGATAAAAAATATTGACAGCCTCTTCTATCTTCATCCTCAAATGTATCATGTTTGTCAGACAAAACCCCAAATTATATGAGAAGACTGCTACAGAACGCAGTCATGATACAAGAAATGGTGATCTTTTGAGAATCCCACAACATCAAATGTCAAATTATAAAAAATTCCCTCATTATAATGCCATTACTTGCTTCAATAAGTTACCAAATGTAGTCAAAAGAATCAGAAGTGATAAGATATTCCATGAATGTATTAAAAAATTTCTTTTAGAGAAATGCTATTATAGTTATCAAGATTTCCTAACTGACAATCTCACAAATAATTTCAACCACTGTTCCCAATTTTAATTAGGATCAATTTTGTGAATGTTGTTAAATGCTCGCATACCTTTTATGTATGTGAGTATATATGTGTATTTGTATATATATATATAGGTAAACCTGTGCTCGTTTTTATTTATTTTGTATTTTTACTTAATTTTCTTGAAACTGACTTACCATATATACCAAGTGTATCAAAAACGGTGAATAAAAATATTATTATTATATTATTATTATTAATTATTATTATATAATTAAAATTATTGACAGTTGACATTGAACATGTGTTGCTTTTTTGCCAAAATTGCGGAGATAATGGAAAACACATTTCGAATGGCAATGAAGGAATACATAAGCCGGTCCTGTTCATATCTCATTGTGTTGACTCTCAGGAGTAGTTTATAATTCAGCTGCGTTTTGATGTTTGAAGTGATTATCTGTTCAAGGCTAGTATATCACTAATTCCATAATATAACAACGGTGACAATCAGTTGTAATCAACATTCGTCGAGTTGAACGTGTTCCGAAAAATATATAATATGAGCAGTCATACAGTGAGAGATCTTCCACAATTGTTGAGTGGCTATTTGGGCCGGAACAAAACAATAACAGATACAAAAATTAGCAGACTCACACCACCAGGAGAAAACTTTGGTAGCGTTATGCTCAAACTTGATATTACGCTGCTCAACAAAGAAACTAACACAGAAGAAATGCTGCACACCGTGGCAAAAATACTTCCGGAAACAGAGTTATTCAGGAAGATATTCAACGTTCAAGTGACGTACACAAACGAAATGGCGTTCTACGATATTGTTGTTCCCTGCGTCCAGAATTTTCAGAGGAAAATGGGAGTACCACAAGTTCTTGACTGTGTTTGTAAATGTATTGCAACAAGGAAAAATTTATCTGAGGATGGAGATCACATTGACGATGACGCTGTGCTGGTACTTGAGAATTTGATAGAAAATGGTGAGTTTTTGTTTGGGACCTTCTTCTTCTTTCGGTGCCGTGCCTGTCTTCAAGCGTGGGCCATCTCCATGACAATTTGGTTGAATTGGTCTCTATCTGTCGCTACTCGGAATAGTTGTTCTACTCCCAGTCCGGTCCAGTTTCTAATATTTCGTAGCCACGATAGCTTTTTGCGACCAATCCATCTTCTGCCCTCAACCTTTCCTTGAATAATCAGGCGAGGGATGTGATATTTGGTACCTCGCATTATATGTCCGAAATAACTGACCTTTCTTGTGTTCAGGAGTTCTCGATTCTTATTCAGCTGTCTGAGTACCTCTTCATTACTGGTATGTGCAGTCCAAGGGATCTTGAGGATTCTCCGATAGCACCACATCTCAAACGCTTCAATTTTATTCATGATGTCAGCTTTAAGCGTCCATGTCTCACATCCGTGCAAAAGAATGCTCCATACGTAACAGCGGAGTGTTCTTAACAGTGTCTGAACTGTGAGGTTTCTATCAGTGAGAGTTGGTTTCCATTTGTTCAATGCCCTACGTGCCATTTCAATCCTTGCTCTTACCTCTTGGTCGCACGTTATGTCATTGTTCAGCCAGCTACCCAGATATTTGAAATGTGATACCAGTTCAATGTTGTGTCCGTTGATCGTTATCGGAATTGGTTCTATGTTTATTCTACCTACAGTCATCCATTTCGTTTTCCTGATGTTTACATTAATACCCTTTTTCGACCAGCCTCATGCCTCTATCCAGCAGCATTTGCAAGTCTTCCATGTTTTCTGCAATGATGGCAGTGTCATCTGCGTACCTTACGTTGTTTATAATTTGACCACCTATCTTTACTCCCTCTGTCCTGCCATGTAAAGCCTCTCGAAATATGTTCTCTGAATAAAGGTTGAACAACAGGGGTGATAGAACACATCCCTGTGTTTGGGACCTACAAAACGTTAAATCGATCTCCAAGCCGAGACGGCAACAATAAAATAAATCTGTTTTGTAAACACGTCCTGGAAGTATGTTAAGTGGGTGTCAAATGATTCGATGAGTTTCATGATATTTTCCGAGAAAAATTTTCAGTAATTCCAACTCGAATAATTCAAAAAATGAATGTTTTTTGCATGATTCAATTATGAAAATACATTACGTGGTTTGTTGTCTTGATTTGCCAGGAAAAATTATTCGGTTTTTTGCCTCGATCTGAAATCTAATACTTTTTTCGCTTATATAATAAATAACTAGGTTAAAAACATTTAAAAATGGCAATGAGTTTTGACCGTCAGGTTGCATACCAAACCTCAAAACCAAATACTTCCAGTTAAGATAACGGGTGCATTATCTTTTCAAGTATGATCCAAATCAGCAATCTCCTGGAAAATTTCCAAAAAAAATTGTTTAATTGTTATTCTAGAAAAACTCAGATAATGTACTACGTAAATTGGTATATTTGAGATTTTCTAGAGAGTTATTTCTTATCTAATAAAAATAAAGGTATTACAGTAATATCAAGATATTTCAAAATCTTATCAAGTCAAGATCTTGACATGAAACTACGTTCATTGTCTTGTCTTAATTTGTGTTTTTTGAGATATTAAAATCAAGAACCTGCATTCCCAACTTCAATGTTTTATCAAGTTCAATAAATAAAGTATTATATGGTATGCAGGCCTTATGCAGAAAACTCCTTCCCAATTGGCTGTGAAGTTCTTCAGTGTGACTGAAATTTGAGGATTTCTTGTTCCCAAATTATTCATATTTTTTCAATGTGGTTCGAATAAGAAATGAGGCTCTTCATTTGAGTCAAACCAATATATGAAAGGTTCTCAAACTTACTTTATTTGCCAGAGAATAGAACTCATAAGCAACGTGGACTAAGGAAACTGATATTTTTCAAGTAATGTGTTTGTGAGCGATATAAATGGACATGAGTGGAAATTGCAACGCTCATTTTTAATGGAAAATTATTTTCGAATTATTTACTGTGGAAAAAAATTACTGAATATACTACCAGAACTTCTTTAGAAGTTGTTTGTGAAAATAGAACCAGATTATTTTAATACTACTGAAATATCAAGTAAATATCAAACATATTCATGCGTAGCCGGTTGTTTGCTATAGATTAGCATTGTCAGAAACAGAAGTGACTCCCAGTAAATAGCATAGATTAGTGATCGTCCTTGAACCAAATGCTCAGTAGCTGACTAAGTGTTATCACAATGTATTATGCTTTACGGAAATTATGGGAAGACTCATATGATCAAACATTAATCTATGGGGAGATGGACCTGATGTAACAGTAATTTTTTGGACAGTGCCGGATGCAATATGAATTTATCGTGAAGTATTGGGTTATTCACTATAAATTCCCACTCCTTATCATCGTTGTTATTGCCTATAGTAAAAAAGTTCCATGTAAAAGGTATGTGGTTATGACTGAATTTTTGATGAAATGCTATCAAAAATACAGTAGCGTGCAGATTTTAGGGAATATTTTTTTTAAATGGGATACCCTGTATGTTATTGAATTTTTGCAATCTGCGGATCTGTGAATAAAATAAAATAAAATAAAAATCGCGATGGAAAAATAGGGGTTGATCGTAGAAGGGTGAAAATTTAGGGTGGTATGTATTTGTATGTATCATAAAAAAATAAAAACAACAGATTTTATCTAAAAAATTAAAATTTAGGGGTGGACCACCCTTAACATTTAGGGGGATGAAAAATAGATGTTGTCCGATTCGCAGACCTAACCAATATGCACACAAAATTTCATGAGGAGTGCCATTTCGGAGGAGTTTAATTACAAACACCGTTTCACGAGAATTTTATATATTAGATATATATTTTTTGATTATATATTAATAGTTACCTACCAAGAAATACTCATCCCAGAAGTAGAAAATATTCTTTTACAGAATTTTTCGGAAGTCGAGCTTGCCAGTATGATTTGGATGCAATATGGGGCAACCCTGCATAGTCTCCTACCCTTTCAAGAATATTTGAATGATATATTCCCAATATGGATAGGAAATAATGAAAGTATTAAATGGCTACCTAACATAGTCTAATCAACAAGTTCAAAAACGTGTTAAATAGATATAAAGCTCCTAAAAATATGAGCGATAGCTCATTCGATTCGGAATGACGTCTAGAAAAATGTTTTTTAAAGGTTAATTAGCACGTAAAAAATTGCGATTGTTATTAACAAAAGAAGATTAAAAAAAGAAGGTATTTCGTTTTTCGTTAATAATTTCTAAAATAATGATATTTAAGGAATTACGAAAAAATATCCTGAAAGAGGAGGAAATTTCCAATGAAAAGTCCTACCTCCCGGAACTCCATCTCTATTATTTATAATTTTTTTTGAACGCTGAAAATAGGGCTCCGCGAGGTCGTTACGGCATAGGCGCACCGTCTAAAAAGCCGTTATATCACCTAAAATAATTTTTTTATAGTATTAAATAACAATTTGAAAATTTGGATGGATTATTGTGTAATCTAGACACTTGAACAAAAAAAACTTCGGTAAAAAAAAATTTTCATGTCGATTTTTCAAAAAGTTACACCATTGTTAATTAACTAATTTTTTTCCAATCTCTGTTTTTATAAATACGACATAAAAGTTTAAATAATTGGTCTATAAAATTTTCGCTTCGTGGAGCTCTTTAAATAAAAAGTAAATAATATTTATTTTTTTTTATTTTTATTATTGCTGTTTTTGCTCTAATATAGGTATTAATTAAAATTGGTCATTTGTTAAGAAATTTAGACTATTATTGCATAGGTAAACTTATGATTGAAAAAAATTTTAAATAATTTTTTTTATTGTTTATAATCGTTTTTTTTTATTTTCAATTGTTTAAATAATTGGTTGAGAAATTATTTTATCCTTAAAAATCATCATTGACTTTTTTCAATGAATTAACAGAGAAATATTTTTTTTTTATAAATAATTTCATTGTTTATTAACTTAACAATTTGTTATAAACAAATAATATTAACCGTTATATTTTTTTTCGAAAACTTCAAAGAATAACAAAAACAACTATGTATAACAAAGTATAGAAAAAAAATTTTTGTATTTTTTACAGCATTGTTACATATTATATGATAATTAAATTACAGCCGTTCCATAGTTTGTCAAGTTATAAATTGTTATAACTTTTGAACTATAAGAGATACGGTAAAGGACATTCAGGTCATTTTTATAAAAATTTATTTATCTTTAAAATTAAATTAACCATAAGATTTGTTTAAAAAAAATTTAGATTTTTTTAATATTTTTTGAAATTTTATAGCTTATAACTTGTTAAATAATATAGATACAGCTACGGTTTCAAGATTTTTTTTGTTCTATGATAAAATATCCTTCTAATTACGTATAAATTATAGCAATATGGATTTTTGTTTAAATAATATACTAGTTTAAATTTATACTGACCTAATTTACATTCTGCAGTTCCAAACATTGATGCACCGAGCTGTTCAGGACTTCCACCCGTTAAAAAACGGAGAACTCGTAAAATTTAGAAACTACTGTATTGTTTATGAAAATATATTTTGAAATGTTCTTTAAACAGAATAATGTGTAATTGATAATTTCCTCTTATCCGTACGTTATAGTTGTTAAGTTTCTAACAATAAAAATATAAAAATAAAATAATTTAGAAAATATAAAAATTAGAAAAAAATTAATTATTATTTTAGTAAATTAAATAATTAAACTTTAGCAGAATATTAATAATTCTAGTGATAAATGAATGAAAATGATCAATAGAATGTAAATTAGGTAAGTATAAATTTAAACTAGTATATTATTTAAACAGAAATCTATATTGCTATAATGTATACGTAATTAGAAAGATATTTCATCAAGAACAAAAAAGTTCTGGAGTCTTTTAAATTCTTAAAAATAAAAATTTTAAATATTTTAATTCAAAAAAAATTTAAATAAATGACTTGAATGTCCTTTACCGTATCTCTTATAGTTCAAAAGTTATAACAATTTATAACTTGACAAATTATGGAACGGCTGTAATTTCATTTTCGAAAAAAATAGAACGGTTAATATTATTTGTTTATAACAAATTGTAAAGTTAATAAACAATGAAATTATTTATAAAAAAAATTTATTCCTCTGTTATTTCATTGATAAAGGTCAATGATGATTTTTAAGAATAAAATAATTTCTAAATAATTATTTAAACAATTGAAATATAAAAAAAACGATTATAAACAATGAAAAAAATTATTTAAGAAAAATAAAAAAATAAAAAGTCTGTTTGTTTATAAACAATTTCTTAACAAATGACGTAAACATTTTTTTCAATGTTAATTAATACCTATATCAGATGCAAAAACAGCAATAATAAGATATTAAAAAAAAAATGATAACATTTTTTAAAAATTTAATTTTTTGTTAATTAAAAAAAAATTATAATTAACAAAATAATAAACTTTAATGAATTTTTTTGCATTGCTTATTAAGTACCAAATGAAAAAGAAAGCGAAAATTTTATAGACCAATTATTTAAACTTTTATGTCGTAATTTATAAAAACAGAGATTGGAAAAAAAATAGTTAATTAACAATGGTGTAACTTTTTGAAAAATCGACTGAAATTTTTTTTTACCGAGGTTTTTTTCGTTCAAGTGTCTAGATCACACCATAATTTATTCAAATTTTTTAATTGTATTTTATACTATAAAAAAATTATTTTAGGTGATATAACGGCTTTTTACACGGTGCGCCTATGCCGCAACGACCTCGCGGAGCCCTATTTTCAGCGTTAAAAAAAATTATAAATGATAGAGATAGAGTCCCGGGAGGTAGGACTTTTTTATTGGAAATTTCCTCGTCTTTCAGGATCTTTTTTCATAATTCCTTAAATATCATTATCATTTTTTAATCTTATTTTGTTAATAACAATCGCAATTTTTTACGTGCTAATAAACCCTTAGAAAACATTTTCCTAGACGTCATTCCGAATCGAATGAGCTATCGCTCATATTTTTAGGAGCTTTATATCTATTTAACACGTTTTTGAACTTGTTGATTAGACTAACAGTCCGGACTTGACCCCTATGGATTCATCTTTCTGAGGATTTCTAAAAGACATTGTTAATAATAATATTCAACTCGTTAAAGACACGATTCGACTTGAAATAGAGAATCTGGATGTCAATAATGAAGCAATTACCAATGCAGTTATAAATGTAAGAAGACGTTATCAATTCTGCATTAACAATAATGTGGATACATTGAACATCTTTTAGGAGTTATCATGTTATTTACATTTCCTAAATGAATCTATTATGTTATCAATTTTTAACCGACGGAATAAAAAACAAGGAGGTTCTCTAGTCGACGCGCATATATTTTTATTTTTTTTAACCGACGAAATAAAAAAGGAGGAGGTTCTCTAGTCGACGCGTATATTTTTTTATGTATGATCACGCATAACTTTTCACAGAGCAGTTCGATTCCGATGATTCTTTTTTCATTGGATAGGGTGTACTTTGAAGTTAGTCCCATTCGAATTTGAACAGAAAAATCCATCCCTAAGGGAAGCAAAATGGAGGATATTGATCGTTCACCCTCTGAATTTTGGTCTGTTAACCGATTCTATCAGACATAATTTTGTAGTGGGTTTCCCGATTTGGATGTTTTTTTTTATTAGATAGGGTATACCTCATAGTTGATCATATTCCAATTTGGAATGGAATGATCCACCCCTATGGGTAGAAAAATGGGGATGATTGATTTTTCACTTGTGAACATTCAATTCAATTCAATTCAATTTCTTTATTTCCAATCAGACTTATACATAAAGGTAATGTAAAAAATAATTCAAATATAGAATAGTATAGTATTGTAACGAACCTAGGCCGGACCTGTCGCCTCGCGCGTTGCCGTCGACAGCGATGAGGTCATCCCCGGTGATGTTCGAGAACAGTCCAGTCGCTCTGCCGTGGAGAGCAACGGTCGATATTGGAAACAATTGGAACATGCCGGTCGCCAACTACCCGAATTCGAAACATCGAGAATGCTGTATCGGAGATAAATAGGCAACCCTCAAGTGGAGTCGAACAGTCTGAACGAGCCCATACGATCGAGCTATACAGTGGCGTAGTAATATAAATTAAGTTGTATATTTAAGTGTTAAATAAATTAGTAAAACCAAGTTAAGTTTATTTACGTTACAGTATATAATAATATAATATATGCTAATGTATATAAAAAACAGAGTGTAGAGACAAAAAACAGTGTATAAAGAACAGTGTATAAAGAAGTATATAAAGGACATTGTATAAAAGTGTACATAAGTAGGTGGTTATACCAGGTTACAACACATATATTCCGGAACCGAATAAAAAGACCCGTTAACTAAAAAATTTTCGAACTTAATATTTGAATTTGTTCACATTTGATGATATTTTAAGCCTAGTGGGTAAGTGGTTGTATAACTTGATCGGCAAAACCAACGGACTGTTAGCCACAGTTGACAAAACGATGGATGGTATATTGATATTGAAGTTTTGCCTTAAGTTGTGTACCATATTTTCACGAGACTGGTTGAGAATAGCTGGTTATTTTTTTATATATAATATGCAATTATAAATGAAGAGAGAAGGGAACGTTAAAAGCTCAAGTTGTTTAAACAATTGGCGACAGGAAAACGTCCTGGGTTTGAAACATCATGTTACGTACAATCTTTTTTTGTTGAATAAAACTTCATTAGACCTAGAACTGTTGCCCCAGGTTAGAATCCCATTATTCATGGTTGAATAAACGTATGAATAATAGTACAATTTCAAGAGATTGTGATCAATTCTTGATCGAAGCTGCCAGATTACAAAACAATGTCTCGCTAATCTTTTTAGAACGTTATCGATTTGATACGTCCATGAAAGTTTAGAGTCTATTAAGACTCCCAAGATTTTACTACTTGCTTTTGTTCTGAAAGATTCATCATGTAATTTTTATTATAAAACTTTTATTTAAATCCTTCCAAGGAGAACATGATTAATTCAGTCTTGCTTTGATTCAATATATATTGTTCTTTGACAATAATTATTGATATAATTTGCGGCCTCAGTACATGTGTTGTTCAGATTTGCTAGTGATTCCCCAGAGCAGGCAACAGAAGTGTCATCTGCGTATAACGATATGTGAGTTCCAGACATATTTTGTATGTTATATCATTTACAAAAATTATAAATAACAGAGGCCCCAGCAAACTCCCCTGAGGGACGCCGCTGCTTACCGCTTCTACTTCAGAGTAATACGAAATATCGTTAAGTCGTAATCTAACGCGTTGCGTACGATTTGATAGAAATGCCTCAGTCCACTGTAAAGCATTTCCTCGTATCCCATAGCTTTCCAACTTTTGAAGTAGGAGTTCGATGTTAATTACTTGAATGCTCTCTGTAAATCGAAAAAGACAGGCTGCAAACCTACTTTTATCTAAGTTTTGAAGAACTTCATTATACAGGTGCTGATTGTTTGATTGGTAGCCATTCCCCTTCTAAAACCGAATTGAAAGGGACTGAAAAATGTATTATTATCAAAAAATGTCACCAGTCTCTGGTAGAATGCTTTTTCAAAAACTTTGTAGAATACTGATAACAATGCCACCCCCCTATAATTAGAGATATCGTGAACGTCCCCTTTTTTATGAATTGGTTGAATGATTGCTATTTTTAAAATATCAGGGAAACTTCCTTCTGAAAATGAATCATTAATAAGCTGAGTAAGAGGACTAGCGATATAAGTTGCCACATGTTTTAATAAAGAGCATGGTATATTATCAGAACCGGAGGAATTTTTTTTTGTTACTGCTATTATAATGTGATATACCTCCTCCTCTGTGTATGGTGCTAGAAAAAGTGATTGAACATTGGCACACGTATGTAGTTGACTTGACAGATCCTCCTACATCCCTCACAATAATTACATTCTATGAAAGGATGGAATTATATACAAAGTGATGAAATCAACTAACCAGAACATTCAATAAAATAATTTATATTATATAACAATTTATAGTTAAAGTAGATAATCATATCATTTAACAATGAATAGTTGAAGTAAGCTAGGTAATTAAGTATTTTGGAAGTAATCAAAAATCAAGTAGGTAGTAATTTCAGCCACAAAAATTGAAAAATGAATTTTTTTTAACTAAAAATAAAACCGATGCAAAAATCAACTGAAAAGCGAAAAATAAAATAAACCTTCTTAGTCTTAATGATAATTGAGCTCCTAAACTAATGTAACTAATTTTGATTCGGCACCAAAAAACTAGGAATTGAATTAGGTGAAGCGTAAAATGATGGCAGCGAGATGCACGGCTGCGTTTTGATGACTTCTTTCATAGATAATGATCTTCGATAATTGTTTGTTTGGCGCCGACTCAAAATTAGTTACTCACATTAGTTTAGGAGCTCAATTATCATTGAGAAAAAGAAGGTTTATTTTATTTTTTGCTTTTCAGTTGATTTTTTCGTCGGTTAAATTTTTTGTTAAAAAGTTTTTTGTATAAATATTTGAACTTTTTTTCCTCATTGTAAACCATTTTGATTAGTCCATTTAAAAAATGTCACTAAACAAACATAATATAGTTGTCATTTTCATAGCTTACTTTAAAAATGTTAACTCTCATAGAATAGGTATTTACAGTAACAACTAATCTAACTAAGTTATTCGACGTTTGATATCAAAAAGTATAAGATAAGGGTAACATATTTTTGAGATTAGAAAAAAATATCAATCAAAAAAAACCCTGAAATGCACGCTACTGTATTTTCGATAGCATTTTATCAAATTTCAGTCATAACCGCAAACTTTTACATTTAACTTTTTTTTTCTATAGGCAATAATAAACGATAATAAGGGGCGAGTAATTTATAGTGAATAACCCGGTACAACTATAAAATGATGAATTTAAAAATATATTTAAAAAAAAAACAATTTAGATTTTTTGGTTGGAGCTCATTTTTGGAGAAAAATACCTATTCTTGATATTTTTTGCACTTTTCCATAATATGAGTAACATTAAAATCGGTCAAAGATCTATAAAGGTATAGAAAAGCAATGAAATCTGACCTCTCCGGTAAATAAATGGGTTATTTTCCCATAATTTGGAATAAATATTCAATTGGTTGGTAACTCTTCCCATTTTTAATTTTGTTCATCAGTTTTTCTAATCGTATTGGAAAATTTTATCATTTTCCATAAGTTAATTCAAATTTCGGATATCTGGACGTAAGTCCAAATCGAGTTTTTTACCTTCCTAATTGAAGGTGAAACTAATATAAAATACAATGTAAAATTTATAAAGAGAAAAATATTCGAAAATAACAAGAAACATCTGTAGATAAAAAAAATAAAAAACACGCTTTTATCACGCCCTGAAAATTATAAAATAATTAAATTGACTTGTATTAGTTACGATATACGTACCTATGCATTTTACCCTTGCCAATATTTTAACTTCATTGTAAAGTAAACGCAAACATATATTTTTTGAAACAATGATCGATATCCTAGGTAGTTATTAGTAAGCTTGTCACTTCTTTTATGTCTAATGATTAATTCAAAAAGTGTGGATTGCTTTGTTTAAATCAATCAAAATCACACACAGCCAAAAAACACTCCACGCTTTTTAAATTAATAATCCACCACGTATTGTTAAAAACATATACAGTGCTCGTCTAAAGTCCGTTCCCCCACTACTAATTCTTGAACCACCTGGTGTATCGCAACGAAATTTGGAGGGCTCAAATGGGAGATAAAAACCTACTTTTTCATGAAAAAATCATAGCTAGAAGTTTCAAAATGGCGGCTGAGCGCCATCTTCAATAAGTTTTTTCATTCATTTTTGAAATCTGCTCAATTTTTTCTAATACACGTCACTCCTAAATTCAATTGTTGTCGAAATATTAACGTTTGAAAAGTGACATTTTGGTAATTTCAAACCCAACCAAAAATACTAATGTTGCTTTCAATCAAGTTTGCATTGGAAAAAATCGCAGTAACATCTTGTTTACTGTCAAACTGAACTGCTACTTGTCAAATAGTCCGTTGAGCGCCTAAATCCTTTTATGAAAAGTGTGATCATGGCTCGTAGTTTAGATGATAAATTTGAAGAAGTTTTTATATTTGGAGAAGCTCGAAGAAATTATCATCTAGCAGTCCGTATGTATTTTTGAACTCTCTGTTACTCATTTGAGGATAGAGGTACTTTATTCAGTACCAATAAAGTCGACATCAATTTGATACCCGAACAAAAAATGGCCTTCATGTACCTGTTAATAAATTTAGCGTTTCATTCAACTCTCTTCCCTCTATGGCGCCCAGGGTATTTAATAAACTGCCAAAATATATAAAGAAAGTAAATGTATTGAAAAATTCAAAATGGAATTGCGAGAATTTTTACTTGAAAAGTGTCTGTATAGCGTTGAAGAGTTTATGTCGTAGAATCGTAATGTTTTGTTTATATGCTTTTATTCTGAGATGCCGTCATGTTTCTCTTAGAATGTTCTTAGGACAATGTTAATTGAGGTTAATAATTTTCACTTCAAACCTGTGGTTTCAGCTTTTTGGTTTCATCTGAAAATTGAAATTCTGAATTTTGGAATTGTTGTGTGTTTCTGTTTTTATAT
Organism: Gonioctena quinquepunctata; assembly: GCA_018342105.1. Taxonomy (NCBI): domain Eukaryota; kingdom Metazoa; phylum Arthropoda; class Insecta; order Coleoptera; family Chrysomelidae; genus Gonioctena; species Gonioctena quinquepunctata. Next base: position 282,885 of record JAFIRS010000380.1, on the reverse strand, counting down.
TTACCTAGATTCAAGTGTATTCTATGCGATGTTATGTTGTCTACTGGAAAATAAAGATCTTATCTTATCTTATGTTTCATGATAGATTTCCCGAGAATCCTATTTCGAGATCATATTTGCGCAAACTTTTAAATAAGCTCCAAGCAACTGGTACGGTGAAAGATGCATCCAAGATCAGGAAAGACCGCCTCTTTCAGAAGAAAAAAAATTGAAATTGTTGCTGAAATGGTTATCAATCCGACTCAGTCGACGTCTGCAGTTGCTGAATCCTGTGGAGTAAGTTCAAAAAGTGTCCAAAGAGTCCTAAAAAAAGAAAAGTTTCATCCTTATAATATGAAAATCCTGCATGCTCACGGAGGATGATCCAGACCGGAGGGTTGAATTTTTTGAGTGGCTAACGAGAACAATTGATGGAGAACTAATCTAATTGGCATATTTTTAGAGAGGGACATACCCAGTTTCCTAAAAAGGTGAATTTTTGGGCGGGGATTTTGGGCACTTGCGTTGTTGGACCGATTTTCATCAGAGGCAATCTTACAGGAGTTCTTTACAGAAATCTTTTAGAAACTGAAATTGAACCTGGAATAAGACAAATTGTATTAAACAATAAGGAAGAGTTTGGAAATCGTGAAATCATAATTCAGCAGGATGGGGCACCTCCCCATTTTGATCGCATGGCTAGAGAGTTCCTCGATACAAACTTTCCTGGGCGATGGATAGATCGCAGGGGAAGTACAGAATGGCCCCCAAGATCTCCAGATCTTACACCTCTAGATTTTTTTTTTGGGGTATCTGAAGTCAAAAATCTACGCCACTGAATGCCAAACAGTAGGAGAGTTGGAACGCAGAATAATAGATATACATGTGAAGAAATAGATGAACAGACTTTCATCAACGTGAGAGAAGCTATTTATAATAGGGCACTTTATTGTCAAGATTTAGGAGGGGGCCACATTGAAAACTTGATGAAATAATAGTGGGGTTAAATAAAAGTGTTATTCAAAAATAAATTATAATTTTTTAGCTAACTAATTTGTTTTGATTGTGAATTTAAAGAACACATTCAGAGGCTTCGAGATTTTCCGGTAAGCGGTACTGTTTATCCTTAATAAACTCCCTTTACGCCTCTTATTAGTCGAATTCATTAAGAGATTTAACTACAAATTAGTAACAACATTTAGTTAGCAAAACGTTTTACCGGAAGTGACCAAAATCCCTAATTCCTTTTAAACCGGAAAGTCACTTTTCAAACGAAAACGAAAACAATTTAATTTAGAAGTAAAGTGTATTAGAGAAAACTGTTGAGATTTATGAGCAGATTTCAAAAATGGAATAATATAAGGGGTGTTCCATTTAAAAAATGATTGAAGATGGCGCTCAGCCGCCATTTTAAAACTTTTTGCTATGATGAAAAAGTGGGTTTTTATCTCCTATTTGAGCCTCCAAATTTTGTTGTGATATACCAGGTGGTTCAAAAATTTGTAGGGGGGAACGGACTTTAGACGAGCATTGTAGTTTTTTTATTTTTATCGTTTTTGACTTGTAGCTTGAAAAATAGTGAAGCAATTTCGATACTCTCAATGGACAAATTGTAGAGAATGAAAATGCAAATAATGAGCCCTAGCACCATTTGATCGGATTATTAGTAACGGAGAAAAACCGGAAAAAATCTGCGTTTTTATAAAATTCATAACACCGCCATTTTTCAAGTTTTGAAGCAGGCTCTCCACGACAAAGTAGTTATTGATATGTACTTATGTGTGAAAAACTCAGGCACTGTTGGATTATTAGTTTTGGCATAATTGCAATTTGATTTTTTTAATGCACTTTATTGCAGCAGAACTGGATGCGTCATAGATGGTCCGATTTCAATGTTTCTAAAATATTTTGAGAGTTATAGTACTACAAAATGGCTATTCTCATTTTGCGTTAAAATGCTGCGAAATAGGTGAGAAATACTTGCAAACAATGACCGAAAACCGGCGAGTGAATGAAAGCGGCTCAGGAGTCTGCTGCTCTATCCCCACTACTCAGCCGCTTTCACGCACTCGCCCATTTTCGGTCATGTTTTCAAGTATTTTTCAGCATGTTTTCAAGTATTTTGCAGCATTTCAACGCAAAATGAGAATATACATTTTGTAGTACTACACTTCTACTCTCGAAATCTTTTCGAAAAATTGGAATCGGACCACCTATGACGCATCCAGGTCTGCTGCAATGGAGTGCATTGAAAAATTCAGATTGCAATTATGCCAAAACTAAGGATCCGACAGCGCCTGAGTTTTTCACACATAAAGTACATATTAATCACTACTATGTCGTGAAAAGCCTTAAAAAGTGGCAGGGTTATGCATTTTTTTAAAAAGCTGTTTTTTTTCGGCTATTCCGCTTTTTCTCCGTTACTAATAATCCGATCGAATTTACGAATTTTCTTTGCATTCTGATTCTGTAGAAATCGTCAATTGAGAGTATCGAGATTGCTTCATTAGTTTTCCAATTTACAAGTCAAAAACGTTAAGAAATTAAAAATATGCTTTTGAACGTTATAACAGATTAAGCAATGACAGTTGAGAGTAGAAAACAAACAGGATATAACCGTCTTTCGTATGATGGCACAGTCAGTTTTCTGGAAGTATTTTTGTCACAGAATCAATAGAGCAGAACATCTCTATTGATTCGCCTAGATTGGCCAGCGGTAATGTGAGAAATAAAAAAACTCGTTATTTATAAACTCTAAATAATTTCGTGAATTAAAGTTGCTCCTAAAAAAGTAAGGCTCAACGATCTGCGTATCTAATATGCCGCACCAAACATTACTTTTGAAGGAAAATTGACTTTTTGCCTCTATCGTCCAATTTGGGTTCTCATCAGCCCACCATTTCTGGGAACTGACAGTAACGTTTGATGTAAATGAAACTTTTGAAGGGAAATTTCGGCATTCCTGAATCATGCCTTGGAACCAAAATGGAAAATCTAAGCGGTCATCGAAATCTCTATCGAGTAAGGTGTGGATGAATTTTGGTTTGTATGCACGAAATTTATTAGTCTTCAAAATTCTTCTAATATATTTTTCAGATATACCAGTTTGTTCCTGCCTCTCCCAATACTGCCATCTGTGGATTTTCTGTTACCGATAACAAAACATTAAAGGTACCTTCTTCATTAGTGACGGGCTTACTATGTGGAATTTTGTAACGTTTTCTACACTGCATGTAGCTTTGAATTTGTTTAAAATACGCAACACAGTAGATCCATGGATATTCTTATTTGGATATCTATCATTGAATATATCTGCTGCTTCTCTGGAACTATGAAAACTCTCGCCACATATTAAGACGAGCTCAATTTTTTCTTGCTAACTCAGCTTTTCTCGGGGCATCTCTAATTTTTGTTAACAACAAAATGTTAAATCACTTTTACAATGAAAAAAACTATACAAGAAAGACCATAAAAATACCTGGATAAATAATAAATATGATTCCAACAATTTGCCAAAAATCAATTTATTTTTTGTTCGAATCTTTTTATCAAAATTGTTAAGATACAAGGGCATTTATTGATAATAAACAGGAGCGGGGTTATAATGTCCTGGAGATATTTCAGTAACCTCTTAGAAGAGCTGACACATGCAAATTCACAGATTTCAAATTTTCTCCGAAAAATGAAATTATTTTGAAAATCTTTACAAAATATTATCTAAAATAATACTGTTGGCTTACTAATGAGCTTCTTCTTCAGAAATGAATTTTCCAAATTATTTTTTTATGGTAAAAAATTTGTTTTATTTTTTAACCCCGATTTTATTCAAAACATGTACATAGCTATAAAATGTCAATCTGAACAACTTTTCCGAATATCATTCTTTGAGATATAATTTTTAATATTTTTAAATTTTTTCGCCAAACACGAAAAGACGAACGGACTGTAAAATGTCTTCTGGGTTTCTTTTGATGCAGAAGCGATTGCGCATATCGTTATTTGTCAAAATTATTATTAAAATAATTTCCCAATGATGCGTACTTTCTGCGTTCACTGTATATATAAATCTGTAGTAGGTTAGTATGTGATGAGCAATTGGCCTTTCAGATTGCTAAGTTACCTCGCATCTAATCTTCCACCAAGGCCATCATTTGAGAAAACCCATGTTTATAGGGCTGAGAAAAGGAGCAGCGAAGTAATGGCGAAAAAAAGAGACAGATATATTGAGAGAGAGAGAGAAATATGGTCGGGAAAGTGCACATTTTGAACATTTCATCAGATTCTCGTTGCGAATGCTTCCTTTGTATAACTTTGGTTGTGCTGCGCATAAAATAAATGATTTTTGAATGTTTTTTTGAAGGTACTGACTGTTAGATCGAAACAGTTGGAGTTCCAGGTGTTTATATAATTAATTGTGTCAGATATATGATATGAGCGCTTATACAATTCTTTTTTGTGAGCAGGAATACTCAAAACCAATTTTTTTCGTAAATTCAATTTGTGTACGTCAGTTCTATAAGTTAAATGATCATTTGAGTAGGGAGGATTTTATACTTGATGATTTTAAAGAAAGTGCAGGCTGTGTGTAGGTCTGCGGTTGCTCATGTTGAGCCACTTAAACCTTTAGTTTGTGAGAAATTTTGGATCTACTTTTTATACCAAAAATTAGTTTCATGCATGAATTTTGTAGTTTCTGTATGCGCCTTATGTTATTGCTATCTGAACAATTGTGGTAGACCACATCGCAGTGATCAAAGTGGGACAAAACTAGTGAATCCATAATATTTTTTGACCTCTGTACTTAAGAATTTCCTTTGTGGTTATATCAATTTCAGAATGCATGAGCAGTTTTGAGTTTATAAGTGACATGTTCAGTGAATCTAAGCTTGGAGTTTATAATGAACCCTAAATTTTTGGAGTGAGACTTGAAATTAATTTTGAAATCTCCAATTTTCAGATCGTACCTTTTTGCCTACTCGCAAATCCTTTCGGTCCCGAATATCATAGCAACTAACTTGTTGGGATTGATTTTCAACATATGATCTGCAGATACCTCCAAAACTGCAATCAAATCACTATTGATACAGTTTACGGCCTCTGCGAGATTTTGTGGATCAAAGGAGAAATATATCTGAGAATCATCTGCGTATAAATGGTAATTGCAGGATTTCAGTTTTTCAGTTAAAGTGGATATGTGGAGAGTGTGGAACAAAAGTAATAAAATGCTGCCTTGTGGTACCCCTGAATTTATTTCCTGCCAATTCGAGGACGTATCACTTAGAGTAACCTTTTGTCTTCTATCATGTAAATAGGATGAAATTAATACTATTGCTGTATCACTGAAACCAAAATAGTGCAACATAGAAAGTAGTATCCGGTGATTTATGGTGTCGAATGCTTTCGAATAGTCTAATAATATCAAAATTGTTACTTTGTTTCCATCGAGAGCTCTAATTATATCATCGACTATTTTTAATGTTGCTGTAGCGCAACTGTAGCCGCTTCTAAAACCAGATGGTTTTAGTGGTAATATATCATGTTGCTCAACGTAAGATCTGATTTGATTTTCCATTATTTTTTCTAGAATTTCTTTAAATGTGGGGAAAACGCTGATTGATCTCAAGTCATTATAACTCTGGGGCTTACTAGTTTTTGCTATGGGTATTACTTTTGCATTTTTCCATAAGTTGGGAAAGTAATTTTGACTTATACATTTATTGATAATGTGAGTAATTATAGATATCATGAGGGGTCCAGAAAGGTGTATAATGGTAATGTTTATTCCATCACCATAAACCTGCGATTTTATATTAACAATTATTTAAGAAGTTTCAATTTCGCTAGTTAATGAAAAAGTAAACTGTTCATTCAATCCTTCTTTTCGGTTGGAGTTATAAAAGTTCATTAAGTGTTCAGTCGGTTGACCTCCATTAGTACAAGAAATCAGGAAAAAATTATTAATAGCTTCGGCGTTTTTCAGTTGCTTTGGTAGTTCTTTGTTTCCACTCTTAGTGGCATTCAGTTTCTTAAGTACGTTCCATTAACCCTTGATATCTGTGTTATTTAGTTTGAAATTTATCAACAAACTATTTCCATAACCAATTGACTATAATAATTGAGGTCACGAAATATCCATATAATAATTTATATTTGTTTCAGGTTTCAAAAACATCGAGCGAACCAAAGGCTTTGACTTTGAAACAACGAAACTGGTCCTTAAAGATATAGCACTGTTCCATGCAGTATTCCTGGCACTCAAAATGAAAGAACCCGAAACTTTCATCCAAAAAGTGAAACCTTTTTGTCATGATTACAAAGCAGCCGAGGATGGAGGAAATATGAAAGATTGTATAAAAGTCGTTGTGAAAGAGAAAGAGGATATCGCCCATTTGGCTTCCAAGATAAAGACTTGGGGTGAAATTGAAAGACGGACCCCAGAAGAACCACTTTCTACTGTGATTCACACCGATCTCTGGGTGAATAATACCATGCAGAAGTTTGAAAACGAAAAAGCAGTAGCTAACAAACTCGTGGACTTCCAAGTGTACACCTATGGATCACCTGCTGCAGACTTATTTTTTTTCCTCTGGACCAGCGTTTCAATGGACGTGCTGAAGCAGAACTTGGACTACTTCATCGAATTCTACTTCGAAAACTTCATCGAAATATTGAAGGAACATCAATGTGATACAAGTCAATTCACTTTCAAAACTTCCTGAAAGAACTCGATTTGGAATCTGAGTACGAGTTTGGCCATGCACTGCTTTTCATTTTGCTCACTGTAAATGGAAAAAATGATAATTTTGACATGAACAATAGCCCAACTGCCGAAGGAATGGTCGCAGGTCTTCAGCAGCAAACCAAAGAAAGAGCTTGGTTTATGACTAGGGAATGTGCTAAAAGGGGATGGTTGAAGTGATAATAGTGTTTAATAATAATATTTATTTATGCGACCAATAGATCAGTCGCATAAAAATGGCGAATAAGTATTTAATAATTATAATGTGAGTTTATTATATGTATATACATATAGATCTACATATTTGTTTTAATTCTGAATTGATGCGGCCGATACTTGATGGAAATCCATATTAAAGCAAACAAAAGACACTCACTCCTCTAAGGCCCGATTTCACAAACCTCTTTAAACGCGTTTTGTTCAAATTAAACTTAGATTAAGCTTTTTACACGTCACATTGGATTTCACCAGAAACTATAAACCGGGTTTATTTCTATAGGCGTTTACGCTTAACCCTTTGAAGCCGATTAATTTTTTTTCTTAAATACACTTTACTGTACCAATTTAATTGTTGCTTGTGGTATAAAAAACACACAAAAAATGTTAAAAAGAAAATGTATTGTTTGTTTTTGCAAAATTCAACAAAAAAATGTGGTTTCGGATTAGGACCACAAGGAAAATTAAACACAAAAGTTGAAAAAATCTAATTGAAAAAAATTTATTTTTTCGGTGGAATTTAAAAAAACTGTTAGAATTTTCGGTCAAACAAAACCCGACATTACAACTGGAGCAGTGCCATCTTGTTCGGTGGGACTCTGAACGTGAACTACAATGTGCGCATCTGACTTTTGTACCATGAATAGGCATATGTGCACACTTTATTTCAGGTGGAACCGATCTCTTGTAGTTGTTTGGAACACTCTCCAAACTTTTGCTGGCTATAGCTAGTCTGAAATCTTTCAAATTTAGATTTTTTGTGGGTGTTCGGTCTCTAAATATAATAAAACTATTGACGATGCTCAAGTCTAAAAAGTGCCAAAAAAATCGGAGTCACCATTTTCTAGATTTCCGATTTATCTTGTATAGAGAAAGGAGCATATAAGATTGATCCAGGTGCCCCATATGAGCATTATAATCGTGCACGAGCTGAAAACATGCAATATTTTGAGACGAACCCTCTTTTTGTTTTCTGGAAACAGTTTGGCCATCATTAGGACCATGAAAATTGCTTGAAAATAATACAGGTTTATTATCCATCTAATTTAGATAAAATATTCCTTCTTTACTCATCTTCCAAAGACTAGTATCTCTAAGCATTTTATTCTTATTATTTGTTATGTCTTTGGGTTCTTCTTTTCGATTTTTCCTGATTGTACCACAAACATGAATATTTTCCTTCAACAAATCACGTAACAAAGGGGTGTAAAAAAGTTGTCAAAATATACCTTATGGTATATTTGCCTGCAAGTAGACGGGTCAAATCTTTCACCACTCTTGAACCTAAGCTCTCTTGAACTCCATCAGATTTTCCGGTATAGACTTGAAACTGCGTTACGTATCCCGATTGACCTGCCCGTATCCAGATTTTATATTCTCTTTTGACCGGTTTCAGAGGCATATACTGCCGGAACCTAATTCGGCCTTTGAATTTCACCATTGACTCATCTAAACTTTGGTGTTCATTGGGTTTATAACTCTCCAAATAAGTTTTTGAAAGATTATCAATCAACGGTCTAAGTTTATATAATTTATCAAAGTCGGCTTCACATTTTTTTCGATGAGAGAAAATTGTATTTCGTGCATAACATAATTTATTAAAATCATAGCAAAGCGCTTTCGACCGTTAGGTCATCATCAGTGCGTACCTGAGAGTAAGTAATATTGATAGAGAATAAGTTACTGAAAAGTTTTTTTGAGAAAGAAAATTGACATATTTTAAATGTGAGGTTACTTACTCGTCAGGTGTACAAGAAGCCAAAAAGACCATAAAATATCTCATATCAATGAAAGTTATATAGGTTTACGTGACACACATGTTAAAATACATATTCTTGGCCAGGATGAAAATTGAGATTACAACTTTTCCTTATTTTTTAAAAAGCCATTGTTGTTGTGTGATAGCTGGACCCAAGTGACAAGATTGACAATTGACAAGTGAACTATGAAGTAGATTGACAATTAATTGACAAGTGAACTATAGAGTAGATTGGCAGGGAGCACCAAACCATGGAGATATCAGAATCAAGAAAGGAATATCCCTGTCATACGAAAACACACCAGAAGATGATCAATCTAATGAGGACTGTCATCTGTCAAATATATGTTCTAGTATTCCAAGGAAGACCAGACAAGACTCTTCAATTCTCACATTTGAGTCATCACAATTGAATATAAGTTCAAGGGAGTCTAAAGACCTGTCCTGATCAAAACAACAATTGAATAACTCTGGTAGTGTCCATGGACAATGAATTTAAATTTTTCTTAATAAAAATAAAACTCCTTGTCCACCATGGCTCATTGAACCGCAACTGGGGATAAGAAGTGTGATACAAGTCTAATGAACTAGACCCAACTTCACAACTCCCACAACTGGAGTAAAACAGAGTATAAAAGGTAATAATCCAGAACATGACTTGTGTTCTCAGTATGGAGAAAACTGAAAAAAAGCTGGCAAATTGCAAAGTGATACAAGTAAAATCATCATAGAGAATAGAAATTGAAAATTACTAGCATGATTAACAAAACCCTAAAATGTGAATTAGAGTACAAAAAAGCTAAGGAAGTTAAATATTATTTAATTTAAACGTCTATGAAGTGGAATATAGGATCTATTTAAATTGACTTGCGTGTTGAGACAAAGGTTATTTTCGAGTATTTCTTTACTAATGTGTAAATCTTCAAGAAAATCTAATCTATTACGTAAGATTTGTGAATTTCTATTTGGACTAAAATTATGATTGTTAAATCTTAAGTGATGACCGAAGGCAGAAACTTCATTACTATTTAAATGTTCCATAATACGAACTTTCAAAGGTCTACAAGTTCTACCAATGTAGGCTGCATCGCAGTCTTCACAATTTAACATATATACCACTTTTGGAAAGTTTGTCAATTTTGCCTTTTGTATTGACCAAAAATCTACTCAAGCTATTGTTGGTTTTGAAAGAAATTTTAATGTTGTCAAAGTTACTTTAAGAAAGTAATCGAAACAAATTTGTCGATTGAATTTAATTTTGGATAAGATAAGTTCTGTTCATTTTTATTTTCAATTTTTTGAATCAAAGTGTTAATAATGCTAGGATTGTTAATCATTGTTGGAAGCTATTTGTTTCAAAATATTCAATTCTTTTTGAGACTCAACAGTAGAAAGAGGTACATTTAAGAGTCTGTGGATGTAACAATAGAAGGCAGCCATTTTATGCTGATGGGGATGATTCGAAAAACTAGGTATTACATGATCAGTTTGTATAGGTTTCCTGTAGATATTGAAATCTAAGGATTGAATATTTTTATGTATTGTAAGATCTAAAAATATTTTATTATTTGATTTTATTTCTAAAGTGAATTTTATGTATTTGATCAATTTAGTTAATAAATTTTGAGCAGCTCAATATTACCATTTACAAACACTAAACAGTCATCAACATATCTGCACCAATGTAAAATTTCAGGGTTTAATATCCGTTACAATTAATTTATTTTCTAAATTGTTCATGAATAATATCTGCTAAAAAAGGGGATAAACAACTACCCATAGCAAGACCTTCGGGTTGCTGATAGTATTTTTCATTAAATATAAAAAATCTTGTGAAAGGCAAAAATTCAAAATGGTCATTATAAAAGTAGTACAATTGTCATCAACTTTTGCAAGACTCAGAACCTCGTTGACTAGTGGTGAAGTTTCCATTTTTGGAACAGAAGTGAAGAGATTGCTAACATCAAATGAAATCATTAGGCAATCTTGGGGTAGATCTGAATTCGTAGGTTTATTAATCAAATCTAAAGAATTACTTACCGAAAATATAGGTTTGAAGTTAGTTAACTGTTTTATAAGTTTGTAAATGGAAGAGGCTAGAATTGAAACTGGAGTATTGGTGAAACTCACTACTGGCCTTATCGGTAAGTCGATCTTGTGGATCTTTGGAAGTCCATACAATCTAGAAGACTGGATTGCTGAAATTAATGAGAAAGGAGCAGAATGTTCTTTGAAAAATTCCGAATGAATCTTCAAATGGATTTTAAGTCTTTTGATGAAGTATTTAAATGGATTAGAAGATAAGAGCTTGAAATTGTGCTCTGAGAGAAAAGTTTCTACTTTTTCAATGTAGTCTGATTTATTTGGAATTACTATACAATTACCTTTATCTGCTTTTGAAAATATAATATTGTGATCTTAATTTTTGTTTTAATTTTTTTATTTTTTTTGGGTTGAACCGTGTTGTCGTTCAAGTGTATAGTGCTCGAAAGCCAGTCAAATCGATCACGAGACATGCTAGAAGAAATATATGGGTCTCTAATCTTATTGAAGAGGACCAATGATCTCTATAAATCGATTTCTTTGTAAGACCCATCATTAGATTTATACCCAGGAAACACCTTATTTCTTCTGCGTTTGTTGGAAGAAACCGATCCCGTATCGCTGAGTTCCATACAAATTTGTTTGAAATACCAGAATATCGGTGGGACTTCAGCATCAACAGAAACACTGGACTACATCTTGCGTAAAGGGATGTGCTTTATTGCACAATTTCTATCTTCAGTCCATTCGAAAGGTCTTACAGCAAAGTTTATTAGAGGAAGTTCATCTTCGCTATCAAATTCATAATTTATACTACTGCTTGCAATAGCTGTATGCTTGGTAAGATTCTCTGTGGGGTTCAATATTTTCCATAAAATCATGATTGCCTTCTTCCTCCAGATCGTCAATATCGATTTCCTCCAGATCATCTACGGATGGAGCTTCTGAACTAAGCGAGTCAATATCTGAAGGAAGTTCGTCCAAAAAAGCATAGACCTCATCTGAAGTTTCTTTATTCAGGTTCATAATACAATCTGAAAAAAATTAATAGAATATATAAATAACGTTCTAAAGCCTAGTAGTTCCTTTTGGGACCACATCGTTTTCTAGCCTGTATCATACACCCCCTAAATTTTTCACCCAAATGGGACCTTATATTATAATTTATAATACTAAACAAACATAAAACTCAGCTCAAAATAATTGACAAAGATCACAAGCAGACAAAATAATGTTTTCAACGTGTTTGTTTACATAGATAACGCGTGACCTTGCTACTATTCAAACGTATCTCACACTTACGGCGCCTTGAACAAACTAAAATCAGATCTCAGATCAGCGACGACAGAGGTTTCTAATAACGTATAAACATCTGTGGTACTATAGTCTGGTTAACAAGTGCTTTTTAGGTCAAAATTTTTTCGCATTCTCCGAAAATTATGATTGAGGTGTCATTCGATTCGGAATGGTATGTAGATATTTTTTGAGAAAATGCTAAGGCCGCTCGCAAAAATTGCAATAGTTATAAACAATTAAGTGAAAAAAAAGGTGGTTTGGTTTTTCGCCAATATCTCAGAAACTATTTGAGATAATTCAAATTTGAAAAAAGATGCAGAAAGAGGAGGAAATTTCCCGAGAAAAAGTTTGAACTCCCGGAACTGTAGGACCACTATTTATAATTTTCCCAGAGGGTTGAAAATACGCCCGAAAACTGGTACTCCGGCTTGCGCAAGCCACGCCCCCTTCGGACCTTTAATGAATAAATATTATTTAAACTTATTAAATATGAAAATTAAAAATTGAAAAAATTCAGGCGACTGCAGGTCCAAAAATTTTTATCGCGATTTTTCAATAAGTTATCTATTAGTTAATTAACAATTTTTTGTAGCACGAACATTAACATTGCAAGTGCGATAATTGTTAAACTATTAATCTGAGAATGTTTTCCTTTTGTGGAGCTATTTTCCAAAGGTCTAAGAATAGATTCATGTTGGAAAAATTAAAAATTGTTAATTTTGTTTTGCTATTAACAATTTACTAAGGTGATAAATTATAAAGCTTCATTGAACATTGAAAAACACTTTTTTTTAATAATATTATTATTGATCCGTTTTCTTATGACGAGAAGCTAATCCAAAATGATTTTTAATAATTTTTATCTCCTATTGTTTAAAAAGTTGTTATAAACAAATGCGTTGTTTATGAAATAATTAAAAAAAAATTTTTATAATATAATCTTTGATGATAATTATGATTTTTCTAAAAAAAAATGTTCCTTAAAAAAAATATATTGCTTAAAAACGCATTTGTTAAATAACAATTTTTTTTACCACTTGTTATGAAAATTAAGGAACCATTTTTTTTAAATCATTATTAAAATTTTTATTTTAAACAATTTTAAAACAAAAAAATTTTTTAAAACAAAACAACCATGTATTATTTTTAGAAAAAAAATATTACATTTTTCATTGAACTTTAAATTTTCTGTTCTCTTTCATTTTTGGCTTAATTTGTTGTTTAATTAATGAAGAATAAATAAGTCTCAAATTTTTTCCTTGTATCTCCATTAGTTAAAATGTTATAATAAAATTAAACATAAAAAACCAGGTCAGAGTGGTGAAATGAAAGAGAACAGAAAATTTAAAGTTCAATAAAAAATATATTTTTTTTTTTAAATAATACATGGTTGTTTTTGTTTTTTTAAGTAGACAAAAAAAAAGATACAAAGAGATAATTTATTTGTTTATAACAAATTGTTTATCAAATAAACAATGGAAATTTAAGTAATGATAGTTTTTTTTTAATATCGAAGACCAAGATAAATAATGATTTAAAAAAAAAATTGGTTCCTTAATTTTCATAACAAGTGGTGAAAAAAATTTTTATTTAACAAATGCGTTTTTAAGCAATACTTTTTTTTTAAGAAACGGTTTTTTTTGAAAAATCATCAAAGATTATGTTATATAAAAAAAAATCTATTATCTCATAAACAACGCGTATTTTTATAACAATTTTTTATTGAAAATCATTTTTAAGTAGCTTCTGATCATAAGAAAACGGATCAATAATAATATTATAAAAAAAAAGGTTTTTTCAATGTTTAATGAAGCTTTATAATTTTTCACCTTGGTAAATTGTTAATAACAAAACGAAAATTAACAATTTTTCCAACGGGAATCTATTATTAGACATTCACAAAAAATAACTTCATTTTAATCGTGGATTTTTCAATTCACAGAAAAATCTTTCTATCAATATTCAATTGAGAATGTTTCCCTTTCCAACGGGAATCTATTCTTAGACCTTTGAAAAATAGCTCCACGAAAGGAAAACATTCTCAGATTAATAGTTTAACAATTATCGCACTTGCGATGTTAATGTTCGTGCTACAAAAAATTGTTAATTAACTAATGGATAACTTATTGAAAAATTGCGATAAAAATGTTTGGACCACGGATTATTGTTCAATCATCTATCCTGCAGGCGCCTGATTTTTTTCATATTTAATAAGTTTAAATAATATTTATTCATTAAAGGTCCGAAAGGGACGTGGCTTGCGCAAGCCGGAGTACCCGTTTTCGGGCGTATTTTCAACCCGCTGGGAAAATAATAAATATTGGTCCTACAGTTACGAGTTTTGGGATTTTTTCTTAGGAAATTTTTTTTTTCTGAATCTCCTCTCAAATTTGAATTATCTCGAATAGTTTTTGAGATATCCGTGAAAAACCAAACCCCCTCTTTTTTCACTTAATTGTTTATAACTATTGCAATTTTTCTAACTTTTTCCATCTTTGCAAAGTGAGATTGCTTCTTGAAAATGTGTTTTCCATTTCTTCCGGTCTTCCTGATGATCGTGGAAGCGTGAAATAGATTTTCGTCGACAAAAATGTATTGAAGACCTAGTGAATGCGATGTCTCTCTTGCGTCAATGTTACGAATGATTTCTGGTGAGTACTCTATTTTGGAAAACATTTTTCTTTGCCTCATTAATATATATGAGTTCTTTATTAAGACTGGAATAGAAAATCAAACAACTATCTGAATGAAAATGCGAATTTTCAATTTCAGATTTTTTCTTTTGAGTTAGGGTTCTTTCAGAATATCTATCAGATGTAGTTCAATTCCAGCGTGGCTTTAGCCGGGGAAGTACTTGTTTTCTGTTAGACATTCACCAAAAATGACTTCATGTTTATCGTGGATTTTTCAATTCACAGAAAAATATTTTTTTTTCAATATTTTATTGAGAATGTTTCCCTTTTCAACATGATTACCCCACAAGAAGTTATCTTGAATGATGGAAGATAGTGACCAAAGTTTATCTTTCAGTCGCAGATGATTCCACATCTGATTTTATGAACATCCTGTTCATATTTTCAAACAAATCAACCTTGAAAGTATTATGTTGAGAACATTTTTTCAATTCTAGCATACTAGCACAAAACACATTCTGTATATTGTTCTGGTAAAATTATCGTAAATGGCAAATTTTGTTGCAAACTCTAATCAGTATATTTTTTGCAGGCTAGTTGGACAGGATAATTTGCGGGAACCAGCTGGAATAAAGAGGTTAACCGGAACTCTTAGTACACCATCATTGAATAAAAAACTATACGATATGTAAATATAAAATATTCAATTATAAAAAATTATACACAATTCACTTGTTATAAATAAATGATAAAAAGATCATTTCTACAGTTTTTTTTATGTTAAAGGTATATGACACTACGAGTTAAGTTTCCAAAAAATTTTTATTCACAAGAAATAATACTTTAGTAGAAAGGGTAGATATAATGCTGATTAGTCGAAAGTATGACAAGTCAGGGGGATTCAGGTTCAGGTTTAGGTACGGGTATAACAGAAGACGTCTTCCACAGTTTGGGAAAAACACCCTGAAGAAGACACTTATTCAAAATAAATGTAATTATTTCACTTTGATGAGGAAGTACCAAATAAATCATTTTTCGTTCCATACCATCAGTACTTATAGCATTCAATTTGATAGACTGAAAAGTTCTTTCAAATTTATTTGAATGAATGGAGCGAAAGCAAAAAGTAGATCCGCCAAGTAGGAAGTATCTTTCGAAGATGCTGTTATAGTTTAACCATTTTCAATTGCAGAAGCTGTTTCTATAAGGAGCAAATCAAAAACTCACTTCGCTAACACGAAGAAACGGAACGAAAAATAATGTGTACTACTCGTAAACATTCTCCGTCGGCGAAGAGAAGATCAAAAGAGCCGATAGTCAACGTGGGTTTGAGTGACAGCTGTCTAGTTCTTCAGCAGTCAATTAAAACGGACCGCAAGCCAATGATGATGCTTGTAAGTGTGTCTATACGTTGAGACTAATTAATCACCAGTTAAATACGTGTTCCAGGAGGACTGAATACATAAAAGCCAGTAGCGTCTCTGGCCTGGGATCGAAATAGATTTTAAAATATTTTATAGTTGTGATGTGTTTTGTTGGAAAATATGTCTTTTTTTCGACCATGGGAAAATGAAATTATGATGATCCGATTGCCTATTAACACATACTTCCTCGTTTATGGCATATTTTTTTAATTTAAGGTATTTTTAAAATATTTAAATTTTTAAATAAAATTAGTTATCTCCGCCTCTGCTGCTCAAAGGATTCCGCCTCAATACTGGGAAACTTGTTTTTCATACTTCTGCAATTGATAATGGATGAACTATACTATATTGATCTGCTCCCTATAGAAACAGCTTCTGCAATTGAAAATGGTTAAACTATATCCACTTATTCGTGGGATGCTGTTAGTAAAGGAGTTATTCAGTTTGTTGGAGTCAACAAAAGAGTGCCAGATATTTTTCCCCATTTTGAGGTAATCAAGAACCTTCCGTCCTTTGGATCCGATTTAGATTTGAATTGAAGTTGTACATTTTTTTCAGACTTCGTTGCCATATTCACAAAATAACAATTCTTTATATTGATTCCATGCTCATACAGTTTTCAGCTCTTTGTATCTTACATATTCCCGATCCCTCAGCTCCATCATGAGTTTGAGATTCTTGGTTAACCAGGGCGCAGGTTTTTGGGATAACCTCCCTTTTTTAATAGAGCATGAATAGCATACAAGAGTTTCATGTTTACTTTGAAAATGCTTATCATTTCATCGACATCATCAAATTCGAAGATCCCATACCAGTCAATAAATCGAAGATCTTCCAAAGAAAGTGTATAGTCAAACTTTCAAAAGCTTGTGGCTTCTGTATTGGAACTGAAAACTTTGCGCGACAAGCTCTCGAATCTGTAACTCACGGAATAACCTACGTCACACATCCATAGCAATTATTTTTAACCGACGAAACCAAAAAGGAGGAGGTTCTCTAGTCGACGCGTATATATATTTATTCTTTTATGTATGATCACGCATAACTTTTTACTGAGACGTCCGATTCCGATAATTATTTTCTCAGTGGATAGGGTGTACTTCGAAGTTGGTCCCATTTGAATTTCAGAAATGAAATCCAGCCCTAAGGGTAGCAAAATGAAGGATATTGATCACTCACCCTCTGAATTCTGGTCCGTTAACCGATTCTATCAGGCATAACTTTGTACTGGGATCTTCGATTTGGATGATTATTTTTTTATCAGATAGGGTATACCTCATAGTTGATCATATTCCAATTTGAAATGAAATGACCTACCTATGGGTAGAAAAATAGAGGATGAATGATTTTTCTCTTGTGAACAGTGGCACACATGTAATTGACATTGAGAGATCCTCCTACTTCCGTCACAATAATAATTATATTCTATGAAAGGATGGAATTATATACAAAGTGATGAAATCAACTAACCAGAACTTTCAAAAATAATTTATATTATATAACAATAAATAGTTAAAGTAGATAATCATATTATTTAACAGCCAATAGTTGAAGTAAGCTAGGTAAGTAAGTATTTTGGAAGTGATCAAAAATTAAGTAGGTAGTAATTAGTAGATTTCAGTCAACATACCACGCATATCTTCCCATAGAGTAGTCCGATTTCGATGATTTTTTTTTCAAAGTTGCTCCCATCTCAAATTGAAAGAAAAATGCCACCCCTACGGGTAGCAAAATGGAGGATATCGATCGTTCACCCTCTGAATTTTGGCCCATTAACGATCGTTCATCCTCTGAATTTTGGTCCATTAACCGTTTCTATCAGGCATGTACTGGGTTATCCGATTTGGATGATTCTTTTTTAGCCACATTAAATTGAAAAATAATAACTTTTTAACAAAAAATTGAACCGACGAAATACGGAACTGAAAAGTAAAAAATAAAATAAACCTTCTTAGTCTCAATAACTAAGCTCCTAAACTAATGTAAGTAACTAATTTTGAGTCGGCGCCAAACAAACAAGCAAAAGATTTAGGTAAGGCGTAAAATGATGGCATCGAGTTGCGCGGTGACATTCTGATAATTTTTTTGAAGTAATTTAATGATCTTCGTTGATTGTTCGTTTGGCGCCGACTCAAAATTAGTTACTTACATTAGTTTAGGAGCTTAGTTATTGAGACTAAGAAGGTTTATTTTATTTTTTACTTTTCAATTCCGTATTTCCTCGGTTCAATTTTTTGTTAAAAAGTTATTAACTTTTTAGCTTGTCTTTGAAAATGATTTCTATTAATTATTTCATCGGATAAAATGATCACGTCTAGTAGGGATGAGGAGTTTGGCGTAATACGTGTGGGTGTAAAAACGATCACCAGATCATATTTATCCAGCAAATTGAGAAAGTTCACATTGTTGGTGCTTGATTTATTAGTTCCTATTAGTGGATAGGTTTTTAATATATCTTCTAATAAGTGTAAAGATTGATTCACACTGGCATTTATACTCAATGAGTGAGGTTTCATTATAGTCATAATGGAATATTTAATTCAACCAATAGGAAGGTATTGTGAATATGGAATACTATCAGTGCGGCTTTTAATCCCCCCCCTTTAACTTTGAAGGTTCGACGTAGAACAATGAAAAAATAAAAGTGTTGTATGATATCACCGATACTACTCTTTGATATAAAAGACAATGTGATTGCCCGATAGATGGGGCACATCAACTTCATCAAAATTTTGAATAGCATGGGGGTCATGTGGCACATCGTCGAAGAGATAATTCAATTCTCTTTCCAAACATCTAATTATTTTTTCATATCGTTGATATGTGACTTTACGGCATTTTATGGCCCTCTTATCCCTCCCTATACCCTTTGAAAAGTTCGACGTAGAACAATGAAAAAAAAAGGTATTGTATGATATTACATACTACTTTTTGACATCTGCATTTCTTGACTAATTTCTCTTAAAGAAACCGTTTTATCAACCTCAACGATAGCAAGAACGGTAATCTCAGTCTCTCCATTTATGATAAACCTCTGGTCCGCCTCTGGATTTCTTTCTTGCCTAAAACGATTCTCAACATACGGATTCCTTGAATTTCTATGACATTCTCCAAATATTAATAACATATTAACTTTTTCACTTTGAGTATACCTACATTATTTTTAAGAAAAATTAAACTGAAATTTAACGAAAATTAATAAACTTTCACCGTCTGCTTATAAAGCTTATGTCACTGTCATTACCTAAGTGAGTGTTTTGTTCTCCAAAGAAGACTTGATAAAAATAATTGCAAAATATTATGCATCATGGCTATCGCTGGCACACTTGACAAAAGTCAATAAATTATTATCCAGTATTTTACTTAGTAATATTTGATTTATGTTCTTATTTTCAATCCAATAAATCCAATAAATTAGTATCGTTAGATTCGTCAAAAATCCTATTTTCGGAAAGCGCTTGTCAAAAAATGGTCGCCATTTGAAAAATAATAGTTAGACACGAAAATGTAATTTTGCCAACTTGTCTCATTCCTATCTATTATACTAGTCATTGAAACTTTACGTTTGTTATTTTCTGACATCACCTTAGGTCCTCAGATTAGTTTACGGCCACTTAGATGCAATTTTAAAAGTGACTCTAAAAAAATGAAAAAGGCGTAAAAACTTTTTAAAATATCACATTCTGATCCAGAATTGTGTCAGAAATAAAAAAAAATACAATATACAAGGTATTCCATTCAAAAATTCAAAACCGGAGCCGGTGAAACCGGAAAAGACCGGAAAGTGAAAAATATGCGGAAACTCTCCTCTTCACATACTATTTACCTATACCTTTTTTGTTTTCGGAGATAATGGAATGAAATTTGAAAGATCTGTTTAATGCATGAAACTGCATTTTTTGACAAGTACCTCAACTTCATGCAAATTACGGATTCACCGGAAGTGACATAAACTTTCGATTTTTAAATGGGACACCTGGTATATTTTCAATTTTTTGTCTCCATATGACATTTAAAATTGTTGAAATGGATTCAAGATAAATGCGAGTCATACCGTTTTCATGGATATGTTTATATATATATATATATGTCACAGTCTTGTCAAACATTATCAACTGTTAATATTCATTTTATATTTTCACTAATTCTACTAATTCTACTAATAGTTTGGAATTCACGTTAAATTACATTCATTGGTACGAGTTGTTTGCACAACAAAGTTCTGCCCGACGCTCTGCTCAACAGGTTATGGGCCCAGGATCTGAAATCTGTTAGCCTAGAATTCGTGTACCAATTGAAGTTAACCAAGAAGTGTTCCTGTCCAGTAAAAACGTATTGAAAGACTCTCATAGTGATTCTGTGAATATGAATTCGGCGAATATATCCAGAATTGAAACCCTGAACAAAGATAATTATGATACCTGGAAAATGCAAATGGAGGCCTTACTGATCAAGAATGATGCATGGGTATACGTAAATGGTGAATTATCGAAACCATTTCCGATTGAAGGGGATGCAGCTTCTTTGAGCAGTGTACAAAATTGGATAAAGAATGATTACAAAGCAAAATCCGATATAATTCTGTCAATCAGTCCAGAATTGGAACAAATCAAAGGATGCACAACTTCTCGTCAAGTTTGGCTGAAGTTGGAAAATATTTACCAGTCGAAAGGACCAGCTCGAAAAGCGACACTATTGAAACAGCTCACGTTGCAGCGAATGAATGATGATGGTGACGATGTTCGTGATCATTTGAACAAATTTTTTGACGCAGTTGACAAATTGAACGAAATGGAAGTCGAAATCAATCCAGACTTACTGTCCATTATGTTGTTGTACAGTTTGCCCTCCAGTTTTGAAAACTTCAGATGTGCAATCGAGTCCAGAGATTAATTACCAGTTCCAGATATGCTACGTGTGAAAATCATTGAAGAAAACGATGCACGACAAAATGAAGCTAGGAATTCAATGCAGAATGCAATGTTTGGGAATAAAAAGCATTTTCGAAGCCGATACAACAAAAAACCTGAAGTCTATGAAAGGTATTCCCATTCGGAAGCTAATACGAAGAACAAAGAATTTAAATTTCGTTGTCACAAATGCCGAAAAGTTGGACATAAAGCATCAGAATGTAAATATAATCAAAATAGATGAACATTCAGCAAAATTTGCCGAAAATGTGTGTCTATGTGCCACCGAAGATATTCGAATTGGCGATATTGAAACGAAATGGTGCTTAGACAGTGGTGCAACGTCACATTTATGTAAAGAAACTGAAAGTTTCACCGAAATGGTTCACATAAATAAGAATCATTGAAACTCGCGAACAATCAATCATCTAAAATAGTAGCCAAAGGTACCGTACTTCTGACCGATTAAGGCAAATCTAAAACACATCCAGACTTGCGTACCAACCTGATGTCTGTTGGGAAGATAGCTGAAAATGGATTTGAAGTCGTATTCAAGAAGGACATTGCTCTAGTGATAGGGACAGACGGTGATATTAAATTGATTGTAGATCGTATCGAAGGATTGTACTATGTGCGTGGTTTCCAGGAATCAGCTTTCTTTTCACAAAGAAATGAAGGAAATCTTGAATTGTGGCATCGTCGGCTGGGACATCTGAATATTGAAGATATCCTCAAAGCTGAACGGAAAGAAATCCTTGGCGGAATGAAATTGGAAAAATGTCATGAAAACTTCAAATGCGACGTATGCCATCACGGAAAAATGTCAAAAATCCCATTCCCAAAAAAGTCTCTCAGAAAAAGTAGCTTACTAGAACTGATACATACTGATGTATGTGGACCAATGAGGATAGATTCCATTGGAAAGGCGAAATATTCCATCGAGTTTATTGATGATCATTCCCGATGGTGTGAAGTGAGGTTTATTAGATCCAAAACGGAAGTACTCGATATCACTAAGAATTTCATCACCTTAGTTGAAAACCAGAAAGGGAAGAAAATCAACTGCATACAATCAGATAACGGGACAGAATATACAAGCAAAAATTTCGAAGATTTGCTGAGTAGTCGAGGTATTACAAGACGTCTTACTTGTCCGTATAACCCAGAACAAAACGGTATTGCAGAAAGAAGAAACCGTACACTCCTAGATACAGCAAGATGTCTACTCATGCAGTCTGGTTGACCATCTTCATTTTGGGCCGAAGCCGTCAACACGGCGAATTACATCCGAAATCGGTGTCCTACCAGGAGTTTGAACGGAAAAACTCCATATGAGGTTTGGAATCGAAAGAAACCAGATGTATCCCATATTAGAGAATTCGGCTGCAGAGTTTTCTGTCTCAACAAGGATCCAGGTAGAGGAAAATTCGACTCTAGATGCAAAGAAGGCATTTTCCTGGGATATTCCGAACAATCAAAAGGATATCGAATTTGGCTGAAAGAAGAACGGAAAATTCACATAACAAGAGATGTGAAATTTTTCGAGAAAAATCAATCAAGTCTTGATGAATATCAAGATTTTGTTCCGATTGAAAATGAGGTAAATAATTCACCTCGAACAATTGCCATTGAAGTTAGGAATATCATGCCTGAACCTGAAATGAATCAAACTAGTGAACCAGAACCTGAGGATAATGTTCAAGAGGATGAAGAACCCCAAATATGTCATGAACAACACTCTTTACTCAGGAGAGGACCTGGCAGACCGATAATTGAAAGATCGGGCTCTAGGGGAAGACCTCGGAAGATTTATAGAGCGATGGAAACTCAACATGAAGAAGGAAACATTGCACTTATTTCAGAAATTCCAATGAAACATGCGATGTCTGGACCTGATAACACCGAGTGGTACCATGCTATGGTGGAAGAAATTAAGTCCATCATAAAAAATGATACCTGGGAACTCAAGGAACGTCCAAAAGACCAACATATAATTGGAAGTCGTATGGTTTTACGAAATAAGTACAGAGCTGATGGAACACTCGATAAAAGGAAAGCACGACTTGTAGCCCAACGTTTTAGTCACGAACCAGGTATACATTTCAATCAAACTTTCGCTCCAGTTGCTAGACTAAGTTCGATTCGACTTGTTGCGGCACTGGCAACCAAATTCAAAATGTCACTTCGGCAGTTTGATGTAACTTGTGCGTACCTAAATGGCGAAATCGAGGAAGAAATATTCATGGAACCACAAAAAATGTTGAAAGGAATTCTGGAAACGATCGTCAGTGCGGAAAGTTCGAACTCCAATGTTATCACGAGAGCGGCTGATATGTTGGATCAACTTCGTCTAGGAAACCAAGTTTGTTTATTGAAAAAATCACTATACGGTCTTCGTCAAGCCGGAAGAAGTTGGTATAACAAACTGAATAGCGTTTTGATATCATTCGGAGCCAAGCCATCAAATTCCGATCCATGCGTCTATCGCATAAATCAAGGGGAAGACTTGGGAATGATTGTGATTTATGTTGACGACATCCTGGTAGTTTCGAAAAATCCAAGTACGGCGGATACGATATATCAGAAACTATCGAATCATTTTGATGTGAAGGACTTGGGAGATGTCGGATATTGCCTTGGAATAGAGTTTTCGAAGAAAGAAAATGGAATAGCAATGCATCAAAGAGGATACATCAAAGAATTACTGAAACGTTTTGGGATGACAGATTCGAATCCAGTGTCAACTCCATTGGACCCCAATGTGACATTAAAAAAGTCCGAAGGAGCCCCAAACGAAGATGTGCACAAAATACCGTATCGTGAATTAATTGGTACTTTGACGTACCTGAGCACTACAACGAGACCGGATATTAGCTTTGCAGTTAGTTATCTTGGGCAGTACAACAATTGCTACGATAAA
This sequence comes from Gonioctena quinquepunctata, assembly GCA_018342105.1. Classification (NCBI taxonomy): domain Eukaryota; kingdom Metazoa; phylum Arthropoda; class Insecta; order Coleoptera; family Chrysomelidae; genus Gonioctena; species Gonioctena quinquepunctata. The sequence continues at coordinate 258,966 of JAFIRS010000380.1, read as the reverse complement.
CTACATTGGACTGCAGGTAAACGTGTACTACGCTACCTGAAAGGAACCATTGATTTGGGACTTGTTTATTCACCAGATCAGGAAGTTTTGACATGTTTTGTGGATGCTGATTGGGGGTCTTGTCTCGATGACAGAAGATCCTATTCAGGATATACTTTTATTTTATCCCGAATTCCAATTTCATGGGATTCGAAAAAGCAACGCACAGTCGCCCTCTCCTCTACCGAAGCAGAATATATGGGGATGACTGAGGCTGCAAAAGAAGCGATATATCTCCGGAATTTCATGAAGAATTTGGAACTCGAAGAGTTGACAGACATAATAATTTTCAATGATAATTTCAGCGCACTCAAACTAGCAGAAAATTCAACATTTCATGCTAGAAGTAAACACATCGATCTGAGATATCATTTCATCAGAGATTCGATTAGAAATGAAGAATTCACAGTGAAACATGTGTCAACGAGAAACATGACAGGCGATATTTTCACAAAGGGTTTACCGAAAGCGAAACATGAAGCTTGTGTGGAGATGCTCGGACTGGGTCCTGTTTTTCATTCAAGAAACTGGAATTGCCTCGAGGGGAAGTGTTGAAATGGATTCAAGATAAATGCGAGTCATACCGTTTTCATGGATATGTTTATATATGTCACAGTCTTGTCAAACATTATCAACTGTTAATATTCATTTTATATTTTCACTAATAAATTCGTTTGGAATTCACGTTAAATTACATTCATTGGTACAAGTTGTTTGTACAACAAAGTTCTGCCCGACTCTGCTCAACAAAAATACAACCATGTATCATTTGTTACTGTTTATAACCGTTATTAATTTTTTTTCCTAATAAATTTTTATTCTAGAGGGCTATGGATACGTTCAAATAACTAATTTCAGTCCTAAAATGTTTGTAAAAATACAACTTTACTGTTTTCGATCAAAATGTTTCAGCGATGTGATGTTTGATTTAAACATTTTTATTACAATTTTTTTTTTTCAAATGGCTCGTCGGGTTAGAAAAAAGAGCATTTTATTACGATTAATTTGATACCACACTCGTCGGGTTAAAAAAAACAAAAACATTTTATTACGATTAATTTGATACCGCACTCTATTAGGTTATAAGAAAACTCGATAAAAAACTGAAAATACCATAACGTTAGAACTTCTCTAAAATGAAGCACCTGTTAAAAATGAAATAATTATATTGAAACTACCCATTTATATATCTTTAGGGTTGTTGCTGACAAAGGCGAACTTTTCTTATTGTTGCTCTTACAACGTTTCTCAACTGTCTTGGTGTAATTCTATGAATAGCTGCCCCTACGTTGTCCTCCAATTCATGTCGTGTGGCAGGAGGTAGGTACATCATAAACCTCGTTTTTATTAGTTCCCCATAAAAAAAATCTAGAGGCGTAAGGTCGGGTGACCTGAAAAGTTAAAGAAAAAAGGAATAAATAAAGGTATAAATTGAAAACAACCCTATTTTACCTCGCCGGCCACCTAACTGGACCCATATTTCCATATCCATATCCATATCCATATCCATATCCAATAATGTATGTTTCATGCAAATATTCAGGTTGTGCGGTGGAGCACCATCTTGTTGATAAAATAATCCAACTCAATTTATTAATGGAACTTCGTCCAAGAAATGCTTAATTTCCAGACTTAGATATCTAGCCCCTGTCAGGACACCGTCAAAAATTATAGGGCCTAAAATTATGTCCCCTAAAATCCCAACCCAACAATTGAAACCAAACCGTTTTTGGAAATTTCCTTCCTCCATCAAGTGTAAATTTGCATCGGACCAATATCGCTTATTATTTCTGTTGAAATGTGCCAAATTAGTGAAACGGCTTTCGTCACTATACAGAATTTTATATGGAAATGTGTCATCCTCCAAAGATTTTCCAAAACCAATTGCAATACTCAAGTCTCCTTGCATTATCGTTTTGGTACAGGTGCTGGTGTAGTTGATATTTAAATGAATGATATTTATGTTTCTTCAAAATGTTATCTGCAGAAGACTTCGAAATGTCACATTCTCTTGCGATCTCCCTGAGTGACGTATTAATATTTACTTGAACGTATGCCAGAACATCTATTACTTTTTCTTCACTCACAACAAACGAATCGTTCCCATCATTATTAGGCTCATTCCGCATTTTTTGAACCAGTTTTGGAAAATAGTGCCGGGTCGGGTGACGCCGATCAGGATATCTCTGTGCGTAGAGACGTGCAGCATCGGTTGAATTTTGCCTGCACTCTCCAAAAACTAATAACATATCAACTTTTTGAATTCTTGTATGAATATTGTTATTTTCCATGATTTTCAAACAATGAGGTACACAATAACTACCTAATTGACTTTGTAGAAGAGATGTAAAATAATATGTCGACACGTCAATTTTTACCGCAACAATTTAATGATTTTGTTTCAGTTGTGTTGGTCACAGGCTACTCGATGATTTTAAATCTTTTTTTAATCTCAATAATATTATTCATTAAGGCCCGGTATTTTCACCTCCAGTTATACTAGGAATAAATTAACCAACGGTTAGAATATGCATTAGTTTAATGTTTATTGACAGCAAAAGCACATTCTAACCATTGGTAAATTTATTCCTAGTATAACCGGAGGTGAAAATCCCGGCCTTAACGGAAGTTCTAACGTTATATTTTCAGTTTTTTATTGAAAGTTTTCTTACAACCTGATAGAGTGCGGTATCAAATTAATCGTGACAAAATGTTTTTTTTTCTAACCCGACGAGCCACCATGTTGCCATTTGAAAAAAATAGTAATAACATTTTTTAAATTAAACGTCACATAGCTGAAACATTTTGATCGAACATAGTGAAGTTGTATTTTTACAAACTTTTTAGGACTGAAATTAGTTATTTGAACGTATCCATAGCCCTCTAAAATAACAATTTATTTCGAAAAAAAAAACGGTTACAAACAGTAACAAATGATACATGGTTGTATTCTAAATGTCACATGGAACAAAAAAACTGTAAATATACCAGGTGTCCCATTTGAAAATCGAATATTTATGTCACTTCCGGTGAATCCGGAATTTGCATGGAGTTGAGTTACTTGTCAAAAAATGCAGTTTTATGCATTAAACAGATCATCCAAATTTCATTCCATAATTTCCGAAAACAAAAAAGTTATAGGGGCGAGCCACCTTTCGTGGGCACCCAGTATATATATATATATATATATATATATATATATATATATATATATATACCGGGTGTCAACGTATATATTGTTGTGAAAGGTTGTTTTTTTTTCTTAATTATTTAATTTATTATTATTATGATTACAAATATTTTCGCACCGCGTTGGGCAACCAATTGTTATGATGGTTGTTTTGTTAATTTTACCCACAAATGTTTTTTCTACCTTCTTTGCCTTTATGTTGGGTACCAATTGTTCTGATATGATAATAGCTAATTGTTAATTTTGCCTTGCGTTGGAAGACAATTGTTATGTTATATCAATTACTAATTTTGCCAAATTGTTATGAAATAATAATTGCCAGCTAACGTTAATGTTTTCTCGCCACGTTGCTGCCAATTGTTATTACCCTTATTTGCATTTATGTTGGTTGTCAAATTGTAATGAAATAATGATTGTTGTTTTGCCCTTACTTTGGATGTAAATTTGTTACGATTGGGTAGAATATAATAATTTCTATTTATATTTATATGTTTTGTAAAATTATTTCTTCCACCCAATACCATAACAATCTTATTGAATATATGTGAAATTTTTATTATTTTTACTCTTTGTAATTCCTTTTCTTACCACGTCTAAACTCAGTTGGGACGCCTTCGCCTCAGGAGTCGGTACTGGCAACAGAGCAACTGCCTGTCTTGATGTCATTCGAACTATTTCAGTTCAGTGTTTATAGGTGATATATTGGCATATCATTGTGGAAAGTAAACCAGAAATTATCAAAAACAATTATTTCCTTTATTCAGGAAAACTTATATTAGTCTGGCCTGCGATAGATAACTTATAACTATGAGCAATTGACAAATTTTCAAAAATTAATGAAAAACAGTGATGGATATTGTAAATATAACCTCACTTTTTTCTTTTGAGCTGGAAGAATTCTCTTATAGTTCAATACCAAATTATATAAAGTTCTTCAGATATACGAGTTACTTTGTAAAGTGATTCAGTTTGTGATGTGCACTGAAAGAGTTTATACCTGGAGCTGGAATGTCGCTGATGCATTACCTGGCCATAATCTGAATTCCTGTTTCATCCACTCCTCTCAGGAACTCTCCATTGCAAAGGAACCATCCAAATTTCGAAATCAGTTTGGACAAGTTTTCATGTAGAGAACAAAAAAGGTAATCTTCTTTTATCCTTATTTATTTTGTGTCGAAATTATCCAGTGGTTGAATTGGTTTATTATTGTTGGAAAAACTACCTTATCATTAGTCAAAATCCTGAATTTCTTTTCTTTCAAATTTTGTACGTGGCTTCTTTCTTCACCTGGATACCATTTCTGTTCTGTCTTTTTATTTGAATTTTCAAAATCGTGCACTTTCTTGTCGCACTTTCACTAATTTGGTGTTATGTGAGAAAACTTATCAACTAACATATTTTACATTTCTTATAAACTAAATACAATATTTGATCATAATTATCTTTGACGTTTCTGTGTTTTTACTTTTCCACAATTTCAAATCTTTTATCTAACCATCTCTGTTCCCTGCTTGGCTATTTTCATCAAGAAACTTCTTGTTCTCCCATTGGCTATTTTAGTGCGATGCAATTTCATATACTGTATGTTTCAACCTTATAATTTTGTTGATCACATTTAATCCAGAATAATTTTGTAAATCTAGACTTTTTGTTGTATTTCAAACAATCATGTGTTGTAATCATTTTTGAAAAAGGAAAATGATTCATTATAGTATTTGCATATATTTACCTATCAATGTTATACAGAGGCTTCATAATATTAAACTATTAAATATTTATTATTTTTGTGGATATTTAAAAAAATTATTTTTTTGACCTTTAAAATATATTGCTGGTCCTTCCTAACATAACAATATATACATGTATATATATATATTATATATATATATATATATATATAATATATATATATATCTATATATATATATATATATATATATATATATATATATATATATATATATATATAAATCTCAATTGGGTTTGGAGATTTTATTAAAATCAAGCAAATTTCACACACCCTTTCCGATTCTGTTATAGTACAACAGGGGCGGAAAAATAGTCTGTAAATGCTGCACAGAATAGAAAAATATATTCGGTGTGAATTGAATGTTAGTTCGGTGGCCTCGGGGGCCCAGCGCGACATCCCGCACTGCGAGTCTGGATGCGGAGACACTCACGAGACCAGTTATTGGTTTTTACGAGATAAACATGGGCGAAATTAAATCCCGGGGCGCACACACTCCACAGAAAAACATTTCGATATTTAATTCTGAGTTAATCTCGGCCAGATTTATCCCGACAACAATGAACTCGTTTTCACGCGCACAAAGGGAATTTGTTTAACCGGACTCCAATAAACGAAAAAAACCCAATTAACTTCGAACTTGATAGACTTTTTTGTGCATTCAACTATTTTATTGACCAACGAAGTGTATTAGATTGGATCTGCTTCGGGGGAGGATTTGGCATACCTACATCGAATGGGAATATAAAGAATGAAAAACTAAAACCCGCCTACTAATATATCTGAAATTTACCAAGCACAAAGGTATGATGTATGTTCAAATACATTGATTTCTGACTAAATATTTTAGTCACAACCAAATCTTCTATACAGGGTGACACAGGATATCAGGCCACCCCTGTATCTTCTGCATTCGTAAACGGATTTTCCTGAAATTTGGTACAGTTATATAAGCTACCATTTCGGATTTGACCACATTACAATCCAATATGACGGTCCTCCGGTTTTTCTGCAAATGCCAGCAACTTTGTTTTTCCAAATAGAACACCCTATATATTTCTACATATTCGAATTCAACAGGTCAAAACAAGTCCAAACAATTGAAATTAAAATTTATTTTACTTCGTGGATAAATGAGATTTGGTCAGCGCTATTCACAATGAGCCGCACATAACAGAAAAACATATTTTTTTCTGAAAAATTATTTTTTGTGTCATTTATTGATGAATTAATTCAGTCACATCACATTTTGATCAAAAATTATTTTTTTTCAAATGAAACCCCTATGGGCCACCTACCTGTCTCTCTAGAACATTCATTAAGAAGAAAAATAACATATTATTTTTGTTATACGGTGCAGTAACAAATTGTATACTTCCAAAAATCTACAACTAGTTCATGAGTTTCCTTGCAGTTCGAATAATTTTTCAACGTAGTACGCTGTGGAAAACAACATTTCTGAATCTTGTCAACTAATTGTGTTCCGCTGTCATCTTACACAGCTTACTAAGTTGAAAAATTATTCGAACTGCCAGAAAACTCATGAACTGGTTGTAGATTTTTGAATTTATACAATTTGTTACTGCACCGAAATACAAAAATGATATGTAATTTTTGTCCTTAATGAATGTTCTAGAGAGACAGGTAGGTGGCCCATAGGGGTTTCATTTGAGAAAAATTAATTTTTGATCAAAATGTGATGTTGCTGAATTGATTAACCAGTAAGTAACACAAAAAATAATTTTCCAGAAAAAATTAAGTTTTTCTGTTATTTGCGACTCATTGTGAATAGCTTCGACCAAATCTCATTCATCCACGAGGTAAAATTAAAAAAACAATTTTAATTTCAATCGTTTAAAAAAATCACATTTGACATGAAATTTTGACTTGTTTTGACCTGTTGAACTTGAATATGTAAAAATATACAGGGTGGTCCATTTGAAAAAACAAAGTTACTGGCATTTCCAGAAAAACCGGGAGTCCGCCATATTGGATTGTAATGTGATTAAATCCGAAATAGTTGCTTATAAAACTGTACCAAATTCCAGAAAAATCCGTTCACGAATGCAGAAGTTACAGGGATGGCCCGATATCCTGTATCACCCGGTATAATAAAAACGTCTTTGTAAGCGCAATACTTGAGAACGACTGGACCGATTTGGCTTATTTTTTTTTAATAAATAATTATAAAAATTTGGAGAGTTGTCCGGAAATTGGAAAATTCGGGAATATAAGAAAAAGTTTACCAACATGAGGAATATTAGCTAAGCTCTTAGTGAAGACCGAGAAGCTCAGTGGTTAGAGCGTGTGCTTTGTAACTCCAAAAGAGCGGGTTCAGTCCCCGGGCGTGTCCACACAAAAATATTTTCATTTTATTTTAACGCTCGAATCGAACACAAATCGTACGAATAAGGCTTTTAGGGCAAGGAAGGTTTTTTAGAAAAGTTATTATGGATTCGGAAAAAAATTCAAGTCTTTTTTTTCTATGGGATTTTTGAAGACCATAACACGATTCAATTAATATGCGTGATTCTCTGGTCGTAGAAAAGTTTTCAGGACTATAATATATATCAGGGTGTTTTTTAACGACAATTTTTTTTTTGCTCTCAATCGACATTTTTGTCGAAAATGTCAAAAAAAAAATCCTGAAAATGTTTGCCCTTAATATTAACATGAAGTACTTTCCCAGAGCGTGGAAAGATTTCCCATTTAAAATACACGTAAACTTTTTTTTTCAAATATTCATAACTTGGCGGCATTTCATGCTATGATATCGTACCAAAGCGCGATTTACACAGGATCACCTGCTCTACAAAAGTAGTAATATTGATTGTACGGGTCCCTAAATCTGAGTTTTGTAGAAAATTCTTATTTTCTTGACGTTACGTCATAAATGATTGGATTTATGGACAAAATGTAGATGACAAACTTGTAGGAAATTTCATTTCCTACAAAAAAAGTCCCAAAAACCGAATCCCTCAGATTGATATTTCTCAGATATGAAGCGTTAATTTTGTCGTAATATGAAATTTTTTGAATTATCGAATCAAACTTTTCATATTACGACAAAATTAACGCTTTATATCTCCAGATATATCAATCATAGCGATTCGGTTTATATTTTTTCCATAAATTCAGTCATTTATGAAGTAACGTCAAAAAAAATCAGAATTCTCTACAAAAATCAGATTTAGTGACCCTTACAATATTACAGGAGCATGTAATCCTGAGTAAATTGCGTTTTGGTACGATATGATAGCATGAAATGCCGCTGAGTTATAGATATTTGAAAAGAAAAACAATGTTTACGTGTATTTTTAATGGGAAATCTTCCCATTCTCTGGGAAAGTACTTAATGTTAATATTGAGAGCTCAAATTGTCAGCGAATTTTGTTTTGGACATTTCCAACAAAATTTTCGGTTAGGAGCAAAAAACAAAACAAAAAATAGTCGAAAAAGAAACCCTAAATATATATATATATATATATATATATATATATATATATATATATATATATATTGTTATGATGGGATGGATTTGAGTTTATATATTATGTAGATTTGTTTAAACATTTTATTAATGAATCCCTATCATAACAAAATGAAAACTCCGGCTATGTTATCTCACCCTTTTTCAAACCTCTTTTTACCTTATGCCAGCTCAGTCGGTACGCCTATGAATAATGAATGTCCTCTCTTTAGATTAGCAAGTTCAGCAGTGCCATGTTGTCGAACGGCTCTATATCAAATGCTGTTTAGTGGGGAAAAGTGTGGTTAGATGTTCGAAGATAAAACACAGATTGCAGAGAATAATCAAATGAATGTTTTTATTCAAATAAAACCTTAAAAACTGACCTATTCTGCGAAAACTACCTCATGGACTAAAATAAAAACAATAATGTGATATGGTGCAAATTAATATGAGTGATTATATCAGTTGAAATAATGTTTGAAAGTTATTATCAGTCCTTTTTTATCAAATTGTTATGGAATGTTCAATCAAAAAGGAACACAGTGAATCAGATACTCAATGTTATTTGATGAACCAAAGCGTTGCACTTTAGTGAGTTCTTGTGAATAGAATACCTGTTATTCTTCTTCCTGCGATGTGTCCCAGCCTCGTGGAAGTGCTTTTGAAATTGGAATGACAGCTTCCTTGCGTCCAAAATAAATTTTTGTTCCAGTAATTGGCTTTTTCGGGATTTCTCTTATGTCACCAGGTAAGTGAAATTTTGTGACAAATTATTGCTCCCAGTTGTGCCTTATTGGAATTTCTCTCGTTCGGAAATCGTTTGGCTAGTTTTTTCTTGAATTGACTATCATTTTATCTTCTCAAATTTTGTACGTGGCTTCCTTTTCTCAAATTTGTCGATCTCCTCCAAACTCGTTATTTTTTTCCATGGCAACACACACATTTTTTCTTTTTCACAGATTTTTAGAGTTTAGTGCCAATTTCAACCTAATTATTTGTCATTCTAATTACTATTCATGATTTTATTAATGAAATCTAATCCTAAATCTTATATACTTATCTTATCTTTTATATTTCATCACTTTTTCCCACACAACTCTGTCGATATCTCATTGGTGGGTTTCCTGTTGATGAGATTTATCATACAGGATGTTCCAAATTTATATATCTGTTGATCCACTTCAAATACAATGTTTTCTATAAATTTCAATTTTCATATACTTCAATTGTGAATTTTCATGAGATGTGGTCACATACTTTTGACAACAAAGCTACTATACCGCTGACCTCTTGATACATATGCGTCGACTAGAGCATTTTTTTTTATGTTCTGGTTCCCACGAAAAGGGATATCCTGTAATGTTCAGAGAACATCGTGGGAACCAAGGGAAAGAAGGTAGGAGTTGGTGTTCTTCTTAAATTTCTGGAGGTTGTATGCCTCGGGGAACACCTCCCTAGGAATGAGTTCCAAAGCCTCGCTGTTCGTTGGATGAACGAGTCTTTGGAAAGTCATGTTCTGCAGGTCTCCAAAGTGACCACGAAGGGGTGTGATGACTGAACTTGACGGGTTAGTCTCGAAGAGACTGCCAAAGCAGGAACGATTGTTGATATTTCATGAAAATATCTATAAAATAGAGACAAATCGCCAACTTTTCTACGGTGTTCCAGACAAGTGAGCGAGTTTGTAAGCGAGGCATCACCGACGAGACGAATTGCCCTTTTTTGGACAGAATCCAATAGCCTCAGGATATGTTTAGGTGCCGCGCTCCAAATATGGGAACAGTATTCCAGGACAGGTCGGATCTGTGCCTTATAGATCATAAGCAGCTGAGTGGGGGTGAAATATCTCTTGGCACGAAACAAAAAACCAAGTTTTTGGGATGTACTTTTGGCAATGGACCTCACGTGATTTTCCCAGGAAAGGTTATTGCTGATAGTAATACCAAGCATCGATATGGATGACTTCAGTGGTATGGTTACTCCTGACAAAGTTATGTTAGGCACAGTGAGGTCGGCTTTTCTAGAGAAAAGACATGCTTGTGTTTTGTTTGCATTGAATTCTACCAAGTTATTAGATCCCCACTCGAGAATTGTTGCTAAGTCCATATTTATATTATTAACATTTCTTCCTCGTTCATTTCTGGTTTCACGGGCTGATATAGGGGCCCTGGAAGAGAAAGCGGTATGGAGGGTACTATCATCGGCAAAGCTGTGTACTGGACATGAAGTTGCTTTCAACAGGTCGTTGATGTGAAGTAGAAATAGTGTTGGTGCGAGAATAGATCCTTGCGGAACACCAGCATTTATGAGTAGAGTGTCAGATGAAGCTCCATCGACCACTACATGGAGAGACCTGTTTGAGAGAAAACTAGCAAGCAGAGAACACAGCTGAGGGGGCAAGCCATAAGACGGAAGCTTGGCGAGGAGTCCCTGGTGCCAAACTCGATCGAACGCCTTGGAGATATCTAATGCCACAGCTAAAGTTTCTCCATATTCAATAGATAGCTACCATATATGTGAGACGTAAGCAAGCAGGTCACCAGTTGATCTCTGATGGCGGAAGCCATATTGCCTATCGTTGACAATTCCTGAGTCTTCCAGATATTTCATGAGCTGGATGTTGATGGCTTTTTCCATTACCTTTGAAATAATAGAGAGCACTGCGATAGGTCTGTAGTTGCTAGGTAGGGCCTTTTTGCTTTTTTTAGGGACTGGCTGTACTCTTGCAATTTTCCAATTGGACGGAAATACCCCCAAATTGTAAGAGTGGTTGAACAACTTGCAAAGAACAGGTGTTAGTTCGGGGGCACATTTCTTGAGAACAATCGGCGGGATCTCGTCAGATCCACAGGCTTTGTTGGTGTTGAGACCCAGCAAAATCTTTCTGATAGTACGTTGGCGAAAGGTGATCTCGGGCATGTGACTGTCAATAGGTGTAATGTTCGGGGGTTGTTTTCCCGATGAATCCAGAGTGGAATTTCCAGCAAATAGGTGCGCAAAGATATTGGCTTTTTCCTGGGCAGTCGTTGCTAGTGTTCCATCTTCTTTGGTTAGAGGAGGAAATGAGCTGGAAGTGAAGTTTCTTTCCACAGCTTTGGCGAAAGACCAAAATTAACGGGATCCGTTAGGACATTCAGAAAGTTTTTATCTTATTTTGGCATTGTGGGCATCTTTTGAGCATTCTATTGTCTCTTTGCATATGCCTCTAGCCTCGACATATGCTGCTCTGGTCTCAGGGCCCGGATTTTTTAGCCATCGATGGTATGCTGCCTGTTTGGAAGCCACAGCTCTAGAGCAGTTTCTATTAAACCAGGTCTTATCGGATGATGTTCTTCTTTCGGTATTCGGTATGTAAGTTTGCATCCCCAACATGATGATTTCAGAAATTGTCTCAGCACATCGTGTTGGATCTACTGAAGAGAAACAAACTCTCTTCCATGGAAACGCTGAGAAAAACATACGAAGACCTTCCCAGTCGGCCGAATTGTAATGCCACATGAGACGGGGTGGTATTGTGCAGCTCGATGGTAAATGGAAAGAGCATGTTGTGGAGATGAGGGTGTGATCAGAGTTTCCAAGTGGGGCACAAACTTCTATTCTATACGGGTCAGGATTGGTGGTGAGGAAAAGATCTAGTGTATTGGCAGACTGGTTGTTGACATCAGGGATGCGGGTTGGTAGCTCGACCAGTTGTTCTAGACCATGAGTGATGGCGAAGGCCTCGGCTTGACGACCCGCATCATCTGTTTTGTAAGAGAATTTGAGCCAGGCAGCGTTATGTACATTAAAGTCTCCCATGATTATGGTTTCAGCTGTTGGATGGTTCTCCTGAATGTAGTCCAGTTGAGTGATGTGAAATTTTAGAAAGTTTTTACTCCTACTTCACTTTTAATATTGCATCTAGGTGGCCATGATCGGACGTAACTTAATCGAAGGGCCTCAGGTGATGTCAGAAAATTACAATCGCAAAGTTTCAGTGACTAGTATGATAGATAGGAATAAGAGAAGTTGGCGAAATTACATTTTCGTGTCTAACTATTATTTTTCAAATGGCCACCATTTTTTGACAAGAACTTTCCGAAAAAAGGATTTTTTGACGAATCTAAAGTTACTAATTTATTTATGATTGGATTAAAAATAAGAACATAAAAAATAAATATTACTAAGGAAAATACTGGATAATAACTTATTTAATTTTGTCAAGTGTGCCATGGATAATAATTTATTTACTTTCACTGTAGTACATTTTCAACGTGCATTCCTCCTTATACAAGACACATTTCAACTCATTCTATTGTTTCTAAATGCCCGTAGAATTCTTTCTTCTAAGATTTCAGGAATGGCTGGGCTGTTGTAAACCTTTTCTTTAACATATCCCCAAATAAAGAAATTAAGTAGGCTACCATAGGTACTGGACCATTGGTTGCCATAACTTGGTTATTAAAATGCGTTATCAAGTAATTAAAAACTTCTCAGGTATTATGAGGGGGTTCTCCATCTTGTTGGAAGTAAATTCGCCGTAAAACTGCTAAAGGTAGATTATTAAGATGGTTCTCGATTTCATTTCGAAGAAAACCTAAGTACCTAACCCCTGTTAACTGACCTTGAAATTAATCTGTTTCCAACGATACCAGCCCATACATTGACGCCAAACCTTTCTTGAAAATTGCTCTCTCTCATTGGATGTTGATTTTGTTGGATACCTAGTATTTTGCTGAACATACCATCATTTGTAAATCGTGATTCGTCGGAAAATAGAATAAAGTTGATGAAATTTGGTTAACTCTATGATTTTGAAGCAGCCAATCACAAAACACTACCCGTCTAGCGCCATTGTCAGCATACAAAAATGTTGATATAACTGATATTTAAATGCTGATTAGTGACTCATCTGCATTTCTTGTCTGATTTCTCTTAAAGAATCCGTTTCATCAACCTCAACCATGGCAAGAACGGATATCTCAGTCTCTCCATTTATGATAAACCTCTGTTTCGCCTCTCGATTTCCTTCTTGCCTAGAACGATTATCAACATACGGAACATACTGATGGGCTGGATATTGCCGATTGGGATATCTCTGAGCGCACATCTCAGCAGCTTTCCTTGAATTTCTATGACTTTCTCCATATATTAATAACATATCCACTTTTTCACTTTGAGTATACATCATTTAGAAGAAAAATTCAACTGAAATTTAACGAAAATTAAGAAACTTCATTATCCAGTATTTTCCTTAGTGATATTTAATTTATGTTATTTTTAAACCAATCACAAATAAATTAGGACCATTAGATTCGCCAAAAACTCCTTTTTTCGGAAAGTGCTTGTCAAAAAATGGTCGCCATTTGAAACCGGAAGTGACCGGAAAGTGAAAAATATGCGAAAACATACCATTTACCTATAGGTAAATGGTATCCCATCCCATTTTGATACACCTAATATACTAGAAGTTATGACTTGTCTGATATGTATTGCTTAATATTTGTGTGAGTTATTTATACTATTTTATACTCAATACTATTTATACTATTTCAAACTTATATGTATATGTGTATGTGTATTTATATATGTAAGTAATTTCTTTTGTTTTTGACATAACCTATATAATTTTATTGGTCATTTTCATAAGACTAGAAATAAAACAAAAACAAAAAATTTTCTATCAACTTCAAAGAAAACTGTTGGTCAAAAATGTTACACCTTTCTTGCCCCTAGAGTATTCAATTACCTTCCCCAGCACTTGTAAAGTATAGTTAATTATAATTTATTCAGATCGAAGCTTAAGCAATTTATTTTGATAGAAGACAGAAGAAAAATACACCATATAATAGAGAATAAACTGAACATATAGAGTAGCACTTAAAATTTCATATTTGATTTTCTGCTTATGTTTATTAATCGCGTCTTTATTGGTATTGAAAATGAATATAGAACTTGTTGTTCATACTTACTCTAAGTGGAATCCGTACTCGTAACAATTTTTTTAGCGGACAGCCTCCAGGCTTTGTTAATTTTTGTACTGATAGGCATACACTTACTGTTAGTTGAGAAAACCATATACACCAAACTTGTTGCCAATTCTTGTGGCTTTGCGATTTTGCGAATTTGTGCTGAACATTCTTGAAATGCTTTAAAATAATATTATGATAATTTTAAACACTTTTCTTTATTGTATACACCATCCGCAGACAGCCAATTAGGCTTTGCGGTTTCCTTTTTTTTTTGTCCGATTATTTATGTATTTATTTTTCTGTATTGTACAAATAAACATTATTATTGGTAAATAAAATTTATTTTATAGATTTTGACAACATGTGTGTATATATATATATATATATATATATATATATATATATATACATATATATATATATATACATATATATATATATATATTCATATGATTAAGCGGAGAAACGGGATAACAAGAAAACGGGATAACGAAACTGGATAACGAAAGGATAACGGAAATAACGGGATAACGGGGGAGCAGGAGAACGGGAAAATGGGATAACGGGATAACGAGAAAACGGGATCAACAGGAAAACGGGATAACGGGAATAACGGGGAACTGGATAATGGGATAAGGGGAAAACGGGATAACGGGATAACGTGAAAACAGGATAACGGGTTGACTGGAAAATACCTTAATCCGTTTTCCCGTCGGGATAACGTGAAAACAGGATAACCGGAAGTGGGCAGAGTCAAAAGCATGGAACAGTATAAAGAAAAAAAAATCTACGCCGGCGAGCCTTTTCAGAAAAACATTTTCAGGGAATAAAGAAATTTAGACAGGACAACGTTTGTCGGGACAGCTAGTATAGAGTGAGATCTCAGAGCCGGCAAACCTAAGTCATTTTAGCAAAGCAAAGTTTTGAGTGTGAATAGTGCGATATGTAGTTGAGCACGTATGGGTATGGGTAATCGCCAGCTCAGAGGCGGGATCCTTTTACACGTAGCAGGTACAAAAGTACATAAAAACCTCATTCGCCTACGTCAAAGTATGGTAATATTTTTACACTAACTATAGAGAAATAGCCGAGCTATCTAAGGCGCCAGATATAACAATTTAAGATCTGAATCTCGAAACTGAGCGAAAGTTTGAACCCTACAATCTGACGGTTTTTTTTATTTTTTCCCCTTGAAATTGAGAAATGATTTGTTTTGGGAGGAATATTCAAATAAAAAAAATCAAAACAAATCATTTTTTAATTTCGAAGGAAACAAATTAAAAAAAAAAAACCTTCAGGTGGTACTGTGGTCGGGTTTGAATCCAGTCAGGATTCAGAGCTTAAATCTCTTAAATATGGCGCCTTAGGCCGCTCGGCTATCTCGGTATATTAATTTTCAGAATATTATTATTTCAACTTAGCTGAGCAAGGTTTTAATTTACCTTTTGTACCTTCTACCTGTAAAAGGACACCCCGCTGCCAGGCTAGCAAGTACGCATACGTTCTTAACTATATATCACACTATTGTTTTGTTTTTAACCGCTTTCTTAGTTGTTTGACCAACCCTCAGAAGTTAATGAAAACTTGTACGAGTTAAGATCACGGGGACCTTACCTTTTATAGTGGGATCCGAAACCACTCTTGGGACCTTGAAAAAATTTTTCACCAGCTGCGGGAATCGAACCCGCGCCAGGTGGAAACAGTTGACACAAGACCGACGCTCGTTCCACTGAGCCACAAGCCCCGTACTTAAAAGCTTTGTTGTTAAAATGACGTTTGTTTGCCGGCTCTGGGATCTTGGATTATACAGGGTGTTCCATAATTGATTGCTGATCCTAAAGAGCGATACTCCTTGGATGATTTAAAAAAAAAATTTTATATGAACATAGGTCTGCAACCGCTTTATTTCTGAGATACAGAATGTTGAAATTTAACAAAAAAATCAGTTCTTCCCCAATATCTCTGAAACCGTTTCGGCTTTTTTCAATTTTGGTACATGCAAAGTACGCATAAAAATATATTTTTCCATGATAAAGAATTTCTTAATTTCCATCAGTGCATCCCTGTTAGCATGCCCTGCCATATTTTTCATCAGAATAATGATACGCCACTGTCTTTTTTCCAAATAAATATCATTTTTGTCATGTTCTCATAAAAATGGTCTCTTGCAATTTTTTCGTCCGGCGAACGGTTTTTGAGTTAGAAAATAAAATGCATTCATTTGCTTGTCCCTATGTGAAATCAGCCGTTGAAGAGATTATCTTGTGGGCTAGAAACATCTAGTATGCTAGGAACACATTTCGTTGTTTTCAACATATACAATTTTGACCCTTCTCTAGCTAGATACGTGATATTATTTACGTTATAAAAACTTGTTTATTAGGAAAAACATGGTAAATTTTACAAATACCGAATTAGCAGACATGTATTACTTGTATGGGCTTGCTGACGGGAACGCATATGAAGCCAGGCGACTGTATCGAGAGCGCTTCCCAAATAGAATGGTTCCTGATGCTCGAACGATTTCAAGCACCCATAGAAGGTTATGTGAAACAGGTAGTTCTGAGCCAAATCATCACTTGAAAGGAGCACATCGGAATGCAAGAACTTCAGCAATTGAGGTAGCTGTTTGAAATTCAGTTGACGAAAATCCTGAAGTAAGTACGAGGCAAGTTGCCAATAATTTGAATATCACCCATATTCTATAGTATGGAGGATTCTTCATGATTATTTATTATATCCCTATCACATTCAACGGGTTAAGGCTCTACTTCCTCGAGACTTTCCATTACGAGTGAATTTCTGCCAATGGTTTCTCCAAAAAGTTACCGAAAATCCTTTATTTGACAGGGAAATTTTATTCATGGACGAAGGTAGTTTTACTAAAAACAAGATCAGAAATTTTCATAATAATCATTTTTAGGCCGAGGAAAATCCGCATGAAATCGTGGAATCTGATCGAGCAGTTCTCATTAAATGTCTGGGATGGAATTATTGGAGATTACCTAATTGGACTTTTTTTTTAACACGCAGATTAAATGGACATAATTTTCGCCGATTTCTTGAAGATAATTTGCCAATTCTGTTGGAAGATGTTCCTATTTTGATGCAAAATCGCATGTGGTTTATGCACGATAGTGCACCTGCTCATTTTAGTTGACTGGCACGCGAATATTTGAACCAAAACTTTCATATAGTCTACTCGACAAGTTGAAAATAGAGATACTGTTCTTAAAATTATATGTGATAGCTCATTGGATCCGGAATAACGCCTAGGAAATTGTGCCAAGAGCGTGTATTAGCATATAAACAATTGAAGATAAAAAAAAAATGGCATTTAGTTTTTTGCCAATATTTCATAAACTATCAATATGTAAGAAATTAAAAAAAAAATCTGAAACAGGAGAAAATTTCCAATAAAAAACTTCCAGCTCCCGGAACTCTATCCCCATTATTTATAATTTTAATTTAACGCTGAAAATGGGTCTCCGAGCGACATTTTTAGGTTGTGCGCGCGGCGTCAAAAGCGAGTATGACACATTAATTAATTTATTTAAAGTATTAAATTTTTTTTTTTGAAGAAATCATGGTGTATTCGGAACACTATAAATAATTTATTCCCGTTGGAAATTTTACTTTAAGTTATTTTTGAACAAGTTAAATGATTGTTAACTAACAAAATTTTCTCGAACTTCTGTCTTAATTGTAAATGAAAAAAAATGTTTAAAATAATTGTCGTTAAAATTGTTTGTTCTGTAGAGCCTTCCTTATATACATACTTGACAAGATCACGCCATACAATTTGTAAAAATATTCTTACTTTGTTTATAATAATTTTTGTACTTGAACAAAAACAAAAAAATCCAAGTAATGTTGTTAAAAAAAATGTTTTTACCTTAATCATCATATTATTGTTTTTTATTAATACAAGATATAAATTGATTTGCAAAAAAAACAATTTCATTGTTTATTAACTTACCAATTTATTATAAACAAATTTTAAACTTTGTTAGATTTTTTTTCTGACATTTCTAAAATTTACAAAAACAACCATATATAACAAAGTATAGAAACAAAAAATTCCCAATTTTTCCCAATTCTAATTCCCAAAGTACAATAAAAAATTGGAAAAATGTTTTTGCTATACTTTGTTATATATGGTTGTTTTTGTAAATTTTAGGAGTTTCAGAAAAAAAATCTAACAAAGTAAAAGTTTGTTTATAACAAATTGGTAAGTTAATAAATAATGGAATTGTTGATAAAAAAATTTTTTTTTCGTTACTTTATAGAGGGCTGGCAATTATGATTCTCAGAAAAAAATAAATTTCTCAATTAATTATTTAAACAATAGAAATAATTAAAAATTTTAAGGAATTTTTTTTCCTCAAAAATCATAATATTTGTAATATAATGAAGCTGTGAAAAAAAATTTTTCAAAAATATTGAAATAATCAATTTGTTTATAAAAAATTTATCAACACATGGCGGGAAATTCTTTTTTGCAAATCAATTTATATCTTGTATCAATAAAAAGACGATTATATGATAATTAAGAGTAACAAAATTTTTTTTAACAACATTACTTGGATTTTTCAATGTTTGTTCAAGTACAAAAATTATTATAAACAAAGTATGAATATTTTTTAACTTTTATGGCGTGATCTTGTTGAGTATGTATATAAGAAAGGCTCTACGAAGCGAAAAATTTTTACGACAATTATTTAAACATTTTCTTTCATTTACAATTAAGACAGAAGTTCGGGAAAATTTTGTTAGTTAACAATCGTTTAACTTGTTGAAAAATCAACTTTGAGTAAAATTTCCAACAGGAATGAATTACTTATAGTGTTCCGAATACACCATAATTTTTTTCAAATTAAAAAAAATATATTTAATACCTTACCGGTCCTACTCGCTTTTGACGCCGCGCGCGCAACCTAAAAATGTCGCTCGGAGACCCATTTTCAGCGTTAAATTAAAATTATAAATAATGGAGATAGAGTTCCAAAAGAGTTTTTTATTGGAAATATCCTTCTCTTTCAGAATCTTTATTTGATATTTCTTAAATATTAATAGTTTATGAAATATTGGCAAAAAACGAAATGCCATTTTTTTTTCATCTTCAATTGTTTATACCTTTTGCAATTTTTTATGTGCTAATACACGCTTTTGGCACATTTTTCTAGGCAATATTTCGAATCCAATGAGCTATCACATATAATTTTAAGAGCAGTATCTCTATTTTAGACCATTTTCAACTTGTCGAGTAGACTAATAATCGCTGGATAGGTCGTGGGGGAACAGAGTCATGGCCAGCTGGATTCCCAGACTTGAACAGTCTTGATTATTTTCGTTGGGGACATCTTAAGACTTTGGTGTACAGTCAAACAATCCTAACTGAGGAAGAATTGCCAAACCGCGTAATAGTTTTCTGTGGAACAATGAGGAATACTCCAGGAATTTTCCAAAAAGCACGCGAGTCAATGACAAGGAGGGCTGAAGCGCGCATACTTGCAGGTGGCGGACATTTTGAACAGTTAATTTGATTTTGGTATTTTTTGTTCATAATAGTTATGTTTTCAAAAATAAAAATGTATTTTTATGAGTACTCATTACAAAAACTAAACACTAGTTACCATAAAATTATAAAAATCTTGCCTAGATCTTTTGGTTACCACAATCAAACAGGGACACGCAAATGAATGTATTTCATTTTCTAAATCGAAAACCGTCCGCCGGACGAAAAAAAGGCAATCGCCCACTTTTATTAGAAGATAGAGGACAATAACAGAAATAATATTCATTTGGAAAAAAGACAGTGGCGTATCATTATTTTGATCAAAAATATGACAGGGCATGGAAAAATGTATTTTTATGCGTACTTTGCATGTATCAAAATTGAAAAAAAATCCAAAGCGATTTCAGAGATATTGGGAAAGAACTGATGGTTTTGTTAAATTTCAACATTCTATATCTCAGAAATAAAGCTTTTGCGGACCTATGTTCATATGAAGAATTTTTATTAAAATCATCCAAGGATTATCGCCCCCCAGAATCAGTATTCAATTATGAAACACCCGGTATGTATTATAGATATTTCTTACTTTTCTGAGGGTGTGAAAATGCAACATTTGTGATCATAAATAATAATAAAAAAGTCAAAATCATATTGTCAGGAACATTCATATTTCATATTCAATGTTCATTATTATATTGCTATAAGTTAATCATTATTTATATTTTTTTATGAAATTGCTTATTTTTATTTTTAACGGGAAAATGTCTCTTTAAATTTTTCAAAAAGCCCATAAAATCACAGCCTGGCAAACAGGCCCCCGACAGCTGCCGGTATTAGCCGATAAAGTTTGTCTATCGTAGTCATGTAAAATCTGTATTCGTGTCTGGTAATTATTTAAAACTGTCGTACTGGTATTGCTTTTTGCATATATTTTTTAAATACTCAATAAATATGCTACAAAAAGTGCATAAAGTATATTTTGTGCACATATTAATAATTCAAATCGGGCAATCAGGCCATACTAACCCTCTGAAGAGTCTAGGATTCTAATTTCTGGATTCTATGATTACTAAAATAAGAGATATAATGTTGCAGAACAAGTAGTGTTAAAATGGCGCTATTTATTGAAATTGTTATTTTTGGGTATTACGCGAATTTCCTCCATCAAATCCAAAATTGTATCTCGAAAAACACGACCTGAAGCTAGTTTCGTATACAATACATAATATTGATATTTCCATAAACTGAATTGTTTATCAATGGTATTTTGGAATAATAGAATTCAGAATTAATTTAACGAATGAATAGATAAATATCAACTATTATAAATATATCGTTGAAGAATTCTATAAACGAACTACCATTTGAAAACGTTGATATATTTTTTGGTAATATGAGAGGAATATTCTCCTACACGGGAGAAATATGAAATACCAGAGGAGATATTCATGTTGAAAAGGGAAAAAGTCTCAATTGAATACTGAATAGAAATATTTTTCTGTGAATTGAAAAATCCATCTGATTTTATGAACATCCTGTTTATATTTTCAGACAAATCAACCAGAGGAGAGTTGAGAAACCCTGTATATATTAGATTTCTAATATTGGGGGTGTCAAATGTTTTCAGAAAGTTTTAGAATGTTTTCGAATGACTTTGTATCAGATATATTATAATGAATGGAAGTGCAGGTAGCACTGATGATCCCGTTCAAGGTTGGCGTCAGGATACCCTTTTCTTATTTTCAACAAATTATGTTCATTGAGCCAAGATTAACAGTATACTACTTATTGTCTGACTCCTCATTTTAGGTGATTACTTTAATGGATTATCGGATTATCGATAGGGGGTGGGAATTTCATTATCGTCTCATACCCATGCCTTACTTGACGTCCTATTGTTTTGCGATAATTCAGACAGATACAATGAGCCCTATCATCAAATTCAATGAATGCATGGTAGACCAATTGAGAAGTAATAAAGTAATATAATATTATCAATATACAATTCATATCTGGAAATATTTTACTGTTCTTTCCTCGAGCAAAAAATCGAATGTTACTTTTATGAGACTATAGAAGCTTACGGAAAAGGAATTTAAAAAAAATTGCGGAATATGCTTGAATGACTGTTTTCCAATTAACCAATTAAAAAAAAATTGAAGGTGTAAGGGACACCCGGGATGGAACGAAGTTCCTTTCATTAATTAGTGAAAGAAATTAATAATTTTTTTTTTTATTATAATAAAATTATAATATATATATATATATATATATATATAAATATATATATATATATATATATATATATATATATATATATATATATATATATATATTATATATATATATATATACATATATATACATATATATACATATCCATTCTCGATTCAGGTTCAAAGGTGGAGTTTGCCTTTACGCCAAGGCTAACCTTTCATGCCAGCGTGAAGAGAGTTTGGAACCGAAAGACTTTGATGTGATGTGGTTCAAGCTATCTGATACCAAACTGACTAAGTTCCTCTGCTGCCTTTATCTATCACCTAATGAACCTTCATATAACGACCTCTTTGAGTTTTTATCACTCAAACTGGACTACATTCAGGAGAACCATCCAACAGCTGAAACCATAATCATGGGAGATTTTAATGTACATAACGCTGCCTGGCTCAAATTCTCTAACAAAACAGATGATGCAGGTCGTCAAGCCGAGGCCTTCGCCATCACTCATGGTCTAGAACAACTGGTCGAGCTACCAACCCGCATCCCTGATGTCAACAACCAGTCTGCCAATACACTAGATCTTTTCCTCACCACCAATCCTGACCCGTATAGAATAGTTTGTGCCCCACTTGGAAACTCTGACCACACCCTCATCTCCACAACATGCTCTTTCCATTCACCATCGAGCTGCACAATACCACCCCGTCTCATGTGGCATTACAATTCGGCCGACTGGGAAGGTCTTCGTATGTTTTTCTCAGCGTTTCCATGGAAGAGAGTTTGTTTCTCTTCAGTAGATCCAACACGATGTGCTGAGACAATTTCTGAAATCATCATGTTGGGGATGCAAACTTACATACCGAATACCGAAAGAAGAACATCATCCGATAAGACCTGGTTTAACAGAAACTGCTCTAGAGCTGTGGCTTCCAAACAGGCAGCATACCATCGATGGCTAAAAAATCCGGGCCCTGAGACCAGAGCAGCATATGTCGAAGCTAGAGGCATATGTAAAGAGACAATAAACAAAAGGCCCAAGCAATGTCTTCAACCAAGAAACTTGCTGAATGTCCTAACGGATCCCGTTCATTTTGGTCTTTCGCCAAAGCTGTGGGAAGAAATTTCACTTCCAGCTCATTTCTTCCCCTAACCAAAGAAGATGGAACACTAGCAACGACTGCCCAGGAAAAAGCCAATATCTTTGCGCACCTATTTGCTGGAAATTCCACTCTAGATTCATCGGGAAAACAACCCCCGAACATTACACCTATTGACAGTCACATGCCCGAGATCACCTTTCGCCAACGTACTATCAGAAAGATTTTGCTGGGTCTCAACACCAACAAAGCCTGTGGATCTGACGGAATCCCGCCGATTGTTCTCAAGAAATGTGCCCCCGAACTAACACCTGTTCTTTGCAAGTTGTTCAACCACTCTTACAATTTGGGGGTATTTTCGTCCAATTGGAAAATTGCAAGAGTACAGCCAGTCCCTAAAAAAGGCAAAAAGGCCCTACCTAGCAACTACAGACCTATCGCACTGCTATCTATTATTTCAAAGATCATGGAAAAAGCCATCAACATCGAGCTCATGAAATATCTGGAAGACTCAGGAATTGTCAACGATAGGCAATATGGCTTCCGCCATCAGAGATCAACTGGTGACCTGCTCGCTTACGTCTCACATATATGGCAGCTATCTATTGAAAAGCATGGAGAAACTTTAGCTGTGGCATTATATATCTCCAAGGCGTTCGATCGAGTTTGGCACCAGGGACTCCTCGCCAAGCTTCCGTCTTATGGCTTGCCCCCTCAGCTGTGTTCTCTGCTTGCTAGTTTTCTCTCAAACAGGTCTCTCCATGTAGTGGTCGATGGAGTTTCATCTGACACTCTACTCATAAATGCTGGTGTTCCGCAAGGATCCATTCTCGCACCAACACTATTTCTACTTCACATCAACGACCTGTTGAAAGCAACTTCATGTCCAAACACAGCTTTGCCGATGATAGTACCCTCCATACCGCTTTCTCTTCCAGGGCCCCTATATCAGCCCGTGAAACCAGAAATGAACGAGGAAGAAATGTTAATAATATAAATATGGACTTGGCAACAATTCTCGAATGGGGATCTAATAACTTGGTAGAATTCAATGCAAACAAAACACAAGCATGTCTTTTCTCTAGAAAAGCCGATCTCACTGTGCCTAACATAACTTTGTCAGGAGTAACCATACCACTGAAGCCATCCATATCGATGCTTGGTATTACTATCAGCAATAACCTTTCCTGGGAAAATCACGTGAGGTCCATTGCCAAAAGTGCATCCCAAAAACTTGGTTTTCTGTTTCGTGCCAAGAGCTATTTCACCCCCAGTCAGCTGCTTATGATCTATAAGGCACAGATCCGACCTGTCCTGGAATACTGTTCCCATATTTGGAGTGCGGCACCTAAACATATCCTGAGGCTATTGGATTCTGTCCAAAAAAGGGCAATTCGTCTCGTCGGTGATGCCTCGCTTACAAACTCGCTCACTTGTCTGGAACACCGTAGAAAAGTTGGCGATTTGTCTCTATTTTATAGATATTTTCATGGGCGATGCTCTTCTGAAATATCAACAATCGTTCCTGCTTTGGCAGTCTCTTCGAGATTAACCCGTCAAGTTCAGTCATCACACCCCTTCGTGGTCACTTTGGAAACCTGCAGAACATCACTTTCCAAAGACTCGTTCATCCAACGAACAGCGAGGCTTTGGAACTCATTGCCTAGGGAGGTGTTCCCCGAGGCATACAACCTTCAGAAATTTAAGAAGAACACCAACTCCTACCTTCTTTCCCTAGGTTCCCACGATGTTCTCTGAACATTACAGGATATCCCTTTTCGTGGGAACCAGAACATAAAAAAAAAATATATGCACTCTGTCTGTCTATTCTTTCGTACACATCATAGATGCGCGGGACTTTGTAAACACAACAGAGTGTGTATATATACCGGGTGTCCCAGTATACCTGTTCCAATGGATTATCTCAGCCAATTCGAAAGATACAATTTTGAAAATTTCATTATCTCCAATTCGTTCAAGGAACCTTCAACTGAGAAGAACAAAAATTGAAAGTCACTTCCGGTTTGACAGGAAGTGACTCTGACTTTTTTATTTCAAATAGCACCCTGTATATTTTTTGCAATTTTTTATTTCTACTCAAAATTATCTTTCCAACACTTTGTATTTTACATTTGATTTGATGGAGAAAACGTCAATTGAAATTTCAAATTGAAAGAATTGCAGTAGGCTATGATATTTTGTGTAATCTTCGTCCGTAGCATTTTTGTTTTTAAAGACAGTACGCTTTCTATGTAATGATCCACTTGTTGCCAAATTCGAAGCCAAGCGTGTGAAATACATAGCGCTTGGCATTCGTCTATCACGGTATTTCTCTCTGTATGCGACGATTATTTTCGCATTTTCCATAAATCAGTATCATATCTAATTTCTCTTGATTAGTGAAGTTATCATCATTTTCACGGTTATTCATTCTTGAATGTAGATTTCTCTGACACGCACACAACTATTGAGAATTATTACCTGTCAAAGTTATAAACAAATGTATTCAAATATTTCCATGGCACACTAAGGTTTTTATTTAAGAATTATTAATTCTTCCAGTAATTTGAAATTTGTCGTTCTCTTCATCATATCGAATGCAGAATTGTTCATGAATTATCAATTATTATTGAAGTCAAAATCAAGATTACACAAAATATCGTAGGCTACTGCAATTCTTTCAATTTGAAATTTCAATTGACGTTTTCTCCATCAAATCAAATGTGAAATACTAAGTGTGATACATCGTTGGAAAGATAATTTTGAGTAGAAATAAAAAATATACATGGTGCAATTTGAAATAAAAAAGTCAGAGTCACTTCCGGTCAAACCGGAAGTGACTTTCAATTTTTGTTTTTCTCAGTTGAAGGTTCCTTGAACGAATTGGAGATCATGAAATTTTCAAATTTTTATCTTTCAAAATGGCTGAGATAATCCATTGGAACAGGTATACTGGGACACCCGGTATATATATATATATATATATATATATATATATATATATGTATATACTCTCTCGACTTCGTAAACACAACAGCGTATAGGTTAGAACACGCACGGCTTGCTAAATACATACGCATTGATATTGTATAATTAAAATATAATTTGCTTTTAAATTTATTAAAGTTATGACGCGTACACTTGCTAAACACACAATAATGGAGAGATTATAACGCGTATGACTTGGTTAGCACAATAGTAAAGAGAGGTTATAATGCGTACTTGCTAAAAATACATAAGCATTTATTATTGTCTGTATAAAATCTCTACTTACCTAACTCCATCAGCAATATTCGGAACTTGTGCAGAAACACTGTCAGGATTCATTATTGTTATTATTTTTTATTATTTATTATGTACAAAAAACCTGTATACACTCAACAAAAATAATCGTCGCGACACCACACTGTTCAATGTGAAATATAAAGACGAAACGAAAATAACTGGCTTGCTTTCTATGAGAGAGAGAGAGAGAGAGAGAGAGAGAGACAGACAGAGAAACACGCGCACGCCATAGCGAAAGTCTCGTTACAACTTTTGGTCTTAATTTATTCCGTCTAGCCCTCTTTCGCAACGCGCGATAAGGAACTACGTTCCAATAAAAGAACATATAAAATATACTTACATAGCTTGTGAGTTTGGCTAAAGTTATCTTCAAACAATTATTTACTCTCAATTAGTACCTACTGAATATCGTACTAGTACATGTGATATCAAGAAAGGTTGAATTCTATCTGCATTAAAAAAAAAACTTTAATATGGTTTCACATATTTGAGAGTGGGATCTTTCCTAGGGATTTGAAAATTGTTATGAATACCTATTCATAAAAATGGAAATAAAACAAATGTGGTAACATACAGAGCGATATCCCTCATCTCGACCCTATCCAAAATCATAGAAAAAATCTTAAAAGTAAGAATAACACATTTTACTGATGAACACAATATAAAGGTCAGATAAACAATTTGGATTCAGAGATGGGCTTTCAACACAAGATGCCATAGCATATGTCACAAAAAAAAAATGAATCCCTTGATAAAAGTGAACCTATTTTGGGTATTTTTGTCGAACTGGAGAGTCTTCGATGCAATAAGCCATGAAAGAATTGCAAAACATGAAAGAATAGGCTTCAGAGGCAATGCTCTGATCGGAAGCTTTTTGTCAGACCGACAACAATATGTGGAAGTAGAGGGATCATTGAGTAGAGGTCGAAATCGAATATGGCGTACCACAGGGCACAGTTTTGGGTCCTATATCATTCGACCTCTATCTATATAACTGACCTTCTGGAAACAAAAGGTTATAGAATATTACTCAGTTTTGCAGATGACAGTGGTACTTTATAAGGCTAATTCTTGGGATGAAGTGAAAACGAAAGCAGAAGATTTTTCTCGTATTAAACAGTGGTTCAACACGGATTTCCTGACGGTCAATGTTCTGAAAACTAAGTTTATTCCATCCTCTTCATATAAATATTCACCCAATTTCACTGCACTGGAAATTCTTCCGGAAATGAAACCGTATATATGAGAAAATCTGATCAAATAAAGTATCTTGACAAAAAGATTAGAATGCTATTACCAAAGTTCAGATATCTCAGATATATTGCTTATCAACTTTATATTTTTCACTCGTATAGTCACAATTAACATTCGGGATAATTGGTTGGGGAGGTGTTCAAAATTATTATCTAGAAGAGCTAGAAACTATACAAAAATTGATTTAAAAAATGATATATAGGAGACCCAGAACTAATAATAGGGACCTTCTTTTCATAGAGTCGAAAGAGCTTGATATACGACAGCTCTACGCTCAAGCAATATTACTATATGAAGATAAAAATAGAGAAAATATCCCTTATAGGTGAGAGAAATCATACATTTAAAATGTTAAAGCTGTTTAATAACACACCAAGAACCGTGATACACCAGGCAATTGACAAAAAAAATCTCACCTGTAGTGGCAAATATCTTTTGATCCTTCGATCCTGTTCAATATCTTATAATATTAAAATCCTAGATTGAGAAAACTAACTTTCTCAATTGATCGATATTGTTGAAGTGACACTAACCTCAATCTTTCATCTTGCATCATTCATAATCTTCGACACCGAAAACCCCCGCATACCAATTTTAATCGAATTGGGCCATAATCACAAACTCGTCTCCATCTTGAGGCCACCATCTTGAATTCATGAATTTTGTCAAAAATTCCATAATCTCCGACCCCGGAAACCCCCACATACCAATTTTGAATCGAATCGGACCATAATCACAAAACTCGTCCACCATCGTAGAGCCGCCATTCCGAATTTATGAATTTTGACAAAAAATTCATAATCTCCGACCCCGAAAACCACGAAAACCCCCAATCGGACGATAATTACAAATCTCGTCCGCCATATTGGAGCCGCCATTTTGTTTTTTTCTCTAACAAAGATTCCATAATGCATTGTAACCGGAATTATGAACACCTGTCAAATTTCAAATTAATCAGGCGACTAGAACTCGGTCAAAACTCACTTGCAAGATTTGACCCCAACTTACCAACTAACGAACGAACGAACGAACGAACGAACGAACGAACGAACGAACGAACGAACGAACGAACGAACGAACGATCGAATTTTTTTCTCTAATTTAAAAATTTGTCTGCAATGTCACAATTTTCCTTTACGTATATATATATATATATATATATATATATATATATATATATATATATATTCAGAGACGCTATATTTCTCCTTTGTATTTATATTTGGCAACTTTGTTCAGTGGTCGGAGATCAACACCTGACCCTTGATTGAAGCCGTCAATCCACGGCGATGTTAGGAAAAGGTAAAATTGGTCTTGATGGCCACATGTCACATGTACATGAGATCCTTCACCTTCATAATCCATCCCACAACTGACATTAAATTCTAGAAAAAAGCGATATCTTCGGAATGCAGCGAGAACTGTGTCTTCGATAGCTCAGTTGGTTAGTGCTTGGACTAGAGATCCAGAGGTCGCAGGTTCGAACCCTGCTCGAGGATAGTTTTTCTTTAATTTAAAAATTTGTCTGCAATGTCACAATTTTCCTGTACATATATATATATATATATATATATATATATATATATATATATATATACCTATATATATATACCTATATATATATATATACAGTGCTTCTCAAAAGTGCCCTCCCTCCCTCTTATTTTTGGAACGATTATACATAAACAAGTGAAATTTGGA
Organism: Gonioctena quinquepunctata; assembly: GCA_018342105.1. NCBI lineage: Eukaryota > Metazoa > Arthropoda > Insecta > Coleoptera > Chrysomelidae > Gonioctena > Gonioctena quinquepunctata. The sequence continues at coordinate 229,492 of JAFIRS010000380.1, read as the reverse complement.
AACTGAATATTAAAGGTTGTAAACTTCCCTACTAGTGATGATAGATGACGAAATCGTCAAAGATGACGTCACAAGGCCATTGTGACCAATAATTTTAAATGGAACCCTACGGCAAGCGACACCTCTTTTAAAAGGTATCGAAAAAACCTGTTCAATGATACCAATTTTGTTTGTGTTTATGGCAGTTTTAATGGCTCATTAGTAAACATTAAAATTTAAATTCCATTCAGTATGATATTAATTACAGATTTAAGAATCAATATCTACTTAAAGAAATTGCTCGATTGCTTCCTGACAGTAAAATATCCTATTTTCAAACTCTTCTCGTACTTTTGCAAATGTGTCTGCGGAAACAGCCGCACATTCTGCAACAATACGTTATTTAAAACGTCAATATCGTCAGGTTCAGTGGCGTAAACCTTCGATTCAAGGTACTTCCACAGAAAAAAATCCAAAGGTGTGAGGTCCGGTGATCGAGCTGGCCATTCCGTTGAACCTCGTCGTCCGATCCATCTACCATGATACTCCTCATCCAAATACCGTCTTACTGCACCGTACTAGTGTGGAGGAGCACCATCCTGTTGGAATGTTATTTCCAATTGCCGAATTCATCTGGAATATCTTCCAAAATTTCAAGGATTAACGGTTCTATTGCGTTTTGCAACAGCTCCAGATAAACCTCACCAGTTAAATATGTATTTGAAAAAAGAGGCCCAACGATGTGGTTTTCCAGGATACCTGCCCAAACATCCACCTTCTGGGGAAATTGGGTATGTGTTTCACGAAACAGGTGAGGATTTGCGTCACTCCAATACCTCACATTCTGTGTATTTACATTTCCATTTAGATAGAAAGTACTTTCGTCACTAAAACAAATTGTTTTGACATAGGCTGTTGGTTAATTTTAGTTTCCATATTTTCACAAAATTCTAGTCTTCGGTCTGGGTCGTCGTCTGAGAGTTGATGAACCATTTTTAATTTGTATAGATGAAATTCATTTTTTTCAACACCCTGTGTACTGTACTTCGATTGACTTCACAGGTAGATGCAACGTGAGTTGTTGAAGAAGTAGGATTAACTATTACTTCTGCCAGTATATCAATTTTTCTCTCATCAGAAATTTGTGGTCTGCCAAATCGTTTCGCATCATTGATACTACCCGCTGTTTCAAACTTACGAAGAAGCTCCCTTAAATAAGTCCTCGAAACGGGGCGATCGGGAAACCTCTCATTAAAAATGCGTTCCGCTGCATGAATATTTTGTCCAGTTTCACCAATAATTAGGATCGCTGCTACTTTATCACCTAAAGCACGTACCATTTCGCTTCTTGAAGCACTTAAACGTTCGGCTCACAACAGTTTAACAAATTATTAAAATGTACAAAAATATTAAAAGTACCAAAAGCTGCTAAAACAGTTGAACGTTCGATCAACAATACACAAATTATTAAATGTACAAAAACTTGGACAATTACAAAAACGTCGAATTAGGGAGACTAACAAAAACGTCAGCTTATTTGACAACTATCCAAAGGCGGAGCTTGAATTTGGAATTTTAGTATTAACTGATTCAATTCATCACAGCTTTGCGTTTTTCAAAAGCGAGTTCCCAAAACTGCCATAAACACAAACAAAATTAATTTAGATAGTAGATAGTAGATTTTTTCGATACCTTTTGAAAGAAGTGTCGCTTGCCGTAGGGTTCCATTTGAAATTATTGGTCACAATGGCCTTGTGACGTCATCTTTGACGATTCCGTCATCTATCATCACTAGTAGGGAAGTTTACAACCTTTAATATTCAGTTTCCAAATTTCACTTGTTTATGTATAATCGTTCCAAAAATAAGAGGGGGGAGAGGACTTTTGAGAAGCACTGTGAAAATCAAAGCAGCGGCAGCGGTATGAGAAACTATTTAGGCGATAAAATTCAAAATGAATTGATAAATTTAATCAGCTCAAAAGTAAGAACTACTATTTTAGATCTAGTAAAAAAACATAAATATTACTCTATAATCCTCGACTGTACACCGGTTGTGAGTCATACGGAACAATTAATTGTAGTTTTGAGGTTTGTTTTATTAAACGAGTTGATGAAAAAATCTGAAATACGTGAACATTTCATTTTATTTTGCCCTATACTTGATTCTACTGGTGCCCGCTGGTATAACTATGTGACAGATTTATTAGTAGAATTAAATTTAAGTATATATGATTTGCGAGGACAAGGATATGATAATGGAGAAAACACAGTGGATTACAAACACGAATCTTAAATATAAACCCGCGAGCATTTTTTGTTCCTTGTTCGGCGCACTCATTAAAATCAGTTATTAACGATGTTACTAAAATTTCTTTCGAGGTTTCCGGATTCTTTGACATTGTTCAAGAGATATATGTTTTTTTCCGCGTCAACCAAAAGATGGTCAATTTTGAAAACGTGCCTTACAGATTTAACTTTAACACCACTATCTGTTACACGCTAGTCCAGTAGAATAGACGCTATAAAACCTTTGAAATATCAAATTGGTGAGGTTAATGATGCTCTTTTAAGGTAGTTGTCGGGCTACAAACACTATCAAAAATTAGTCTCGATTGTAGCGCGATGCAATACTTGTTCAAGCGCCGAATTAGAAGAATCTTTTTCAAGGGAACTGTACGCTGAGAAACGCAATTAGCATGCGTTGTACAGCAAATAAGCCATGACTGGACTGTTGGCAACGTTGCAATCCAACGATCGCAGTGCAGTTTGCTCTAAAAACATTGGCGAGGTATCGTTATTGAATATAAGAAAAAAATGGAATTTGGAACCAGGTAGTCATACAGCTACATATGCTCAAGGATACGATTCTGATAAGAAAAAAAGAAGACTGATGCTAACATCAAGAGAAAAAAAGCGCAGAGTTGAATTGACCAAAAAAAGGAAATGTTAAGGAAATCGAAGTAAATGTTAGAAGGTGTAACATATCAACCAAACGTTGGAATTAACGAATCAAGAGCATCATCACTATTATTAAAAAACATCGAATCAATATCAATAAATTATTCCATTGTTTATTTTGATTTAGAAACATCTGGATTATGCATGACTGATGACATTTTACAAATCGCCGCCAAATGTGAAAATAGAAAATTCAATATATATGTTAGCCCTACGAAGCAGATCAATCCTATGGCGACAAAAATTACGGGATTGAGTACAATTTCTGGTCAATTATATTTGAATAATGTACAAGTCGATTCACAAAATTTAGTAGATTGTTTGGTAGCATTTAAAGAATTTTTAAATTTATCTACAACTCCAAATTTACTCGTTGCGCATAATGCGAGATTCGATGTACCTAGATTACTAAGAGAATCATTAATAATAATTTAATAGAAGATTTTATCATGAGGGCAGGATTTGTGGATAGCTTAATTATTTAAAAAAAAAACGTATCCAGATCGAAAACGGCCAGGAATGTTCCAGCTATCAAAATTAGCCAAAGATTTAATACCAAACGAAACATCAGATAATTTCCACGAAGCGATGTATGATGTACAAATTTTACAGAAATTAGTTCGTTTTATTGGTGAAGAGTCAGACTTATCAACATACATGAAATCATATGAAGAATGGATTTCAGAGCGACTTGAGAACGAAAGAATTTCTCGTAATTTACCCAATTTAATTGCCTTGAAAAATGTTATATCACGGGATTTATTGAAAAAAATTGCGCAACAAATATACCATTTTCTGAAACAAATGTATCACGATGAAGGAGAAGAAGCTGTGATTAATCACATGACTGAAAAATTGGAGAATAGAAAACCTAGAGATACTAAAAATAGGAAAGCATCAACTAAAATTATTAATGAATTGAAAATAAATGTTTAGTCAATCAAGTGATTACTTAGTATAATAGTTAAGAATAAATAATATTACATTCATTGTTGTTTATATTTTTTGTAGATTTATACGTTATATTTTATTAGCCTGTTAGAAATCTGAATAGTTTTTATGTTTAAAAATATTCGAATTATGTTAAACGTACATGTGTTGTACGAATGTATGAATACAATGAAGTTTATGCACTGTTTTTTCCCGTTACTCGTTAAAACTTACATTTTATTTTATATCTATTCCCAATGTAATATGTTTAAAATGCACAGTATAAATTAACGCAATTATTCACAATTATTATTCATAAATATGTGCGTTCCAAAACACAGTTCAATTCAAAACAGTAAGACTCTCGCGCTCTCGTTTATTTGAATCACCAGCGATCGCTTGAGGCGTTGCCACGATTCTCAGCCTTCACCATCTTGCACTTCTCATACGCAATAATTTAGAAACTTCTTATAACAATAAATAAATAACTGTATGGCTACGCGTCTTCAATTTTTTTTATAAAATTTGTTACGTACCTTTCAATAATATGCTAGTTTTTTAAAAAGATCTGAATGGAGGGTTTTTAGTTATGCATTAAAATGTGGTGTCCGCGGTAGCTCACAATAGGGATTACGTGTTAAACGTTGCAACTTTGAAGCCTTATATCTTGCTTTCGGTGTGGTAAATGATTCCAAAATTTTATTATGATACAGAAAATAATGTTAACTAAAAGTGGTATGAATATAAACGAAATCTGGTTGGAAGTGGATTTCACGACAACTACCTTAAAGGTTATGGATGCATTCGCATCTTCAAGAGATTTTAGTACATCACACCTAACTCGATCGCTCGCAACAAAAATCCAAATCTACAATTTTTTATGCTCTCTAGTAATCTGGTACAATATTTTATTCAAAATCAATTCTCTAATTAATTAATGTAGAATCAAAGTATAAATCTGAAAGCTTGTTTAAACTGTCTAAACAAAATAATTTTTTTTTTCAGACTCAAGAGATAAGGGATTTAGCGAACTTCTTGTAGACGCCAGGGAGCTGGCCGGAGAATTAGAAATTGAACCAAATTTTTTATCTTCACAAACAGTTCGTCAAAGAAAAATTAAGACAGTTTATGAAAGAACGGACGAACCAATAACAGACCCGAAAATGAATTACAAAGTGAAAGTATTCTTCTCTATTTAGATACGACCTCATCATCTCTTAATGAAAGATTCAAGGGGTTGGAACAATTTAATAATATTTTTAGATTGATTTATCAAATGTTCAGTTCGAATGAAGAAGAATTAAGAAACTCGTGTGAAAATTTATAATTTTATTTGAAAGATGGAGCACGTAAAGAATCAGATATTGATGCAAATAACTTATTTGATGAAATTATTTGTTAAAAATGCCACTTACCAGAGCAAAATGAGTTAGATCCTCAGTTAATTCTTAACACATATTAGAGAACAATTACCGGTAACTGTAGCATCGGGAGAAATCTTTTTCAAAATTAAAATTAATAAAAACTTTTTTACGATCAACTATGGCACAAGAGAGACTCAGTAATTTGGCAATTATGTCCATAGAAAGTGACCTTATGGTTGTATTCCTTCAGACGAGTTGATTAAAGATTTTGCCGAAAAAAGGCAAGAAAAGAGTGCTTCCAATAAGTTATTTTGTTCTTTTTTCTGTTATGTAACATTTTTATTGTTTTGTCAGTTTTGTTATTGCTTTGTTTATTTTACATTCTTCGTTAATCCTTAGGTCTAAGACTTGTCCAGATCTTCTAAATGTTATGGGGATGAGTAGTCAGGTATCATGCTTATTAAAATCAGTAAATTTTTTCGTTTGAGCTTTCGGAAATACTCATTTTCTTTATTTGCAAACATCAATTGATAATGATGATTTAAAATTATAGATTATACATTATACGGTATATAAATTAACATATTTCATTTCAAAATTAGATAAATAATAGCGATTATTCAATTTTGTGTGTACCCTTATCTGATGTATCAGTATCAAAATTAAATATAGGTATTAGCACGTATTTTAATTTTATTTATGTGCACCCAAATTTTTACTAAAAAAGGGGTAAGGGGTGTAAAATTATATTTTGCCCACAGGCGGCCGCATGGCTTGGCGCGCCTCTTCATGTTTGTAAACATTTTTTTTCTAAAAACCATTAATAATTGAAATACCATCATGTAATTGTTACAGACACATGACCTTTTAATTTTTTATGTTTCTTCAAGATTGCGGCCAAAGAACCCATTTTATGCACATCACAATGTATTATGTATATTTTATAATATACTATTATAATGGGAAATATTTTGCGCTTTCAGATTTTTCATTGTGTATGTCAAAAAGATACCAACAACGAACTAAAAAATTCACACCATGTCTTCTTGGAAATTAGTCCCACCTAAAAACTTATATCAACTGTACTATCGTGGATATATGAAACGGAGGGAAGAAAATCGCTGATGAGTTAATGACAAACTTGATACTGCGCATTTTTTTTAAACTGGCAAATCGAAGCGATTGAATAAGGCTACATAACTCAATATTCTGACCATTTTCTCCATTGAATATGATAAAATCATAGATTTTCGGCAGAACTTTGGCCATCAAGTAATTCAAATAATTTTTATTAGTTTTATGAACCTACTTTATTATAATTCGATTTGCTTTTGCATATTTGTTGGCTCTAACGGAAATTATAGTTATCGAATGTAATCATCAAAAAATGATTCGTTCCAAAATATTCATATAATTATATTTCACTGGGTACAATTGGAACGAGGGTATATTCAGGTTGTACCTGTAACAACTGACTTCCGGATTAGCATACCATAAGTATTTCTAATCCTCGTCATAAAACAATTATAGAGGCTGATTAACTCCAAGATCATCCCTTTTCTGTGGTAATAAAAGTAAACATCATCATGGCGCGTTGTGAAAACCCAGGATATATCCATTCATCTCAGAAATACGGAGCCCCATTGATAGTATAATCTGCAATTGGTTTTAATTCGAATCTTATGAATGAAACATCATCTTGACCCTTTGTGAAAACCCAAGATATATCCATTCATACTCAGAAATACAAACCTCCAATGATTCGAATTCTGCAAAAAAAACACATTCAATTGGTTTTAATTTACTTCAAATTATTACTGATAGTCAGGAGATAGGTTGAATAGCAGCACTTTTCTGTGGTATTTCAGTAAATTATCTTTCAACTAATTTTCCTCATATAAAAGTAGTCCTTATCCATCCATCAAAGTGGTTTTGAGGGATACTGAAATCTATTTTTTAGCGTCATTATTTATGTTGTAGCCAAATTGTTTTCACACCCCGAACAAATAAAAAGATGAGACTGAGATTCAAAAACTTTTATTGACAAATTCCTATTTAACAAATTGAAAAAAAAACCGATGGTGACAGTCGGAAAGGTAGATTTCAGAATTTATTTTTTGATTCTGAAATTGCCATCAATCAATGCTGAAAAAAGTTTTGTGGTTAGGACTGAATTTCGATAAAATGCTATCAAAAATACAGTAGTGTGCAGATTTCAGGGGATTTTTTTAAATGGGATACCCTGTATATTATTGAATTTTTGGGATGATCTTTTTTTCTTTATTTCAAAAATATACCATATGTTACCCTGTTACCCCTTTCTTATACCGTTTTTGAGTTATTAAACGTCGAATAACTATTTGTTACTGTAAATACCTAAGCTATGAAAGTTAACATTTTTAAGGTAAGCTATGAAAATGACAACTATATTATGTTTGTTTAGTGACATTTCGTTAATGGAATAACCTAAATGGTTTACAGTGAGGAAAAAAAAGTTCAAATATTTATACAAAAATTTATTTAGGAAATTTAAACACATTCAGATTCTCTATTTCAAATCGAATCGTGTCTTCAATGAGTTGAATATTAGTATTATTATTAACTATGTGTTTTAGAAATCCCCAGAAAAATGAATCCATATACTTCCATTATTTCCTATCCATATTGGGAATACATTATTCAAATGTTCTTGAACTATCGGGGTTGCCACATCTTGCATCCAAATCATACTGGCTCGGCTTCCGAAAAATTCTGTAAAAGAATATTTTCTACTTATGATGAGTATTTCATGATAGGTAACTCCTGTTAATATATAATCATAAACTTTAGGGCCAACAATTTTATTTCTAAGAATTCCACCCTAAACGCTAACAGTTTTTCTTCCAGTCTTCCTTATTTGTTTTACCAATCATTTTCTGTTGTTCTTTTGTTCTCACAACCGTCGATTTTTCCTATTAAAAACTCTTGCCGTAGAAAAGGATGACTTATCAGTCCATAATATTTTAGTTAAATAATCGGAATCTTCATTCCAATTTTGAATCATCTTTTCCTCTCATGAGTCTCTGTTAAAACTTGTACCGGTAAAAATGTATATGGTTTGTAGTTGTTCTTTTTCAAAGTACTTTGAATTTTGGAAAAACTTTCACCTAATTGATCCGCTACATTTTTTAAAATACATTCATAATTTTCTAAAAATAATACAATGTTTCAAGGAAGTCTATTCGCGAATTGATATGGATAGGCTTACTTTCGAAATGAAGTAGTATATCTAGCTGTTCTTCCTGGTTTTTTTGAACTATACGCCTTTTTCTACTGAAACTGAAGGTATGATTCACCTTTTGGTAAATATTTATGAATATCTTTTCTGACGGTGTTGGACGATTTGGATATAATATAACATAACTTTTTGCTGCACGTTTATATTTGTTATTTTGTATATAACGAGTATATATTTGAACTTTTTTTTCCTCACTGTGAAACATTTTGATTATTCCATCAAAAAATACCTGAAAGTATTCCCGCGGCAATTTTCTAGGTAGAATATTCCCACTACAATAATGTTTTGATTGGCCAAAACGTACATGAATGATTTGAATTGAAAGTTTCCATTGGTTTCTAGACACGCCGAAAAATAATCATTGGAAAACACTAACATCATTTGTATTTCTGTATGAACCAAAAACATAATGAACTCTATGATCAAAAGTTGGAAAAATATTCAATTCTCCTTGAACGTTTTCCAATACTTCTATGTAATATGACTCGAATCAAAAGAAAGATACCAAATCTGTCTTTCAATCGTTTCGATTTAATTACACAATTCCATAAAGATATAAAAAATTTGGGAATTCAGATCCAAAACATTCTTGAAAATACAAAAGTTCACTCAGCCATTGAACAGCTCAAAACGATGTAGACAGTGCTTTTTTGGGTTTCAATCTCAATATCACTTCGATTTTTTTAAATTTACAATTAGATAGATAGATATTTAAGCTTTCGATCTGATGGGACCATCATCGTCGTGGTGATATCGTACGCCATAATCTATGCATTTTTGTTAATGCATCGTCATTATGAGGCCTTTGCCCTGTAAGTTCTGAGCTATCTGGTTCTTCAATGAAGATACCATCTAAAGATTGACTTGCCCGCCACCTGGAGCTGCCATCTTCAATTTATGAATTCTGAAAAAAATCCATAATTTTCGACAAATTCATAATCTCCGACCCCAAAAACCCCAACATACCAATTTTGAATAAAAACGGTCCATTAACACAAAAATTGCCCACCATCTTGGAGCCGCCATCTTGAATTTATGAATTTTGACAATAAATTCATAATCTTCGACCCCGAGAACTTCCATATACCAATTTTGAATAGAATCGGACCATAATCACAGAGATCGTTCTCTATCTTGTAGCCGTCATTTTGATTTAATGAATTTTGACAATAAATTCATAATCTTCGACCCCGAGAACTTCCATATACCAATTTTGAATAGAATCGGACCATAATCACAAATTCTCTTCCGTCATCTTGAATTTGAATTTTGAAAAAATTCATAATCTCGACCCAGAACCCCACATACCAATTTTGAATAGAATCGGACTATAATTAGAGAGATCGTCGACCATCTTGAAGCCGACACTTTTATTTTATGAATTCTGACAACAAATTTATAATCTTTGACCCCGAAAACCCCCACTTATCAATTTTGAGTCGAATCGGACCATAAATACAAATCTCGTCCACCATCTCTGAGCCGCCATTTGGTTTTTTTCTCTAATAAAAATTCCATAATGCTTTGTTACAGAACTGTGAACACCTGCCAAATTTCACGTTAATCGGCAACTAGAAGTGGGCCAAATTCAACCTCCAAGATTTGATTACAGTCACACACCCAGCCAGACACCGCACTAAATAAAAAACTTGTAAAAAGCGTGTAGTTCAAGAAAACCAGGAAAATCAGCTCGATATACTGCTTCATTTCGAAGGTGAACCTATCTATAATAATTCGCGAATAGACTTTTTCGAAACATTGTATTATTTTTTAGAAATTTCTTAGTGTTATTTAAGAAATGTAGCCGATCAATTAGGTAAAAGTTTTACCAAAATCGAACGTACTTTGAAAAAGGACAACTACAAACCATTTAAAATTTTACCCGTACAAGTTTTAACAGAGATTCATAAGAGGAAAATGCTGGCATTTTGCCAAAAAATGATTCAAAATTTGAAAGAAGTTCCCGATTATTTAACTAAAATATTATGGACTGCTGAGTCATTCTTTTCTACGGCAGGAGTTTTCAAAAGGAAAAATTGAAGATTGTGGGAAGGAAAGGACAACAGAGAAAGATTGGTTAAACAAATAAAGAAAACAGGAAGAAAAACTCTTAGCGTTTGGTTCAGAATTTTCAGAAATGAAATTGTTAGCCCTATATTTCATCATTATATATCAACAAAAGGTACCTATCCAGAAATACTCATCCCAGAAGTAGAAAATATTCTTTTACATAATTTTTCGGAAGCCGAGCTTGTCAGTATGATTTGGATGCAAGATGGGGCAACCCCACATAGTGTCCTACCCGTTCAAAAACATTTGAATAATGTATTCCCAATATGGCTAGGAAATAATGGAAGAATTAAATGGCCACCTAACAGTCCGGACTTGACCCCTATGGATTAATTTTTCTGGGTTTTTCTAGAAAGATATAATAATACTATGATATTGAGGAGGTTTTTTTGGGATTTCAATTTTGTTGTCTATTCATTTGTCTCGAACTTGATGTTAAACCTGTTGTCCCGTGAAAGTATTTTTCGTTTGTATCTAGAATGTCTGTTTTTGTATTATTTTTATTTACATCCGACTCGAAAAAACTAATTTTTGAGCCCTGAAGATGAATTTAATAAAATTCGAAACGTTGGAAGAAAATAATAGTTTTTCTTCAATAAAATTCATCCAAATCCCAACAAACCTCCTCAATATTATATGTTTAATTGGATCACCAAACTTACTAACTAACTAACTTACCTGCACTGAACACAGAATGATTGTGCAAATTGTTCCGACTGAACAACAATTTTTTAAGAAAACATTAACTCTTTATTGAGTTTTAATTTCAATCTTTGCATTTTCAAAATATATTTCTGCCTTTCAGTATACTGTCCCAACAAAAAGTCAGAAATATGTTTTTTTAGTTGTTTAGGAAAGTTATAAAAAATATTACAAAATGGCCTACAAAAGTATATACAATTATAGTTTGAAAAACTATAATATGGCAATGAGGACTGAAAAATTGAAAATAATAAGAATAATGTTATTGACCAAAAAAATTTCTTTTATGTAAAAAAGCTTGAGGTGCTTGATATCAGTTATCTTAATATCATTATGAAAAGTGATTGAAGAGCACCCTAAGCTTTTTTTTACCAAGTTTAATTTCGATACGACAATTAGAAGTAGGATAAAACTGAGTTCCAATATTTGATTACATTGTTTTTCAGTTACGAGTGCAGCTAATAAAAGCCATAATTCCAAAACTCGTCCGCCATTTTGAATATATGAATTTCGACAAAAAACTCATAATTTCCGACCCCGAAAACCTCCACTTGCCAATTTTGAATAGAATCGTACCATAATCACAGATATCGTTCGCAATCTTGGAGCCACCATCTTGAATTTGTGAATTAAAATAATCACGAACCTCCATATAACAACTTAAACATTTTTTTTTAATTTCATTTTTTTTTTATTTCGAAAAATGTCCCTTCTTTGCCTCTAAATATATTTCCTATTTTAAACAATACTACAAACATTTTTATTTTATTAGTAATTAACCATCAAAGAGGAAATATAAAATAAAAAAAATAATCACAAAACCCTCAATAAAAACTTAATTCAATATTTACATTAAATATATTTCAAAATAAAAGAATCAATATTTACATTGAATTTATTTATTTAATATCAATTCAAAATTACCAATTGAACATTATAAAATAATTTTACTGAAATTTTGTTGATGATCGACCCTGCACTGCATTTTAACTGAATATGTATGATATTTCATACTTGTATTTTTCAAATAATCGGTCCGACAATGAGGGACATTCAAAAAAAGTTATATTTATATAAAGGATGTCCCAAAATAAGATACACAACTGTGTTCTTTTTTTTTTAGTTACATTTTTTGATTCGCAACTGACTTGTCGATGTAACCCTCCCGGGTTTGGTGGACTTATCTGCAATAGTTTTTAACTTTCAAAATAGACCCACAGAAATATTCATAAATTCAGGACCATTCAAAATAACTCAACCAACTTGTAACCGATCTATTCCTTAGGCTTCAACGCATCTTTTTAGATACAGGCGAAATATAATTTTGAAAATGACAAATTACAAACAACAATAACTGGCCTTTTTCCAATGCAACACCCTATATTTCATTGCATATAGGGTTTGTGGGGACTACTTTGTAAAATTTGCAAAATTTGTTGCAAAATAAGAAATTTCAATGTTTTTCTTCACAAAAAAGGAATCGAGTAAGCGGCTGTCGTAAAATTTAATGCATCCGTATACTTTCAATAATTGTACACGCCTAATTGTTAATAATGAATTTTACTCGCGAAGAATTGGCGAATATGTTCTACTGTATTATACCAAAAAGGAAATTGTTGGTGGTCGGATCAATGAGCGAAATACGTTGCAAGTTTTATTGATGCTACAGGAAAATCCTCACTTAAGCACTATAGGAAAAAGTTTTTGTTAGGCTACACATTGATATTTTAAAGAAAATCAACAGATTAACTACAAATGCCTGCTGAGCAAGAATTCTCATTTAAAAATATGAGTTGTCCAAACTTTTTTTACATATAAAAATTTCTGAGCATTGAGTATGGGTACCAACATTCACTAGCCAAATCAGAGTTCTTACGTCGAAGAAAAACTTTGCAGTTCTCTTGAATCATTTCTGAAAAAAAGTTCTTTTTTTTCTGTCTTTAATCTACACTTTGAAATCAAAATAATATCAGTGTCACTTAATGTGTGAATTGGAATGAATATTTTCTCAATTATAAGAATCACAAGTTTCAACTAGCTATCTGACTGAAAGTATAAACTTTTCAGGTATTTCATTTACTAAAACTGAGTATATATTTTGTTTGGATCTAGTTTTTTCTAGTCAAATATTTGATAATATAACCATGCATTCATTGCGGCATTTGAAGCAGTAGTGCAATATCTGATGATTCCAACAAATATAATACTTGATTCTCCAAAATAAAGTACAATTTATGTTTGAGTTGGGTAACGAATTGACAAATTCACCTCAATTGTGTGCTGAGTATGAATTCTCATAAAAAATGAGACTTGATTCAAATTTCTTGTGAATATAGTACTTTATCTCCATTTCATCAAGTACAGGTACCAACATATACCTACTTTATATTGGATCCAAATAAAAAATCTATTGAAATTAACTTCGAAAAAACTTTGGTGTTCTCTCGAATCATTTCTGCAATATGTTTTTTACTTTTTTGTGTTATACACAAAAAAACTATATATTAGATGACATGACATGACTGCATTGACTCAAGTAAATAATTTGTTTGTATATATCGAAAGAGATGATTTTCTTATTTCAAAAAAGGCATTTATTCAACATATTTTTCGACAGAAAAAGTAATATTGATGTTTTAAATCTATGAATTATTCATAATGAAACTTTTGTTCATTGCCTTCATCAAAACGAAGGAAGTATTCAATGAAATTGTTAGGTTTATTATTTAAAAAAAAATTAAATCAACCTGAAGATGTTATGTTTTTTCGTTTGAAGAAATCATATCTCTGTATCAAGGAACAAAAGTATAAAATCAAAATATTACATGTTTTCAATTAAAAAAAATCGTTAATATCAAGTTGAAGAATTTATATGATTTTTATAATGAATGCTTGGTTCAAGCATATATTTCAAAAAATGATTCTCATCCATTGAAAAAACAAATCTTCCGAGTAAAAAAAAATGCTAAATTCAAAGGAAATACTTACTTGAATTTTCGAAAAAATCAGTTTTCTCAATTTGATAATATTTTTTTTGTGTGTACACTATCACATAGTACTACTATAGTTCCGTTGATTACTGCTTTTTCTACACTAATCTACACTTTGAAATTAAAATAATGTAATGCATGAATGGGCTATCTGGAATCCATTTGAATTTGTTATGATTATTTGATAGATTCTAATAAAAAAAATCACACAGATTCTAATATGGCTTCAATTCAGTCAAATAAAGCGATGTTTCCTTAAAAATAATAGGTTAATACAATTCAACTAATAAATTTTTTCTGAGAAGAGAAACAAAAAGTCTTTGCCACATTAATTATCAGCTCATATTTATAGGTATTCGAATTTACGCTTATCTACTGCGAACCCCACTCAATATCACTGATGCCAAAACAAATCAATTACCGTTTTATCGAAGATGATGAGCTCCAAGTAATATTAATATCGATGATAATATAATTTTCGTGATGAATTGATCATTTTAATATTGTATGGCAATAAATAATTGGAGCAATCACGCGAATGACAATTTCCGTCAAATTACATTCCCTTATCGTTGATTAATAACACCCAATATATAAATTAGCCAAACAAAATTACAAAAAACGCATATTTGATAATATAATAATAAAACACCTGATTACATCTAGTTTAATCTTCTCTTATTAAACGTGGTATATCTATTTCATTAACTCTTAACACAATAAAAAGCTATCAGGATTTGAACTGACTCCAGCCTGGTGGTTTGACAATTGACGCGCAGTCGCAGCCAACTGCAAGCCACAGCTTCGTCTCTGATTGGCGGAGATATAGGGAAAGGCAGTCCCTCTGTCAACCCCTAAAAATAACTCGAGCAAGTGGATGAAGTTGTCAGTCGACATTAACAGCTTGTCGTGTCGCATTGTTGGTTCCATAGCAGTGTGGTCAGTCTTTGAATTGAGTTATAAGTGTTATAATACTTCGTTGCAATGTCGAAATCCGACGAAACCAGGCCCAAAGCTCCCTACAGCATCGACCAAATATTAGGAGTAAATAGTGATTCTACGACTCCGTCAAAAACTCATGAAGGTAAGCTGAGTGAAATTCCTTAGATGATTACTCTACGGCAATAATTCCGAGATTCAACAGAATTCTTGTTTTTATCAAGTCAGTGGAGTATATCAAATGTGTGAGTCAGAAAACATAACTTTCGTCTGGGAAATCAAATAAAAAAAAATCGAAAATAAACTTTCCTGACAAATGCCGTACAATTTATCGCATATAAAAATCAATAGAAACGCGTTTACATATAAATTTGTGTGTTATTATCGTGAATTGTAGAGCAGAATTCAATATAAAAAAAATCGATATTGATTCTTTGTTTACGCATTGAAATTCATTTTATTTGGAACTGATTGCTATAATATAATTGCATTATCTTAAAATCATTTTTCTTCGCGGAATACTCTTGAATATTTTCAATGGAAAAAATAATAATTATTATCATTAACAAATAGGTTATGACTTTTTGACTACTTTTCTGGACTACATCTGATGTTTTTTTTTCAAATTTCGATTTTATTCTATTTATTGATATCGTTGAAATAATAAACATCAATCTTGGCATTTCTGGTCTTTTCCCAAATACAATGAACTGAATAGTTTCCATCCTCATTCCAGAATATAAAATTGTACGAAATGTCCATAGTCTAATATTGTGGAAGTGAAAAATATTGTGCTATCCATCCTTGGATTTCATTCGTACAGCTTAGACATTTTTTCTTTGAGGACCGCACGTCTGCGCTATTGCCTTGGTTATAACATTTCTTGGTAAATATAAAGTTACTCTACACATGCACTCTGAATATAGGGAATAAACTTTTCTTACGTGTTTTTGCCTCCTGAACGCGAATCCGGAAGAAAAATTCGGCGCCGCCAACTTTTAGAATTCAAATGTGAGCAATAGTTTCCCCTTCATTTATGTGTGCAATTGTTGTGGGCGGTGATTCATTTATTACCAACATGAAGAATAAGGCAAAGTTACTAAATTCCATGTGTCAAAGTGAAAAATTTATTTATTTGGAACTGTGTAAGAAGGAGGATTTTTTCGCTAAAAACGACGATATTTTGTGCAAAGTTGTGCCTAAAATCAGTGATTTAGGGTGTATTGTTTATGCTGGTAGAAAGAAGGAGGCATTTTGAGTGAGTTTTGTGCGAGAAAACGGTGCTTGAAGATGAGGTTAAATTATTTTTGAAAGTTCTCTAATTCGGGAACGCTATGAGACCGCCGCATTTTTCTCCGGATTCGTGTTCACGAGGCAAAAATACGTAAGAAAAGTTTTTTCCCTATATTCAGAGTGCATGTGTAGAGTAACTTTATATTTACCCATTTCTTCTTTGTCGCTGTTAACTAGCGGCCGTGATTTTTTTCATGTTTTTCATCATCGATATACAAGTTATTTTTCTGCGCGTATTATATGATGATTTTACTAATTATATTTATTTTCCTATTGACAATGTAAATTTATGTGTGTGTGTGTGTGTGTTTTGTCAATACAGGTTGGTTAATACCCATTCAGAAAATAATTCATAGCTGAACAGAAAATAGATAAAACGATCACATTTCATAAAAACTAATATTTTTCCACGGGATAGAAACATTTGAAAACCAAGTCTAATTATTTAAAAACAAAGCATTTTTTGTATATTTTATTGTTAATTTGATCACAGTGAAATCACTAGATATACAGTGCGCGGCTAAATTTGGAACAAACAATGTACATTTGACAAAAATCCTGAAAGAGGTCGATTTTTGTTTTTAAATGCCGATTTTTGAATGTATATTCTGAAGAGGTTTTGACGTAGTAACGTAATCGGTAATATTTTTAAATTGAAAGGTTTCAATACTGCATTCAATGGTAATAAATAATTTTATTTGTTTATACAGGGTGAACAAAAATTAATATTTTATTTAAATGTATTTTGTTGGATATAAAGTTATTCTCTTATACTTCATCTGAAAAGTCTTTCAATACTGCATTCAATGATAATAAATGATTTGATTTATTTATACAGGGTGAACAAAAATCAATATTTTATTTAAATGTTGTATTTTGTTAGATATATTCCTAATAAAATGTCTCACAGCGACACATCCGCTGAAAACGGCAAACAAATATGTGATTTATTTGCTACCTATTTTAGAAGCGTATACGAGCCCCATCGGCAAACTTATTATTTCTCTCCTCAACTCAGCACAAATAATTTACTGAACTCAATAAAATTCAATCCGGAAATGATACTTGCTAAGATGAACTCTTTAGATGTGAACAAGGGAGCCGGAATATATGGCTTTCCCTCATAGTTTGTTAAATACTGTGCTCCCAGTTTATGCTACCCACTCTGTGTTATTTTCAATAAATCCATGCAGTCTGGTATCTTCCCAGATGCCTGGAAAACTGCTCTTTTAGTTTTAATATACAAAAACTCCGGCACCAGAAACTCATTGAAAAATTATCGCGGTATCTCCAAACTATCCATATTCAGCAAATTATTTGAAAGCATCATTTACGACATTATGTTTCACAGTCTCAAATCATCGATCTTAGAATGCCAACACGGATTTTTCTCCAAACGAGGGATCGAAACAAACTTGGTTATATATTCCGAATACATCTCGAATGCCTTAGACAATCGAGCGCAGGTTGATTCACTGTATACTGATTTCAGCAAAGCGTTCGATAAAGTCGATCACAACCTCCTTATTTAGAAACTTTCTGGAATTGGTATACAGGGAAATCTCCTGAGATGACTATCGTCATATTTTTCTAATCGCAGTCAACTTGTGAATATAAATGGATATAGGTCTGCCTCTTTTGTGGTAACATTGGGAGTCCCTCAGGGTTCACATCTGGGTCCTTTATTATTTTCAGTGTTTATTAATGATCCAAACAGCTGTTTCAAACATACACAGGTACTGTTATATGCTGACGACTTGAAGATATTCAGAAAAGTGTTGACAATAAGGGACTGCTCAAAGATTCAGGAAGATCTAAATAGGTTCACTGAATTTTGTAACCGGAACAAAATGAAACTCAATGTCAGTAAATGTGCGAGTATATCTTCCAGTAAGAGCATTATTCCTATAGAATTCCAATATTTACTGGACGACAGTATAGTCAAAAGAACGGACCGAATCAGGGATCTTGGTGTATAATTCGATACAAAAATGACCTTCAACCCACATTTTGAGTACCTAATTAATTCTTGCAATAGAGCTTTGGGATTTTTTTGTAGAACATGCAAAGACTTTGATAATGAGGCAGCCATCAAATCTGTTTATTATGCTTTTGTTCACAGCAAATTAAATTTCGCCAGTGTAGTATGGAACCCACATTATAATGTTCATAAATTACGATTAGAAAGACTTCAGAATAGATTTGTAAGGTTTCTCCACTTCAAAATTACAAAGGTTTATATAACTGTTGGCATTAGTGAAATTCGTTCTCTTTATAATATACAGCTGCTAGAACAACGACGGATAATCACGGATTTACTCTTTATGTACAAAATCATAAATAATTGTTATGATTCTCCTAATTTAGTGTCTACGATTTTTTATCATGTGCCTCAAAGATACACTAGAAATAGACAATTACTTACCAGCCCCAGTTACAACACGAATTTGGGAAAAAATTCTCCAATCACCAGAATGTGTTACTGTTTCAACAAATATTGTAATAATCTAGATATAACCTCCATGACTTTCAATTTTTTCAAAATAACTGTAAGACATATATCCAATTCATAATGTTATAATGATTACAATTTAGATTATTCCTGTACCTCTTAGACTACCGAAATATTTATTGTTATTATTTTTATTAGTGGATGCTTGTATGTGTTTCACCTGTTTGTATCCCAAACTTGAAATAAATAAATAAATAAAGTTATTCTCTTATACTTCATCTGAAAGGTCTTTCAATACTGCATTCAATGATAATAAATTATTTGATTTGTTTATACAGGGTGAACAAAAATAATATTTTATTTAAATGTATTTTGTTGGATATAAAGTTATTCTCTTACTGAAATAAAATATTAATCTTTGTTCACCCTGTACAAACAAATCAAATTATTTATTATCATTGAAGGCAGTATTGAAAGACCTTTCAGATGAAGTATCACAAGACATCTATTTCAATTTAAAAAAATTACCGATTACGTCACCACGTCAAAACCAGGCAAATAACCTCTTTAGAATATACATAAAAAAATTGGCATTTGAAAACAAAAATTGCTCTTTCAGGATTTTTGTCAAAAGTAGCCGCGCACTGTATGTAGATGTAGGCAGAACTCACAGATTACCAACGATGGTAGTGTTAAGATTTGTTTTTTTTTGTATCGCTACAAGAAGGCGCTTTGATATTCCAACCATACAGTCTAGAATAGGTACGTTTCTTGGCAATAAAGACCGCTGATAATGAAAATTTCAGCCGTAAAACACACTACATGCCTTAGTCTGGAATCTGCTGGGGCATAATAAAATTCCATAAGTCGATAATCGTTGAGAAGGAATTTTTAAATTGATGAGCGTAAGAATAAATTCACATTCTAGCATTTGAAGTAAGATTCAACATCTAAGAACTGGATTTGCTGAAGAATGTCTATATTGTTGTCGTTTTCGGTTGATTTGTTCATATTCGTACATATAATAATAATAATATTCATTTACCATTCAATTTTATACATATAAGTAATAGTGGTTGGATACTATAAAGTAAATAAACACGAACATGATCCACAAAGGCTAACCTGCGCGTGGATCACAAGGGTTATTTTGCATTCAGTTTTCATTTAAAATATATGATTAATTTATATGTTAACATTGACAAACTATAATGAAGTGATAGGATATAGAACTCTATAATGATAATAATACAATCCTAAGAATATTATAGTGATAAAGATGCCAAATAGCACGGAATAATGTATAAATCATAGTAATGAATTTCACAGTAATAAAAAATTCTAATAATAATACTAATACAAAAACATACGGATTGAAATACAATAAGATACAGATTAAAATCTAAAATGTTAAATAATGTATAAATCCTAATAATAAAATTCACAGTAATAAAAATTCTAATACTAATACCAATACAAATACATACGGATTAAAATACAATAATATACAATTTAAAATGTCAAATAACTGAGTTCAATTGAATATAATTTTGAAATACGGATTAATATATTATTGTGGTTTATTAAATTGAATAGGGATAATGAGTTGAGATTCTTCATTTCAATTGGGATTCTATTGTATACTTTGGGAGCAATAAATATATAACATCGCTGTCCAATAGTTTTGAGAATTTTAGGTACCTCTAGAGATTCTTCTTCATACCGGGTATTATAAACATGGTCTACTCGTTTGCTCGATGAAACATGTTTGCGTTTGGTATACTAAAAGAGTGAGAACAAGAGATTGACGTATATCAAACGACCCTTTTTCCCTGTAAAGATCGTCACTGGGATAATCCCTTTTTTTTCTTAGTATGATTTTTTTGAGCCATTTCTGAAGGAAACAACATTTCATTGATTCACACCAAACCAATTCTGCTTACTCGAAAAAGTTTGATTGCACTCTTAGTATCTTAGGGAAGCAATTTATCTGAAATTATGAGCTACTTATCATCTGCAGACCTAGTAAAGGAAGACGGGACTGGCAAATCATTATCATTCTAATAAAATTTAAAGAAAATGGGTCCCAAGACTGAACTTCGGGGTACACCAATTATGACCGCTCGTTTTGACGAGATTTATCTTGATGATAACTACTGACTTCTCAAATCGAGAAAGCTATTGTTGGGCAGTCGTTTTGAGATTCATAATAGTATGGTGTGACCCAACGTATCTCAGTCACTTGATATTTGCTGATGAATATAATAATTCTGCCTCTACCGATTTTCTTTCAATCTTTTCTGTATGCATGTATCATATTTTTTCCTAATTGGGGTATCTAGGAAAAATATAGAAGATTTATGTGAAGTAAGATTGAGACGACTGAATAATAGTTTCTATTGTGCAACAATGAAAAATTTCACTCATTTCTAACGGTATCAAGTTAGAGAAGAGACGATAACGAGTGCCGTTATGCAATCTATGGAGAAACATCCATACGAATTGATCACTATAGTTTTTCTTCGACTGTTATAATATTCAACAATAAGTGTAATCTGACAAGTGGTAATCACGAAGTTTAACATTACTTTTAAAGTCAAAACCATTAAATCATTTTTAGCTTTATATTTCTGGATATAGAATATATATAAATATCGTTATGAATGATCTAATTTACATTGTCTTTCATAGTGTAGTTGTTAATAACCACAAGTAACAATAAAAACTATTATTATTAACTAAGAATTTGGACATTATATTTCAGACCATCAAACAATATCTTTTTTTTATGCCAGTATAGTACCCCGGCTTGGACCTCTCAGCAAAATCCATCCTGTATGGGATTCGATGGGGGATTAAAGTGGGAACACTTGAATAGGGGAGGATTTATATTGATGAAACAAAGTTATAACGAAGGGATTCTCTGAAGAGCCTTTAACTTACCTGATAATTTGAATACCATTCAGCTCCCAGTATGCCGGCCGTCTATTGAGCTTTTCGAAATATCGAAACGATACGATTTAAAAACAAATCTCAATTTCAGTTAAAAATATGTTTTTGAGAAATCTTATATTTTGATGTGCAATGAATAAATCATGATTAAGTTAATTCAAGACCATTCCTTCGACGTTTCTGCCCAAAAATTACTCAATCAGTTAAATTATTTACCGATTTCTAGAAATATTTTCATAGTACAGGAATCCATGTCATTCGATTATGTGAGATTATTTTCAAATCATGATAATGCATTATCCGAGGGGAAAACAACTACCCAAAATATGTACACCATAATTAAATATCTGATAATGAACAATATTTAAAATGTATTAAAAAAAATGCACCAATAAAATATTTAAAATATATTTAGGATAATGATAGTATTTAATGTATTAAAATGTATTTGAATAATGAAAGTACTGAAGGTATTCAAAGTACAAGAGATGTATTGAAAATAATTAAAATATACCGAGGGTATTGAAAATACTGGAAATGTACTCAGGTTTGAAATGTAATTAATATACATAGAAATACGAATATAATATTTGGGGTAATTGAGGTAATAAAAACGTGATGAAACTATTGAACTAAATTGATTAACGATTTTGGTATAATTTACCCCGTGTATCTTCAAAAGTTCCTAAGTGTATACTGTTAGTAAGTTATTGCGACATAATATTTCATTCAAAAATCATTTATTGAGGATTAGGGAAAATAACTGAAAAGTGTTACAAAATAAATATTCATCAATAAATAAAATAAATAATATAATAAATAAAGGTTTAAATGTCAAGCTAAAAACAAAAGGTATATGCTGATGAAACATCAAATCAACTCTAGGAACAATCTACCAGAAAAAATTACTGCTGTTTTTGCGGCCCAGTCTACTTATGCCCACACTGAAAAACAGTTTATTCACAGTTAACTAAATTAATAAGCAACTAATAAATTATTTATTCGAATAATTTATAACAAATGACACGGAAAAAGAAAAAGGAAAATGTTTATCTGTTGATATGACTTATTCACTTTAAATAAACTCAAAATTATTAATGAATACATTATTGGTAATGTCACCCAACAAATGATTTTATTGCGAATAAATTTATATCGTTGATTATAAACATATCGACCTCAAACAAACTATTTATTTGTACTAGCTGAACCGACAGACGTCCTGTCCAAATTTATAAATTCCCAAAAAAAATTCCTCAAAACTCTTGTCTGCATATAATTTATTCCTTGTGTTGTTCCATCTAGGTTATGCCTTTGACTCTGCCGGCTTCCCGTTATCCCATTTTCCAGTTATCCTGTTTTTCCGTTATCCCGTTTTCCAGTTATCGCGTTTCCCGTTATACCGTTTTCCTGTTTTCCTGTTTTTCCGTTATCCCGTTTTTCCGTTATGCCATTTTCCCATTATCCCGTTTTCCCTTTATCCCGTTATCGTTTTCTCCCGTTTTCCAGCTATCCCGTTATATGTTTTCCGTTAACTCGTTTTTCGGTTCGTTATCCCATTTTCCCGAAAAAAATTAGCCATATCGGTCCAGCCGTTCTCAAGTTATGAGCTTACCAACACAGACATTCATTTTTGTTATATATTATATATTCCTGGAAATTTTCCAGGACAAAGAAATTTCCAATAACTTTTCAAAAAGTTCTTCTTTTCCAAAAAATCTTAGTCAGAGTATTACGAACATTCAAAAAAACAATTAGCCAAATCGATCCAGCCATTGTTTTTATGAAATAAAAAAAATACCCCGAACGGGATTCGTTCCTGTGACCTTCTGCTTGATAGGTGACAGTCTAAACACTAAGCTATTTCCTTTTTGGTAATAAATGACTCGATATTCTTTCTCCTCGCAAATTTTTTTATATACCCAAATTTTCCAATTTTCGGCCAACTTTCCTGATTTTTCGTATCAACCATCCTCGGGCTATTACGGACATATAAAAAAAATGCCAAATAGGTCTGGCCGTTCTCGCGTTTTGCGCTACAAAGAATCGAGATTAAATTTTATCATATAGATTACTGAATTATATTATCTAGATTATTAATATTAAATAAAATTACTTAGTACAAAATAAAATGTTCTTTTCTTTATTAAATGAAGGCACTCAAACAAAAATGTATTAACTATAAGTCCTATCTTTTTTTCAGTGACAAATAAATATCATCCTAAACCATATTATAATGAAAATCCGGAAAGATAGGTCAATTTTCATGCCATGTCTGAAATATAAATACACTCAAATAATCCTTGAGTAGATCAGAAATAAAGATTCCCAATTGAGCCCATTTAAAAAAAAAAATGTATTTTTCGTTGATTTCGTTCAATGATGGACTACTGATTTGAAACGGAGGGGAACCTTGCAAAGATAATAAAAACGTGATAAAAATAATAGTAATTTATGTAACAAGTTCGCAAAGTGAAGCTTTAGCGGACGAATTGGAATTATTATGAAGATGATATCCGCTAAAGCCATTTGTGCCCGTGTTGCATACAACATTTTTCAGCTTTCCAAATAAACAGAACATAACTGCTACACATATTTCCTTGCCGTGCATACATTTTCAACCTCCATCCATACGCTAGTGTAAGGAAATTGTGCAAACGATTGTTTATCAATGACACATTTGTTTGTCAAATATCAGTGTTCATGTTTCATGAAATAAACATTCCAAAATATTATTTCGAAGAAAAGTAACGAAATTTAAAATATTCTATAGTTCATTGCGTCTCCTGAAATGTTTTTAAGATGTTAATTATAAGTTTTCTGAATAAACCAAAATGGTCCGTTAAAGTGTTGCCATGACTACTTTACCGGCCCAGTCCGGTAAAGTGGTATTTTGCTGACTATGTTCAGTAACCAAAGTAGGCATTTTGTGGAGCGTGTACAAAAAAATAATAATTGTAGACTGAACTGCAACCCAAATATTTTAAATAAAATAAAAAAATAAAATGCATATTGTAATATTTAAACTGTAATGAAATACTGAGAATATATTCTGGTTATGAAAACAATATTAAAACTATAAGTATTCCTCGGCAATACTGACAAATATTTGGAATATATTGTAGATACTTTGATAGTGAAAATAATATATTAAAGTATGAAGTGGTATTTGTTGATACTAACTACTAAAACTGATAATTGAAATAATTTAAATATATTTAAGATATTTTGGTACTGAAAGTCGTATGGAAATATTTAATTTTCTGTGTGTACACCTATTTAAAGAGTTGTTTCCCCCTCGGCATTATCCAACCATGAGTCCATACTGTTAGAAATATGTTCATGATACAATACCATTTTTCAATTTATCCATGATCCATTCGGTCTAAAATTGAAATAAAACGGAAAAACAAATGTAAGGCAAGCTTTTATACAAATGCACTGAAAAGGAAAAAATAATTTATTTAATTGTTTAACCTAGTTTATTCTTTGAGTAGCAGATACAAAATCTTGCCGCGCCACAATACCTAGTTTTTATTCGTGGCAAGCTTTTGAATCTGCCACTCACAGAATAACCTAGGTCAAACAATTGAAAAAATGATTTGTTCCTTATTAGTGCATTTGTATAAAAACATGACTTATTTTTTATCATTTTAATTCAGTTCTTTTTAATCATTCAAATCTTCTAATGAAAATTAATACTCTCCGACCCCAAAAAACCCCAATACCAATTTTGAATGGAATCGGGTCATAATAACAAAACACGTCGCCATATTGAGCCGTCATCATGAATTCATGAATTTTGACAAAAACATCATGATGACCGTTCCCAAAAACCCCCACATACCAATTTTTATTGGAATCGAGCTATAACCACGAAACTCGTCGTCATATCAGAGCCGCCATCTTGAATTTATGAATTTTGGCAAAAAATTCGTGATTTCTGTGCCTGAAAACCCCCACGTACCAATTTTGAATAGAATCAAACCATAATCACAAAACTCGTTCAAAATATTGGAGCCACAATTTTTTCTCCTGCAAAAATTCCATAATGCATTGTCACCATAATTATGAACACCTGCCGTTAATCGGACAACTAGAAGTGAGTCAAAATTAATTTGCAAGATTTGAACTAAACATAGTACATACTTACAAATGTGAAATTTAATAAAAGTGAAATTTAATAAAATCTTGAAATAAAAAGTTGCACGCGTCTCCTCTGTTCTCTCCTAAAATAACTGAATCCTCATGAAAATATCTGCAATCGACTTTAACGGTCCATTAATCAATATTCAACTTTTAACATTCAACTATTACGAAGGCGTAGAAGGGCCAACAACAAAATATTTTTCAAAAACATTTGGAATTGCCACTTTGAACTGACAATTGTCACTTTCAAGTGACAATTGTCACTTTGAACTGACAATTGTCACTTTGAAGTGACAATTGTCAACTCGAAGTGACAATTGTCACTTGGAAAACATCTGGAATTGCCATTTTAAGGTGAACATTGTCACTTTGAAGTGACAATTGTCTGTAAGTGACAATTGTCACTCAAGTGACAATTGTCATTAAAATGGAATTCCAAATTGTATTCAAGTGACAATTGTCACTTCAAAGTGACAATTGTCAGTTCAAAGTGACAATTGTCATTCAAAGTGACAATTGTCAGTTCAAAGCAGCAATTTCAAATGTTTCTGAAAAATATTTTGTTGTTGGCCCTTCTACGCCTTCGTAAACTATAGATATTCAACATCCACTTTCAGCAAACACCTTTCGACTATCAACATGCAACATTCGACATCCAACTTTCAACATTCAATTTAGACCAATCAAGTATTATTTACAAATGTTTTTGAAACATTGACATTTACAATTGTAATCAATCACCTCCGTAAAAAAAAAAGAGTTTGTCTGCTATTTCATGGGTGTCTTCACTTGTAACTATATGTTGTAAAATACTGGTGTTCAATGGTGTTTACAACAACAACGTATATTTCGCAATCCCTTCCTTCAAAATAAATGTACCTAGACGACATTATCACTGTCATTGCTGAAAAAAACAGTCCGAAATCATTAACGTGTTCCAGCCAAACTCTGGATAAAGTATTGAGAGTAGAAAATCTTTTTCAGTGAGATCTTTGAATTACTTTGGAATCCACCAATCCTGCTATTCTGTGATATTTAACCGCCACTCTCAAAAAGACCCCACACTGAAACAATTCACATAGTAAAAAAATACAATGTCCACCAGAAGAGTGTCAGAAGAGACATTGGAATATGAAACTCTTCGAATAACTTATCAATTTTGGAACCACCTTTGTTTTTACTAATCCATAAAACCATGTTAGGCTTTATAGATATAATTCTAAACTCAGTATATCCATCAACTCATGTCCCATATTTTGTGTTTTCGTGTTGTGTATCTATTATATGTGAATTTTATTATATACGAGTATTACGTATATCCCATATATATATATATATATATATATATATTGGTACCCAAGACTTCGTTTGCCAAGAATTTTCATTTCTTCCTATGTTTTTCTTTGTGTTGTTCCAGCTTAAGCCTGTGGCTTTGTCCGCTTCCGGTTATTTTGTTTCCCGTTATCGCAAGACACTAATTTTCATGACCCTAACTTACAAACTAACGGAAACCCCATAAAAAATTTCACCCCCCTTTTCATCCCTTTAGGGTTAAATTGATAAAAACACTGGAACACTCAATTCTTCATTCGTAACAACAACCCCAAATACCAATTTTTGTGACCCTAGCTTTAAAACCAACGGAAACCTCATAAAAACCTTCACCCCTTCTAGGGGTGAATTTCTGAAAATACTGAAACAAGTAGGTATTTCTTTATTTTTAACAAAGACTTCGGATACCAATTTTTATGACCCTAACTTGAAAACTAACTGAACCCCTATACAAACTCCCAATCCCCATTAATGCCCCATTTCACTCCTTTAAGGGTTGAATTTCTCAAAACACTCAAACATATTTCTTTATTTGTAACAAAAACCCCAAATACCAATTTTCATGACCCCAATTTAAAGAACTAACAGTACTCCTATACAAACTTTCCACCCCTATTGTAACCCCTCTGGGGTTGACTTTTCAAAAACCCTGGAATATATATTTCTTTAATTGAGAAGAAAAGCCCAAATACCAATTTCCATAACTCTAAATTCAAAACTAACGGTACTTTCATTTTCACACCCTTTCCATCCCTTTAGGGATGGAAAAAACAAAAACTTTCCTAATTTTCATTATATTGGTCTTCATCCCAACCAACTAAAATCAGAAATGGCGATTTGGAGATATTCCCCCACTATACCTTTAAAAACTTTTCCACTATAAATCCCAATTATGTTATTCGAAAGTTGAATGGTTTCGGATTTTTTCGTTCGAGTAATCAGTTCAAGTAATTGCCTAATGAACACAATAATTTCGAAATTTAGATAAGCGATTGTAATGAACGGTAGGACAATAGAACAGAATGGTATAATAACAACTTTTTAATTATTTTCCGATCGATAAGAATCAATAGACAGAAAAAGTGGAAGTAGAAAATTTTCAAAAGATATCATACCTAATTATATCATAATTGAATCATCACGGTGATTACGTTCTAACATTGACTTGAGGAAAATAATTGAGTATAAAAATCTTTAAGGTAATTAAGTTATTGGAAAGCTTATTGCAGGAGAAAAAAAATCCTGAATTTCAAGTGGTGGTCCAGAGAAAAATTGGGTCATTAATCAAAATCAGCCAACTCACCAATCATTTTTCGTTGCATCTGATAGTATGTCCAAAAATAGTGAAACAAATGTTACAATTCAGAATCGTAAAAATACAGTTTTGTGTAATGAACATTTAAAGATGGCAGCTCCAAGATGGCGGGCAAGTTATGAGATTTATGGTCCAATTGTAATTCAGGTTAGTGTCTGGGGCTTCTTGGTGCCAAAAATTATAAATGTCAGCCGAAATTCAAAATCAAATATGGCAGCACCGTATTATTTCCTGATTTTATTTGAAATTGACATTGTTGGGATTTTAGGCCCGAAGATTTTGTATCATTGGTAAAAACTCGAAAATCTAGATAATTTTCATTTACAAGTAATGATGATCATGTTTCTACATGGTGGAGTAAATATCATATCTAATTATTTTTTGAAATAATTATTGGGACTACATTGGAAATGGGTGTCATTTTGAATAAATATAAATAAATAAAAATCGACAAATTAGCACAAATGAATATATTATGGGACATTGATGTGTGATGTGTCCAAGAGTAATTATAAACATTTTTAAGTTGCTCTTTGAATCAACGAGTTTCTTCAACTTGACCATGTCCTCTGACATTAGAATCTTTTTAAAATAATTTTTGAACTCATATATTTTTAACATACATCTTCAAAACATAGTATGATTTTTTATCGAGATGATAGGTGATTTAATTACGTTCTACCACTGACTTGAGGAAAATAATTGAATAAACAAATCTTCAAAGTAATTAAGTTATTGGAAAGCTTATTGCAGGAGAAAAAAAAATCCTGAATTTCAAGTGGTGGTCCAGGGAAAGATTGGGTCATTAATCAAAATCAGCCAACCCACCAATCATTTTTCGTTTCATTTGATAGTATGTCCAAAAATAGTGAAACAAATGTTACAATTCAGAATCGTGAAAATACAGTTTTGTGTAATGAACATTTAAAGATGGCAGCTCCAAGATGGCGGGCAAGTTATGAGATTTATGGTCCAATTGTAATTCAGGTTAGTGTCTGGGGCTTCTTGGTGCCAAAAATTATGAATGTCAGCCGAAATTCAAAATCAAATATGGCAGCACCGTATTCTTTCCGGATTTAATTTGAAATTGACATTGTGGGGATTTTGGGCCCGAAGATTTTGTATCATTGGTAAAAACTCTAAAATTCTAGATAATTTTCATTTACAAGTAATGATGATCATGTTTCTACATGGTGGAGTAAATATCATATCTAATAATTTTTTGAAATAATTATTGGGACCACATTGAAAATGGGTGCCATTTTGAATAAATATGAATAAATAATAAATCGACAAATTAGCACAAATAAATATATTATGGGACATTTCTTATTATTAAAGATTGGCAGGAATGTGTCCAAGAGTAATTATAAACATTTTCAAGTTGCTCTTTGAATCAACGAGTTTCTTCAACTGGATCATGTCCTCTGACATTAGAATCTTTTTAAAATAATTTTTGAACTCATATATTTTTAACATACATCTTCAAAACATAGTATGATTTTTCATCGAGATGATAGGTAATTTAATCGGTTCAGACATGTATCCATAAAGATGATTTGTTACACAGTGGCATAAACAGTTACACTTCTATTTTTGAACAATTACGTTGAAAAAAATCTGATAATAGGAGATAAAACAAATAACAACAATAGAGAATATTTGACACCTGGACTAGAGAAAGAAAAATAAACGGATATGGATTATATGAAAGATTTAATGAATAATTAAGAACAAATGAATCAACGGAATATTACTATTATTACATTACAAGCTTTTATTTAATTTCACCTGTCCCGGTGACTGTAATCAAATCTTGCAAGTTGAATTTTACCCATTTCTAATCGTCCGATTGATTTGAAATTTGGCAGGTGTACATAATTCCGGTGACAATGCATTATACAATTTTTGTTGAAAAAAAACAAAATGGTGGCTCCAATATGGCGGAAAATTTTTGTGGTTATGGTCTGATTCTATTCAAAATTGGTATCTAGGGGTTTTCGGAGATTATGATTTTTGTCAAAATTCAAAAATAAATTAGATATAAATAACTAAACTAGTTATTTAACATCATAAATACTAAAAAATAAAAAATGAATAAACAAAAACAAATGCACTTAGAAAGAAAAAATAATTTATTTCATTGTTTGATGTAGGTTATTCTGTGAGTAACAGATTCAAATGCTTGCCGCGGATACAAAATAGATAATCTTGTGCGGCAAGATTTTGAATCTGTTACTCACAGAATAACCTACATCAAACAATGGAAGAAATAATTTTTCTCTCTTTAGTGCATTTGTGTGAAAGCTTGTGTTTAAAATTATTTTTTTATATAAGTTTTTATCTTTATTCGTTTGTTTACCTCAGTTTTACTATTGTTTGTTTGTTGACTTCAGTTTTACTATTCTTGTATATATTTTAATTCATCGATAAAACTTCATATTAATATCGGATGGTAACTTTTCCTTCCGAGTGAGTATCACAGACTTGGGTTAATAAAAAAAGCCAGTTTGCAAAATTCGCCATTGTTAAACAATCATTTTATGAGGATTTGAAATATGTGTGAATGAAGTACGCTAATTCCATGAAAAATGCCCAATAGTACTACATGGTCTAATTTTGTATATCCCTCAAATCATTTCAAAATAAAAAGATGTGGTGCTTTTTGTCGAGATATCTTTTCATACGATCACAATATTTTTTCTTTTCAGTCAATTTCAATATATATTTTTGTATTTTATTTATTTTCATTGAACATCAATCTATAATAAAGTATTCTGGCCTCTATTTCCACATACAGGTTACAATTTCAAAACGATTCCGATGAACCTCCCAAAAATTATTCAAGCACATTGCATTCACGGGCCCTTTTCATTTTTGCGAGCTTTTTGTAAGCGGCTTTATTTACATAAATCAGAGTAGACCGAACACATGCTCAAATGATATTACGTTCCGTAATTTGACGTATTTAAACGTCGAATTCGGTGATTATCTTTTGTCCGACACATAGCCAACTCGACTTGTTTGTATTCATAGACTTACCCTTACGTGTTAAATGCCCTTTGATACAAGCATCGCATACAGATTCATGCATGCAAACTGAATGCTAATCTAGACCGACTTTGGCGTATACCAACTAGTTCATATTAATAATTTGAATCGCTCAGAAATTGGCAAATAGTGAATACTAACCCTAGATTCGTGGTCATTTCCTGGTAGAATCAACAGAGCGTTTACGAAGTTTGTCGACATTTTCATTTATTCTTCTCTTCACCTAGACAACAAGGTCATGATGTGACCTCACGGGAGACGAAAGCTGTTGCGTGATACATAAATAATGCTTTGTGCTACTGAAGGAGAAATCTGTTGATTCAAATAAGTTTATTGAAATATCTCATATCTACGATAATTATCATTTTGCCTTACAAAGTATAATGGAGCCGACAAGATACCTTTCGTCTTTGATTTCATGAGAGATTCCAATTAGACACATGAGATACAGTTTAACAATATCGCCACTAGGTAGAAGTTTTGAGGTATGTTCCAGGTATGAGTCGCATACATTCCTTATTTACTTCAAATTGAGAAATATATTGTTGGCTAGAATCCTATATTACTTTGAGTTTATTAACCCACTACTTTGTGCTGATATGAAAATAAAACTGAGATCAGTATATAAAGTGAAAAGGGAAACATTCTCTATTGGATAGAAATAGTTTACTTTGAATTGAGAAATCCACGATAAAAATTAAGTTAAAGAAAAAAGCCAAGTGGAATAGATAAGAAATAAAGGCACAAAGTCATATTTTTACCTTTGAGTCGCAGATGATTCCACATAAGATTTTGTGAACACCCTGTTCATATTTTCAAACAAATCGATCAAAACCTTTTTTCATCACTTCTCATTATCTTGCAGAACCAGACGAGTCAAAAGAAGATGCAGTCAGTGAGGGAGAAATGGTAGATATGGTAGATATGGTAGAGGAAAGTTTGGACGATGCTAATGGTGACCGTCCAAGGAAAATAAGACGATCTCGGACAACTTTTACAACCTTCCAATTGCATCAGTTGGAAAGATCTTTTGAGAAGACGCAGTATCCGGATGTATTCACCAGAGAAGATTTGGCTGCGAGGCTGGTTCTGAGCGAAGCCAGAGTACAGGTAAATATCAAACAATATTTTCGATTAATCATGGATATATTTATGAGCTTTTTGTAAAACATGAAAAAAGTATGATAACTCATTTTTCAAGAAAGATACAAGTTGGTACTGCAAAAAAATTACTCTCACAGATAAAATTAAGGTGGTAAATCTACAAATCATTTAGTTACTTGCAGTTCCAAACTTGTTTGTTGGGTGGGCTTCCATATAATAAAAACATCGAAACTAATGAGCAAATAGGATAATCCCAATAAATGTGAAAATCCTTTTTTTTTTGTCCAATATTAGTAGGTTCAGATACTTTTTTCTATTGAATCATTATACAGAAAGTACTTTCGAAGTGAATTAGAAAAGAAAATTGTCGACTCGGAGAGAGACTATTCATATTCGTGGCTAATTGTGAGTTAACTGAATAATTTGTTCATTTTCTTTCAAGCACGAGTTTCAAGTTGATAATGACTCCATTTCACATTATGAATAGAGTAATTTCATTATTAATTCCTTTTGTTCAAAGTCCTTTGAATAATTGTTGGTGGCAACCAATCTACATCTGTCATAATAAGAAATCTCAGTTTCTATAGTAAGAGAGCCAGTTTAATATAATTTGGCTTGGTTACTGCAATATGAAGGCTCGCTCATTTCCAGTTTCGAAGCAAATTGATCATTCATTTCATACAACCACTACGCTATTAGACAAAATTATTGCATTTATTCAATGCAATTGAATTTGTTCGAACTAAGTTGGCCAGAAAAATCTAACCGAATGGACATTGATTCTATAACTGAAATTGCGGATAGCGCAACTGGAACCTAAGGAAATGGAAATACATATATATATATATATATATATATATATATATATATATATATATATATATATATATACAGGAACCTCTTGCACACCCGTGAATGACGAGTGTATAATGCCATTTTATAACGAATTACAGTGGTTAAAAATCTGGATTTTTTTTTAACACATGTTTTGTTTTTGTAAAATTCGACAAAATAATGTAGAATGTTGAACTGATTGTGTGGTGAATGTATACATTTCAGGCTGCCTGAGATAGCTATTCAATTTCAAAGTGAAGAAAACAACTATCCTTGTTATATCCAAACTGGTGATAAAGTCAGAACTAGTTGACTTCATACTCTGTTTTGAGGCACTTATCATAATTATCACACTTACTTGTAAGAAACAGACGACACGAATAATATTGGAAAGGGGAACATTCGCAATTGAATATTGTATTGAAAAAATAATATATATATATATATATATATATATATATATATATATATATATAATTCTACTGTACGTGTGTGGCACTGAACTCCTCCTAAATGGCTGGACCGATTTGAATGATTTTTTTTGTATGCGTTTGAGTGGCGCCCTGGATGGTTTAGATTCACAAACAGCCCGGCAGATGGGCTGCAGTCGGTATCTAGGTTATTTATCTATAAACGGCTGTACCGATTTGAATGAATTTTTTTGTATGCGTTTGGGTGGCGCCCTGGATGGTTTAGATTCACAAATCATACCCCTTAATGTTAAGGGTGGTCCACCCCTTAATTTTTTTTTTTTAAAAAATTTCTTTGTTTTTATTTTTTTATGATACAGCATTCAAAAATACATACAACCCTGAATTTTCACCCTTCTACGATCAACCCCTATTTTTTTGGCAAGATTTTTATTTTTATTTTGTCATGACTCAGAATAAAAAAATTCATATTATTCTTAATTTTCACCCTTCGATCAACCCCAATTTTTTATTTTATTTTATAGAAAAAACGGGATAACAGGAAAAGGGAAGGGATAACGAAAAAACGGGATAACAGGATGACAGGATAAAGGAATAACGAGAAAACGGAATAACGGGATGGATAAAAAAAGGGATAACAAAAAAACGGGATAACGGAATAACGGGATGACGAAAAGACAAGATGACAGGATAAGGAGATAAGGGGAAAACGGTATAACGGGATGAAGAAAAAATGGGATAACGGGATTAACGGGAGAACGAAAAAACGGGTTGACAGGATAAGGAGATAACGGGAAAACGGGATAACGGGATAGAGAAAAGAAGGGGTAACAGGTAAATAGGATAACGGGATAACGGGAAAACGAGATAACGGGACAACAGGAAGCGGAAGGAGTCATGCACGAGATAACAGGAATAACGGGATAACGAAAAAAACGGGAAAACGCGATAACGGGATGAGAGGATAAGGTATTAACGGAGAAACGGAATAACGGGATGAATAAAAAAAGGAATAACAGGAAAACGGAAACGGGATAACGGGAATAACAAGATAACGAAAAAACGGGATAACGGGATGACAGGATAAGGGGATAAGGGGATAAGGGGAAAATGGGTTAAAGAAAAAATGGGATAACAGCAAAACGGGATAACTGGATAATTGGATAACTGGATAACGGGATAACGAAAAAACGGGAAAACGGAATGACAGGATAAGGGAATAACGGGAAAACGGAATGATGGGATGAATAAAAAACGGGATAACAGGAAAACGGGATAACCGGATAACGAAAAAATGGGAAAACGGGATGACAGGATAAGGAGATAAGGGGAAAACGGGATAAATAAAAAATGGGATAACAGGAAAACGGGATAACGGGATAACGAAAAAACGGGATATCGGGATGACAGGTCAAGGGGATAACGGGAAAACGGAATAACGGGATAAAGAAAAAAAGGGGTAACAGGAAAATGGGATAACGGGAAAACGAGATAACGGGACAACAGGAAGCGGAAGGAGTCAAAAGCATAATCTAGATGGAACAACATAAAGGAAAACATAGAAAAAAAGAAATTCTGCGCGGACAACGTCTGTCGGGTCCGCTAATATCCGCTAATATATATATATATATATATATATATATATATTATATATATATGAGTGAAATGGAAAATTGTGGCATTTCAGACGAATTTTTAAATTATAGAAAAAATACATCTTCAAGCAGGATTCGAACCTGCGTCCTTCAGATCTCTAGTCATACGCTCTACCAACTGAGCTATCGAAGACACAAGGTTGCTTTTTCCTAGAATTCAATGTTAGTTTGTTGGTGGGATGGATTAATGATTAATCTTGAGATGCAGATGGAACCTTGGTCTTCGATAGTTTCGAATGCCACAATTTTCCATTTCACTCATAGCGACTAAAATGTATCTTTCAGTCGCAGATGATTCCACATCTGATTTTATGAACATCCTGTTCATAATTTCGAATAAATCAATGTATCATATCCCATGACAGGTTTTGATGTCAAAAAACACCAATTTCAAAGTGTCACTCAAGAAGTAATGTTTCTAACATGATTCAGAACACATGAACTGAACAATGTTTTGCCAAGCAAGATTCTCGCATGTACGGTTTACAAAGCTGTCTATGAACGAAAGTTTGTTAGATTCTACCAGTGTTTTCTGATTGGCTGGTGAATGAAATGTTCCAATTAACAACCAAGCAGAGAACTGTACGCGAAGTGCAGGATAATTAATTTGAACATCATTGTCTTTGTCTTTTGCTGGCTCTCAAAACTGAACACCGTGCTATTCCGTGCGTATTTTGAAGAGTAGAAGACAAGATGAATCACTCGTCAACTAGTTCTGACTTTATCACCAGTTTGGATTTAAAAAGGTTAGCTGTTTTCTTCACTTTGAATATATCTATGTCAGGCAGCCTGCAATGTGTACATTTACCACACAATCAGTTCAACATTCTACATTATTCAAACGACGAGTTAAATGTTTACTGCATTTGGGAATTGCCAAAGTTTTCTTCTTAGCTGGTCACCTAAAATTAGGCGGTCTGCACTACCCAATATTTTGTATTATTATTGTATTAATATTGATAACAAAAGTAATAATGGGACTTTCAATCCAGATATTTTCCTTTTCCTCTGAATCGACTCCAAAAGTTGTTTCTGTACATGCTATCGCCACAGAAAGATCTTAAAATCTACTTTTTCGGTCTTATTAATCGACTGCGAAACTTCTTGTGATTCCCCCTCGTTAACAAAAAAAAATCTACGAACTCTTTTTTTGATCTCTCAATATCCCTCACACCCGACGACGACATGGCCCCTAATTTTGGGCATCCACACCCTTTGAGGGAACCATAGTCGAACGCAACCCTACATCCAAACGTAACTGCTTGACAGCCTCACCTGTCTTCTCCAAATCCGATTCCACTCTACTCACTTACTACTTCTCACAATTCTCAATTATTTTTCAAATTCCCTCGTTACCTACGATTTCTCATATAATTCCCGTCATGCCCGCGATAATCTCTACTCTCAATTTTACTTATCGGCATAAAATTATTCTGCGTTCATTTCGATAAAATTGCTGGAGTAAATAATCTGTTTTCCTGTATTTGACTTCGTCCGATGAAGATTTCGCATATTCCATGTGGATAATTTCCACAAGTAAATCCTTCCTATGGACGAATTTTCAAGTGAAAACTAGTCAGCAAACTCCACTCCGATTTCCATTTCTTTTCCATTTCTTCATTTCTTCCATTTCTTTCGAACTCAAAAATAAATTACCATTATGGTAATATAAATCATCACCTCATCGTTGGTTTGAAGCACACATACTGTATGTCCATGAACGTTAGTTTTGAGGAAACACAATTTCAATGTTTACTTCAATAGTATCAATAATGAGAACTGTATGAAATCAAATTTGTGGAAGTAAATGTATTTGAAATTACATTGTTGCATGTACTAAGATTGTTTTAACGTAACATTGTATTTAAAGCACTTGAAAAGATTGTTTTTAAAAAATTGGGTGGACTTACTACATGTATCCTTTTACAAATTAATGCGCAATATGTAAATAATAGCTGCAATAATAATATTATTTTGTAAGTTTCCGACCCTTTATTTTTCATTTTTGAACAATACAAACATACAAACGAAAAATAGCAATTACTCTCGATATCAATATTCGCAATAATCTTCAACTCCACTTTCTTGATCGCTTATTGGGAGTGGTACCACATCCTGTACATTCTTTTTCGTCGGTAGATTCTCAATATTTTTCTTATATTCTGGTGATATTATTCCTTCTTTTAATCTTTTTTTTTTGCTTCACTTATGGGATTTTGTTTACTATACATTTGTCTCAGGTTAAGCGATTCCCACATAAATTCGGGTTCTGTCCAAGACATAGTTGCATCTTTTTTGCGTGTTTTAATCGATAGAGTAGTAGAAATATCGAATTCCATAGAAGATTCCTCACTGTACTTTGAACAATATTCGGTTTCCTTTTTTCGAACTTCATCATTTTAATTTTTAGCCATTGAACACGCTGCCCACCTGTATTGATTTTTGTATTTAACATAATAGTTTTACTGAGTTGTGGCAAATCATAAAACTCGTTCAATTCGCATGTATGGACAATATACGGTTGTGGTTTATGTCTGGCCATTGTAATCCACAACGCCCACTCTCTAGTTGAAAACGCTTTTAAATGTTTTCGAGCACGCTCACTAGTTGAATGCATGGCATCTGCCTCAAGATACTACATACTACTACATAGTAGGTACATTTCGATCCGAATTTCGAACGTATATGTGAATGCACACTTGTAGTAAATCCGAAAATTATCATAATAATTGTTGTAGGGCGTGACAGTTCAGAAAACCGTAAACCTGCACAAATGTTGCAAGTTCGGATATACTACAATAAAGCATTGGAAGATTCAAATTGTCAGCTGCACATTTGTAGTAAAGGACTTACTACACATGTGACATACATAAAGTTTCTAGGTGAATAATTCACACATAAAATAAGTGAATTGTAAATGTTGGAGGTTTTTGAGACTACAACTTCTATGCACGATAAAATATAATAATGTGTTTCGATATTTAAGTCCATTTTCACTAAAAGTGGACTTACAACATGTGTGCTTTGAAGCATACGCCGTAGCATAAAGTAAAGTCTCCATACATGTCTTTATTTTTCTCGTTTCTCTTTAAAAATCATAATTGGCATTTCTCTATAGCCTAACAATTTTTTTATCAATAATTTAATTGTTTATTAAGTTAACAATTTGTGACCCTCGGATTATTTTTTTCCTGAAGTAAAAAAATACAAAACAGCCATATATAACAAACTACTGAAAAAAAAAAATTATTTTTTTTTACTCAGGAAAAAATAAACCGAGGGTCACAAATTGTTTATAACGAATTGTTAACAATGAAATTATTGATAAAAAAAATATTTTTTGTTAACCTATAGAGAAATGATTTTTAAAGAAAAAATATTCGCAATAAATTCTTAAACAAACAAAATATAAAAAAACTATCATAAACAATTAAAAAAATTAATTTAAGTTTTTTTTTTGATCATTATTGGCAATAAAATGGTATTTTTTTTTAAAATATTTTACTTGGCTATTTGTTTATAAATAATTTCTTAACAAATGACGTCAAAAAATTTTTTTCTACGTTAATTAATGTACATTTTTTTTAATATTTCATTTTTTGTTCATTTAAAAAAATCTAACAAACAAAATACAAAACTTTAATAATTTTATTACGCGATCTTGTTAGTATGTATATAAAAAAGCTCCAAGAAGCAAAAATTTATGGTCAATTTTTAAACTTTTATGTCGACTTTTGTAAACAGAGATTGGATAAAAATTAGTTAATTAACAATCATATAACTTTTTGAAAAATCGACATAAAAATGATTTTTCAACAGGGCTCAATTTTTTCGAATGTTCTAATGACACTATAATTTTTTCCAATTTTTAAATTAATATTTAATATTATTAAAAAATTATTGTGTGTGATACACTGTCTCCAGCGGTGTTGCGCTCATGCTGTAACGGCCGCACGGAGACCTATTTTCGGCGTTGAATAAAAATTATAAATAATAAAGATAGAATTCCGGGAGTCGAAACTTTTTTATTGGAAATTTTGTCCTCTTTGAGGTTATTCTTTCAAAAGTTCTTAAATAATAATAATAATAATAATAATAATAATAATTCGTTCATTGCACACCACATTTTATTAGTAGAGGAGACCGTGGGAGGTCGACCTTCACCGATCTGATAACTCGATGAGATATATTTTTTATCAAATATAATTTATAAACAAATATGCCCATGATAACTTGCCTATCGAAAAGTGTTCATAGCTATTTTTAATTGAATTAACTTCAATCAATTTTCTTTCATCACCTTCACTCTTTTGATAACCGGATGAGTTTCACCTCAACTGATAGTTTTTAACACACAGAATATGCCTAGGTAGGCTTGCCTACTTATTTCTGTGCATGGCTACCTGGCAAGCAGATGTGAACAGGTAAGTCAATGTAGGTAACTACACCGATCTGTTAACCAATCGAAATTGATATCACAGGTAAGATAATTTAATAACAAAACCAATCGTATAGGCTTGCCTGCAAAAAATCGTACATTAAATATTATTGCCAAGCTATAAAGTCTTAGAATTTTAGCTATTTGATAGGTGCGAGAGAGAAAGTAGAGCGTCCGAGGTCCGTGTGATAGAACAGGACACAACATAGCAGCTGCACGATACCTGACCGTTGAATGTATCCGAGTGCGCATGCTCGTATACATGTGAGTGACAGTGACAGCATTTATTTACACCCGACAGTAATTTTGAACTCTTTTATATGCTTTGTAATAAACGCTTTTAACAACATAAATGTATTAAATTTTATTTTTCTATATTGATGATTTTTTAAATTTATTATACTAAAATTTTAGAAGTAACACTTATTCTTTCCCGCTTTACGGCATTCATTGGATTTTAAATAATAAATAAATAATTCTTTATTTAATTTTAAATAAAAAATATAGATTTTTTTATCATTTTTGAATTTTATAATTTAGCTTTAAAATGAAAAAAAATTGTTGAATTTTTATTTTTTTTTATTTATCAATATATTAAATTATTTATTTTTGATTATTTCATAGCTGTGAGTATATATAGCGTGAAATAATACAAAAATTGTGATCGAAATTAGAGTTATAATGAATTAGAGTTCAAAATTACTGTCGAGTGTAAATAAATGCTGTCACTGTCACTCACATGTACACGAGCATGCGCACTCGGATACATTCAACGGTCAGGTAGCGTGCAGCTGCTATGTTGTGTCCTGTTCTATCACACGGACCTCGGACGCTCTACTTTCTCTCTCGCACCTATCAAATAGCTAAAATTCTAAGACTTTATAGCTTGGCAATAATATTTTATGTACGATTTTTGCAGGCAAGTCTATACGTTTGGTTTTGTAATTAAATTATCGTACCTATGATATCAATTTCGAATGGTTAACAGATCGGTGTAGTTACCTATATTGACTTACTTGTTCACATCTGCTTGCCAGGTAGCCATGCACAGTAATAAGTAGGCAAGCCTACCTAGGCATATTCTGAGTGTTAAAAACTATCAGTTGAGATGAAACTCATTCGGTTATCAAAAGAGTGAAGGTGATGAAAGAAAATTGATTAAGATTAATTCAATTAAAATAGCTACGAACACTTTTCGATAGGCAAGTTATCATAGGCATATTTGTTTATAAATTATTTTTGATAAAAAATATGTCTCATCGAGTTATCAGATCGGTGAAGGTCGACCTCCAACCGGCTCTTAGACTATATAACATTTAGAAAAAAATATATATTTATAGATCTGTAGGTAGGTACCTATGTGATGAGCAAATGGCCTTTTGTTCAGATTGCTAAGTTACCTCGCATCTGATCTTCCACCAAGGCCTTCATTTGAGAAAAGTCATGTTAATAGGGCTGAGAAGAAGGATAAGATCAGCGAATTAATGGTAAATATCATTAGTTTTTGAGTTATTAACTAATAACTGCTCTTTTTTTTTCATCTGATTTTGTTAATAACAATTGAAATTTTTTATGTGCTAATAAATGCTCGAGATACATTTTTCTAGACGTCATTCTGAATCGAATGAGCTATCGCACATATTTTCAGGACCGGGAAACAAGAATTAACCCGTTTTTTAACTTGTTAATCAGACTATAAATAAAGATATTAGAAATTAGAGATCATCTAGACTTTTCTTTCTTCCTTTCTTTCAAAACAACGTTTGAGGAAGGTGCTGTTTCATGTAAAGTCGATGTAAGATGTGAAGAAGCCGCGAATAAATGATTTCCATGAATAAAGTTGATTGGGTGGTTACCCGTCAGAACTAAAAAGTCAACTGGCTCTCAGACTATAATTGCTTTCTGAAGAATCGCATCGAATGCGTATTGATGCATGCACATAATGTAATATTGCTCATTGTTACCCAGTCTAGCATTGCGTTATTGAATCTGTAATGCTGGATAATGGCGAACATGAATTGCATCTTAATTGGTAACAATTTGGATAATTAATCTGGCTTGTAACGGCGTAAGTAGCAGCGCAATTGGGCATTGTTCGCCACAATAGAGGTAATCGGAACTGGATCCGGACCCCAGGATTCCCTCTGATGTTCCATTTAAAGTGGCTCGTCGTTCTGTCACGGATAAAATGATGGAAAGCTGTCTCTTTTATAATTGCCCTTTTAACATCGATTTAGTCGAGCTCGGCTACACACGTAACAAAAGTATCACCGGCCCTCGCATTTGATAAATCCTTCTTACTGCCCGATCAAAACAACATAATATGGCTATTAATCGGATTGAGATCCACTCGACAGCGAGTAATGATGTATTCGATTGGTTCAACGAGATACTAATTATTTTTAGTTGAATTATTTCGACACGAATTCAGTTACAGCTATGGAAATTCGGTATAATCCATATATGTATTAATTATTAATCTGCTCCACAGAATTCGTGAAACTATTCACATAAATGAATGGATAGTACACATTTCCACACGTGTACTCTCCAATTGCCATTTCATTCTTTCAGAGAATCCATTTCTTCAATTCCAATTATCTGTGAAAATTTCGATATCTATCAAAATATCTCCGGGATTTTTGGGATTGGACTAATTCCAAAGTTATTCCAATAGGACCTCGGATAAGTGAAATAAATGGAAATAACTGAATTCAATTGACAAAAAACTCTTTCATT
Source organism: Gonioctena quinquepunctata (assembly GCA_018342105.1). Classification (NCBI taxonomy): domain Eukaryota; kingdom Metazoa; phylum Arthropoda; class Insecta; order Coleoptera; family Chrysomelidae; genus Gonioctena; species Gonioctena quinquepunctata. Next base: position 186,537 of record JAFIRS010000380.1, on the reverse strand, counting down.
GAACACAAATTCTACTTTAATGGAACAATTTGAAACATAAAAGAGTTGTAGCATACTTTCCGATTTTCTTGTACAATTGGAACCTCAATAACCGGATAACAATTCATCGGAATAATTATCCCCTGTAATTTTTATACTGTTTCATATATACATGTCCAAGCATCCTGTGCTCAAAGTTTGCTCTATGTGGGTTACCTGCTTCAATTCATTCGGACGAACGAAAAACAGAATACAACAAGTGCAGGAATACTCTGAATAATCTTATAAGAAATACAAAAAACAAGTATTATGAAAATAAATTAAAGGAAGTTGAAGGTAATTCTAAAAAAACATGGCAAATTTCGAATGACGTAACAAACAGAAATACTATTAAAAAACATGTAAAAGATACAGGTATTCTAAACAAAAATGGTCAACTGAGTGTTGAAAATAAAGAAAAGGCAAACATATTGAATGAACACTTCGTTAAAGTTGTAGAAAATATGTTAGATCAATTGAAAAACACTCAACACGCGTTTGTTAATAAATCAATGAAAAAATCTCAAGAGTTCACTCTTTTTGTCAATCCTATAGACAAAAACGAATTAATATCAATGATAGCTGACCTCAAAAATGCATCTTCTCCAGGACCAGATGGTATGTCAGCAAAATTAATCAAAGACTCCCATAATCATATATTAACACCATTATTACTACATATCCTCAATTTAACTTTCATGAGCGGAATAGTGCCTACACAATGGAAAGAAGCAATAGTTACACCTGTATATAAGGGCGGAGATCATAAAAACACAAGCAATTATAGACATATATCTGTTATAAGTAATTTTGCGAAGATTTTTTGTAAAATGTGTCAAAACCAGAGTGATGAAATTTTTTGACAAACAAAATACTAATTGACAGACAGTATGGATTAAAAAAAAACTCAAACACAGAAAATGCAGTTTTAGACTTAACTAAAAACATTATAAGCTCGATGGATGAATCGAAGAAATGCATGGCTGTTTTTCTAGACCTGGCTAGAGCCTTTGATACGGTCTCTCATAACATACTTTTAGACAAATTATACAATAACGGCATCCGTGGCACTATATTAAAACTCTTGCGAAATTACTTACCACAAAGAACACAAAAGGTTGGAATTGATGATGCCTTCAGTGAACCACTCAAAATAACCACAGGAGTACCGCAAGGGACAGTATTGGGTCCAATATTATTCCTTATAAACGACATTGGTCATATGAATAACTTGAATGGTCATCTCATCTCATATGCCGATGACACTGCCATAATGTTCAAAGAAGTCTACAAGAAGGCTGAAATAGGGCTCACTAACATTCAAACTTGGTTATACCATATTAAACTCAGCCTAAATGTAAGCAGAAGCAAATACATTACTTTCTCTCTCCTTTCTGGAGACCAACCAAAAAACAAGTTGCTAAAAATTCATAAAACGACCTGTAACCATGAAATTTATACATGCCCTCAATTAGATAAAACATATTCCTTAAAATATCTGGGAGTCATCTTGGACCAACATATGAGATGGGACGAACAGGCTTCAATCCTAACCAAAAGATTGAGACAAGTGATGAACAAATTCTACATCCTAAGGGATATTTTGTGTGAAAAAAATAAATTACTAATATACAAGGCATTAGTAGAATCGTTGCTTCGTTATTGCATTGTCGTATGGGGTGGTAGTTTCAACAATGTAATAAGAAGTCTTTAAACTTCGCAAAATATCATTTTGAAAATAATATGGAAAACAATTTCGTCTATTTTCCACGCAACAAATTTATAAAGTCACAAAAGTCTCTAATATTCGTAGCTTATATATTCATCAGTGCCTCATATGTACTTGAAATGACCGACACAACTCTGTCTGAAATTTCGAGAATTACTAGAAACACTCTTAACCGAAAGTTAGATATACCACTTTTCAAGAAAACTCACACACAAAGATACGTTTCTTATTACGGACCAAAATCATTGCCACTCCAACTGAGAGAAATTTCCAATATAAAAAAATACAAAATCAAAATAAAAAATGATCCTGAATAATTTCTAATGCTTTTTTTCTCTGTCAAATCTCTTTTTCTTTAATTATTTTTCCAACATCCAAATCTATCACAAATACTCTAGCATAGGAAGGATAGCAAAACTTGCAAATACATTAATTTTCAGCTGGAAACATATGAGTCCATCCCAACTACCAAGGGTAGCACATTACAAGCAGATTTGCTTAGGTGAACCCTATTAGATGGGATGGAGAACATACTTATTCCTAAAATTCATTTAAACATTGTATTACTTACTTGAATACATTGAATTGAAATGAAATTGAATTTGTTTTAAATGAATATTTGCGCCAACAATGTGTCATAATTGGTTGGGAAAGTAAATTATTATAATTCTTTCAACACCCAGATCAAATTTAGGCCTTTACTAGAGCTCGTCCAGTATTGAAACGACCACTTTGGCTCTACCTAACAACCAATTTTTCTCGAAGATGCCCGAACTATTGTCTAACTGTGGCACACCAAATTATTTGGTATAGGTGAAATCACGAGACGTAGTTTTTGGCGGAAATTCATTAATTCAAGATGGCGGACGAGTTTTGTGATCATAGTCCGATTCGATTCAAAATTGGCATGTGGGGGTTTTCGGAGTCGAAGATATGAAATTTTTGTCAAAATTCATAAATTCGAGATGGCGGCTTCAAAATGGAGGACAAACATTGTGATTATGGTCCAATTCGATTCAAAATTGGTATGCGGGGGTTTTTGGGGTCGGAGATTATGAATTTTTCGTCAAAATTTATAAATTCGAAATGGCGGCACCAAGATGAAGGACGAGTTTTCTGATTATGGTCATATTTAATTCAAAATTGGTATGTATGTGTTGTAATAAAATTAATACTTCGACAAGTTGTCTTGACTTAAATTTATTTTATACATTTTAGTACACGGCTTGAATGAAAACTTGTCTACAGATTTTTTTTTTATTACTTATATTTTTTTATGCAAAATTAAAGAACTAAAAATCTCGGACAAATAACTATTGTGGTTTATATTTCGATTAGATTTAATATTGTGTTTACGGTCGGAGATTATGAACCTATATATGTATATTATATATATATATATATATAAATATAATATATATAATTCATATATTCAAGATGGCGGCTCCAATATGACGTTTTGTGATTATGGGGTCGGAGATCACGTTTTAAAATCCAAACATTCAAGATGGTGGACGAGTTTTGCGATTATGAACCGTGGAGGTTTTTGGGGTGGAAAATTATGATTTTTATGATAAAATTTAAAAATTCAATACATATATATATATATATATGAAAAAAGACAGATAGACCGGGACGGTACCGGAAACGTCTTAGATTGTGTATGAGAACTGTGCAAATACGTCTCATCAGTGTAAATGATATTTTTTCCTTGTTCACGATACATTTTCAATTTTCTTAAAAATTCCACTCTTAGTAATCTACTTCATGACTTTCCATCAATATCGTTCGATTATCAGGCGTTTTTTCTCAATCAAAACCCAACTCTTTGATTATAATGTGCAATGTTGAACGACTGCCTTCAAACTCTACCTGAGAATTTTTCATTTTTTTAAGAATAGACTTTGAAGTAGGGCGTTGTTTTTGAATCAAACAAAAATCATTTATAATCGTTCTTATTGTTTCACGCTACCCTTCCGTAATATTACTTTTCGACTTTATTTTTCCTACTCTTTTTTGCGGAGACGACAAAGAAGGAATACTACATGAATTCAAAGGTGATTGATCCGTTTTAATTTTTTCACAACAATATTCTGTTATACCCATTGCTGCCTTGGCACGTTCTTTGTAATTTTGTAAAAGGTATTTGTATTCCATTTTTGGCCTCATTTTTCATGAATTTGATAACATTTGCCATAATTTCTTTTTCTGCTACTGAATAGTACTTACCACTGGGCATTTTGGCAAGGTAACAAGTGAACTATTGCAAAGTTGATCAAATAACTGCACTACATATTTATTAATCAAACAAACCTAACCTTTCAAACGCTGCATGACAAGACACTGGTGAAGGTTCGCCGTAGCATAAGCATCCACATCAAATCGTGTCCACTCGTGTTTTCCCCCTCTACCTACCAAACGGTCGTTTCAATACTGGACGAGCTCTAAAAACATTGTTTTTTTTTCAGGTTTGGTTCCAAAACAGACGCGCCAAATGGAGGAAGCGTGAGAAGGCAATGGGAAGGGAAGTTGGCCCTTTTATGCACCCAGTAGACCAACACATCCCAGATTTCTCCATGCACGTACCAGTGAGTCTACCCTCGATGGCAAACGACCACTTTTGGCACGCCATGCCATTCCCACCGATGTTCAACCCAGCGGTGGGATTACCTGTCCCCAACTTCCATGCTTATTTGTCCCAGTACGTGCTAGCTAGGGGTGTTCCACATTTTAGCCTTATGAACGCTACTATTCCAGATGAGAGGTCAAGCAGTTCGAGCCCAGAAATGGCTAGCTCTTCCCAATTATCACCAGAGACCCTAGAAGCCTTTAGGGCGAGGACTCAGGAGATTCTGCGGAAACCTGGGGACTCACCACATAAGAGACATGATAGTTTATAGACTCTGTATAGTGTTAGTACATAGTGCAATAATTCTGTTCGATATATTTATATTTTGTTAGGATAAGCCTTTTTCAGAATGGATCTACAAACATTTAAAATAGTTTGGATATTACATTATTTTTGTCTATATCCCTAAAAACCTTGCTTCACAAGTATTTGTCTTGATAGATTTTCTCATCACTGAGGAAGGCCTATCTCCTGAGTTATCGTTTTGTTTTATATGCGGGTTTGGCAAAAGATAACAAGGGAAATATTTATTGTAAGATATGTAAATATCAGAATTTATATTAAACGCAATACGTGAAAGTGTTATTACCTTACCTATTTAATGTGATAGCAAGTTATTGCTTTGAAAGCATCTGTGAACGTTGAATCAATCTGAAAACATATGGGACAACATAAGTTTTAAAGCTCATCTCTATATATATAATGATGTAGTTTAGGTATCAAAATGGAAATAGACAATAACTGAAGATTTGAAAGATATTATGCGTTCCAACAACTTTCACTTTGAAGAAGCGTTGTAACATATTGTAATTAGTGACTTTTTTTAAATATATTGTTGAAACATGGCCATTTCTTATGATATCATCGATTATTTCATTGCTTTGCTGAGATGAACCATCAAATATCATCAAGAACAATGAGAAGTGTCTGAAAAAATATACTTCACTTCAAGAATAATACTATGCGAAATTTATATGATATAAATTTGAATAAAGCGTTGGGACATTTCCTGTCCAAGAGAACAAAATTTGAAATAACATAACAGAAACTGGGTGGCTAAACAATGATTTCGATTTATTCAGTCGAAAGGATCAATGGGGGGAAACTGCAACTGAATATCTGTAGCTTACTTTAATTTCGAAGTGTATGCATTTCGGAGGTTTAAACCTGCATCATCAGCACGAATACAAAGAGTTAGACAAATGGCCACCATAAATATAATAACAAACAAATGAATAAACGGAACAAATTTTGTCGTCTACCCTTCACCTATAAAAAGAAGAAAACAAAAGCCATCGTATTTCATACGAGGCATGGTGATAGATAGATGTCTTTCACTATGCCTCGTATGAATACGATGGCTTTTGTCTTCTTCTTTTTATATGTGAAGTGTCTATGACAAAATTTGTTTGTTTATTCGTTTGTTTGTTATTTTATTTATGGTGACCATTCGTCAAACTCTTTGTACTCGTGCTGATGATGGAGGTTTAAACCTCCGAAATGCATACACTTCGAAAATAAAGGGAGCTACATATATTGTGATATTGACTTGGAGTTCCCCCACATTGATCCTATTGTCTATCCACTCCACTTTGAGTGATATGGACTAGTGGACTATTTCTACCATTTTAGTCAGTCAAAATTAGTAATCTGACTGGGATTGTTAGATATTCTACTTGCCAAACCAATCAGATTGCTGAATAAATATTTCCAGTGATGTAGAAAATATGCAGGTTCAGTAAGTTTAAAAAATGTGTTTGTACAACTGTCAAAAAAACTTGACATTTTTGCATTTCTATTGATGCGTAAACGTTTTTTTTCTTCACCGGAAAAAAGCCTGTTTTTCACCGCGAAAATAGCTATTTTTAGGACAAGTGAGTAAAGCGTAGCATTTATTCACGAACCTGGATGTTGAGCGCGCGAGCAGCAAAGCTGCGAGTGCCTCGACCAGGTTTTAATTCGGATTTTTCCATTTTCGCAGAAATTAAAATAAATTATTTTGCAATTGTTGCATAAATAACTATTTTCTACGACAACCTCGATAAATGTTCATTTTATAACCGTAACTTCAATCATAAACAAGCACATTTTGTACAGAATTTCATTTTTGCATCGGTTGCTAGGCAAGTTGCTAAGCAACAAATGCGAAATGGAATATTTCGTGTTGTGTCTAGGTTCACTCTAAAATCACGACGACTACGGCTTGTCAAATTATGACGTCCAGCGACAAATTGATGAAATGTCAGCAGATCGTTTCTGTCAAAGTTTTAGTAGGTAACGAGTAATTTCATAGTTGTTTTCTATAAAACTATTAATTAAAATGGAAACTGATAGTGGTATTGACTTAGATTTGACACCTTCGAATAGAAGCAGCGAAGGTAACAACACTGAATTTATTACCGGAAACGTCGAAGAGTATGTATCAACGCGCTTATAACCTTTTTTGGAATGGAAGGTAGATCACAAGACAAAATCGTTTTCCGAGAACGTTTTAATGGCTTATTTTGGCGACTTAGCCAAAAAATTTAAAAGTTCCCCTTTGTGGTCACACTTCTCAATGCTGAGAACGACTCTTAGTATCTATAATGATATAGATATTGTCTAACGGCTACAAACCCAAAAAGTCAAAGATCTTTACAGCAAATGACATCGATAATTTCATTGAACAGGCTCCAGATGAAATATATTTGGCAACAAAAGTAAGTTTTATATTTCCATTTGATGAAAAATATGTTTAAGTAAAATAATTTACATTGTAGGTTGCATTAGTTATGGGAGTAATGGGTGCATGTAGAAGACATGCATTACATCAAATGATAATTACTCATTTCAATGATCTTGGTTCAGCTGTTTTAGTAACAATACCAGACAGTAAAACCAAAATAGTACGAACTTTTACTGTAACTGGCAAATTCTACGAAATTTATAAAAAATACGCAAATCTTCGCCCTCAAAATGCTAATGATCTATGGTTTTTCATTAATTATCAAAAAGGAAAGCGTACCATTCAGAGAATAGGTCTGAATAAGTTTGGAGCTATGGGAAAAGAAATTGCCAAGTATTTAAAATTGCCAAATTACGAATTATATACTGGGCACTGCTTTCGCCGATCCTCCGCAACAATTCTTGTTGATGCTGAGGTGACATAACCACGTTAAAACGCCACGGTGGCTGGAAATCTACTACAGTCGCTGAGGGATATATTGATGATTCGAAGAAAAGTAAGCTTGACAAAGCAAATAAAATTGCAAATGCAATACAGAACATACCATCACGCATACCAACGAATTTAGAAATGGAAAATCGCGAGAAGCCGTCTACTTCAACTTGCCTTCGGCTCGTGCTGCAAATTTCATACTCGTGTAAAATGGGCATCATTTTACGAAGGCGTAGAAGGGCCAACAACAAAATATATTTTTTAAACATTTGGAATTGCCACTTTGAACTGACAATTGTCACTTTGAAGTGACAATTGTCATCGAAGTGACAATTGTCACTTCAAAGTGACAATTGTCACTTCAAAATGGCAATTCGGATGTTTAATACATTTTGAAGTGACAATTGTCACTTCGAAGTGACATTTGTCAGTTCAAAGTGACAATTGTCACTTCAAAGTGACAATCGTCAGTTTGAAGTGGCAATTTCAAGTGTATAAAAAATAATTTTGTTGTTGGCCCTTCTACGCCTTCGTATCATTTTGTGCTCATTGCATAATATACTAATTGAGTCATTGACTCGTCGAAAAAAAATTACAACCAGCCTACTAATAATAAAAATTTGCTCTACCGTTGCTTGTGTTGCATATAATTTGAAACCAGCCCACTCGATACGAATAATTGACACCGTTGCTGGGCTATGAGCAATGTGTATGATGGTTGTTTATTGGTAACCTAGGTAACACTTTTAATTACTTGTGAATAATTTTTTTTTCTAATTTTGACATTCTAAGGTGACACTTTTCAAAACTCGTTGACGTTATCAAATGTTTTACTTTTCATCACCAGTTGCGAAAAGTAAATTTTTTTCGCAACTGGTGATGAAGTAGTATATTATTCAACGAGCGAGAAATGTGGCCATTACTCGTGAGAATGAAGTTTGTCGACGCTAGCCGAAGGCGAGCGCCGTAAATCATTCGAGCGAGTGACTTATATCAGGACTATTTGAAAATAAGATTCGTTTGTGAAGGAAATCCTGAAAAAGTGTAATTCATTTAATTGCTTAATAGAAAGTTTTTATTAAATGTAAAAATCTATAATTATATTTCGAAATATTTCATAACATAAACAAAATCATTTTTTGTTTATGTTATTAATAGTAAAATTGGAACAGTTGGAAATCATAACTGATTTCACATTTCCATTTTACATTTACGAAGTGTTCTGTGCAATAAATGTTTGTGAGATGTTGGTAGTACTGGTGGACGGTTTCATTGAACCCAAGATTTTTTCTGATGTATTCATTTTATTTTTCATCGAATCATCTATGTATCCTTCCGCCACAGATGTTGACTTCCACCCTCCATGCCTCTTCAAAGAAGTGATGTCTCCACCCGCATCCACTAGCAGGGTGGCAGATGATCTACTAAAAGTATGCCCAGTATATAGTTCTGGATTTGGAAGTTTCAGAAATGTTGCGATTTGTTTTTCCATGGCTCCGAATTTATTTATTCCAATTATTTGATTGGTGCATTTACTTTCTGATAATTGAAAAAAAAATAATCTGTTGATATACTACTCAGTCGTAGCGTGATATATTTAATACAAATATGGCGAGTGATATATTTAATACAAATATGGCGAAAAGGCTCAGTTATGGTGAACTTTTGGTGGTTATAGCCGATGCAAGATCTTCCAAATCCCCTATTTTCATAGAGTGCATTTCATTCGCACGGCAGGCTCCCATGATCAGTGCAACCAAAAAAAACATTTTTCGTTATTTTAATCAATTTCAAACAGTTTGAAAATTGTCAAATCAGTGGTTGGAAAAGAAAAAAACCTCACCGGCAACGGCGTGATTCGAACTCACGATCACTGGATTGAAAGTCCAGAGCTTAAGCTATGTGCTACCGAGGTGCTTGCAAATTGAAGTGTTATGAAGCTATTCAAGTTATTAACTAGGTTCTCTCATTTTGTTAAGTGAACCTTTGAAAAAATATAATTTTTTTACCTTTCTCGCAAGGTATATTTCGTCAGGTGCTTTGTTTATGAATGAATTTATTTCATCTGGTGTGAATGTTTGAGCCTTTCTCGGTATATAACCATCAGATTTGATTTCAAAAACGCACGTAATTTTGAATAACGTTCTATGTTGACGTCGTGGTTGATTAGAATGGTACTTCTTAACATTGAATATTGTGTCCAAAGCGAGGACGATTTATATTTTTCAGCTAATTGGGAAAAATATGCTAGAAGTACATTTTCCGAAAACGAATTCACATTATTTTTCTTTCGTCAATCCATGAAAATTGCATATATCGTCTCATTTTTTTTCTGGATTCATTTGGTAATAGATTTGAAGATGTTATTTTCGCCGCATTACGAATTTCTGGTGGGGTACACTCGTTGTCACTTTCCGAATCCATCTTTTTCTTTTTGTTTTTCGTTAGAAACTATGATATTTTACAAAACGAACTGTCAATTCATTGATTATGACGTTTGAGAACAAGTTTGAAGTTGTTAAATTCTCAAGGCATGCTTGCGAATGGAAACAATTCAAACACAACTGCACAGTAATGAATATGCTCATCTGTGATTGGCTTCAAAGTGTTGAGTTATGAATCTGGTTTAACTGTGATTGGTTCGAACCTGTTGAGTAATGGATCATTACCTACTCGGGGACGAAACTAGAGTTCATTACTTATCAAGAAATGGTCATATAAATGGCGCTTTTTTCAATGGTCATAAAAAAAGTAAATTTCTCCACCAGTTGCAAAAATACAGGAATAAAATTCGTTATAATTTTGAGGATAAACTACTTAAAGTACTTCTTCATTGTTATTATATTCTCTGTACATATTATGAAGATTAAATTTTATTCGAATTCAATACTTAACATGTATGGTAAAAACGAATTATAAATATTAATAACATAATTTGACCAATTGATGATATTGACCCTAGCTGACAACGTAGCATTAATTTCCGTTTTTTCCATGGAAGGCTCTCCAAGGATGAGAACACGCTTTTAACGCACCCAAAAGAAAGAAATAATTTTAATATTCAATGAATATGCCAAAAAGCGTGGGTGCTTTGTCGAAATCAATTGAAATAGTCCAAGATCCCAGAGCCGGCCAACCTACGTCATTTTAGCAAAGCTGAATTTTGAGTATGAGTAGTATGATATGTAGTTGAGAACGTATGCATACTTGCTAGCTTGGAAGAGGGGCCCTTTTACAGGTAGCAGGTATAAAAGTACATAAAAAACTTTCTTACTTACGTTGAAGTATGGTAATGCGTTTGGAAATTAATATCGTCTAGTTGGCCAAGCGGTCTAAGGCGCAGGATCTAAGCTCTGATATCAAAAACTGGCGGGAGTTCGAATCCCCGCGCCTGACGATTTTATTTTATTTTTCCCATCGGAATTGAGAAATGATTTGGTTTTTTTATTCGAATATTCATCCCAGAAGTAAATCACTTCTCAGTTTCAAAGTGAAAAATAAACAAAAATCGTCAGACATATCACACTATTCATACTTAAAATTTCAATTTTGCTAAAATGAGGTTTGCCCGCTCTGGGATTTTACTCAAAGATACGTTACCAAAAAGAACCCCTTGCTTTTCGGCATAGTCGTTGAGTATTAGAACTCCTTTTCAATTTTTAGTGAGTTGAAAGCGTGTTCTTCAGTTTTTTTAAATATTTATTTTTAATGTTTTTAACTTGAATTAAAAAGGATCACATATCAAAATTAGAAAACACGTTGGGAAACCCTATTTCTCGTAACTCGCTTTTTTTTGCGGAACTCGCTTCGCTCGTTCCGCAGAATTTCGCTCATTACGAAAAATAGTGCTTTTCCCAACTGGTTGCACAAATAACTATTTATTCACTAGTGATTAAAAGTACAACTTGTCTCACTAGTTTGAGTTTAAATAGGTCACATTTGCTACAAGTGAGGTACTTTGTTGAGGATCAACCACCATTTCGGCAATTACCGAAACTTCCGTCCAGTCCGAAATTGATTTTCGGCCAGTCCAAAAGTACTTTATTAATATATATATACACATTGTTCTTACATAACTAGACTAATTAATATTTACATTATGTACATTCAATTTTCCTTTTTCTCCTTCGGATGGAGGGTGGGAAGGGGAGGGGAGGGAAGGGGAGGGAAGGGGAGGGAAGGGGAGGGAAGGGAGGAAGGGAGGGAAGGGGAGGAAGGGAGGAAGGGAGGGAAGGGGAGGGAAGGGGAGGGAAGGGGGGGAGGGGAGGGAAGATTGCGGCTTTTTGTAGGGGGAGTTGTCGACTGTCTCCTTGCCCTCCTGATGGGGCGAAGGGACAGCCCCTGTTGCTGTTAACAGGTGCCTGACGAATTTATAAGTTTCGTTATGTTTGGGTTATTTAAAATATCTAGACGCCTCTTGCCTAGGCTTATGCGTCTCTTACTTGTCTATTTGTATATAAAAATAAAAACTGAATATTGAGTGAACTTTTTTACAATTATGCTTTTTACAATTAAGCTGGAAAATAAAAATAAAAACCAGTTACTAAGAATTGTGTGTTAAAAGATATTACCCTAATTGGGTTCTTTACTGTTTATTTATTTCAAGTTTCAGATTTCTAAATGCTATTTTATCTCCCTATAGAGTTCTAGGTTTTGATATACAGAGTGGCCACTTTTTTAATGGGATTGTATTGGTAACTTTTGAACCATAAGAGTTAGAAGGTCGGTCAAATGGAGAAAAAGTTGCATTCATAGAAGTATTGTCAAGCAGTTCAAACAAATCGAGATTATCAGGGCCGGTTATTGAGATATCATAAGAAAAGTAAATTCTGTCATTTTGATTTTTCTTTTTTTCCCACTTTATTTCGAATATTATCAAAAAATGTCACGGGAGTTTTTTATTCGACAGCAAATTATCCTCAATTTGACATAACCAGAATTTGTATCCAACGTTTCGTACGCTCTGGGCCACCCTCAACCTCATTTTTTTCAATACGGACCTGCATATTTTATAACACTTTTCGAAATAACTTTTAACGCTGAATTCAACGATATATCATACAATGTCATTCAAAGTTGATTTTCAGGTGATTTCGACCCTTATCCAAATTTCTTTGGGTCGGATCTGTATTACATTTAGGTACCTCTAGATCAATTAACAACATGCAATACATTTCGATAAGAAAATCAACTTACTCATCTTCAACTGAATGGAACGTAACAGAATCAAAGCAAGAAACAAGTAATAATTATTTACAAATTTCAAGAGGTGAAAAACCTAATTTATAATAATTAAACGAAACTATCATTTAATGAGAGAAAAATCAAATGATTATTCGAAAGTAAATGATGAACATCAATGAAGTAAGTGTTCGAAATATCCACCATTTTGTAAAATGCACTTTGCGGTTCTGGAACCCATACTCCTTATACATTTGCTTATTTCGTCTCCTTGAATACCTTCCAATACATTCTCAATCTTCTCGCGAAGAATCTCTATTGTCGGGTTCGTTGTATCATAAATTCAATTTTTGAGATATCCCAACAAATAAAAATCCAGCGGATTCAAATCCGGAGATCTGGCAGGCCATGCTACTGGACCTCTTGTTCCAATCCATGAATCGGGAAAAGTTCGATTTAGATAATCTGTGACTATTCTTGAGTTGTTTGGACCACATCCGTCTTGTTGGAACCATGGATTTTCACGCCGATACCGTATAGGAAGATCATCCAACATTTCTTCTATAATTTCTACATATTTTGCTCCGGTTAGGTTGCCGTCAATTAAAATAGGGTCCCAGTAATTTATTATTCAACAAACCGCACCATATGTTCAAATAAAAACGATATTGATGTCTAACTTCATGAATTAAGTGAGAATTTTCTGTGGCATAAAAATGTTTGTTCCTTCGATTGAACATGCCAGAATTTGTGAATGTCGTTTCGTCTCCCCAAATGATATTATGCACAAAATTGTTGTTATTCCGCACCTTCCGTTGAAACTGCAATGTTTTGTAGTAAGGAAATCAAACAACGGGTCCCGGTTACACACAATATATTTACCAACACCACATATCATTACATGCCGATAAAAGTACCATCGCAAACTGAAATCCCCAGGTGTGAGGGTCGCACGCGCAGGTGCTAAACACATTGAAGTACGGTCCCAACGGGGCGTTATTTATACATTATTTCATACATCACACACTCCCCCCCTTATTTTGTATTTATGGAACAAGAAAACATTTCGCTAATATTTAAATCTATCTGGAGCATTTCTAATCCTTCTAGGTCGATTCAATGGGGACTTTAATGTTTCTGAGTCAGATTGTGTATTTACAAAAATGTGATCTTCATTTAAACTTTTTGCAACATCATTATTTTCCGCACTGAAAGTGTTTGAATTTTCTGGATTCGTATTTTTTTTGTCAAAGTAATCGGAAGTTAATGTAAAATCATTGTCACAACAGTATCTAATTTGGTTAAAATGTCTTTTCCACTTCAAATTTGTTTTGCACACTTCCACCAAACACACATTTTTTCCTAGAAACTTTCCGATTTTCGCCTTACGCCAACACGGTTTTACACCTCTATAATCCCTAACATACACAATCTGATCTATGTGAAAACTATTATCTCGTCCCCCCCTGTAAAATTTTTTATTTGCTTCTTGGGCTGCAGCTAAATTATTTGTCACTTCATTATAATTTTTAACATCATCATTGAGTGGTTTTGGCAAAATTAAATCTAATCTACTTCTCAGTGATCTTCCTAAAAATAATTTCGCTGGGGATTCGCCCGAGGAGCAAGGGGGGTTTCCGATAGTTAATAAAAATTCATAAGGACAAATTAACATTTTTCAGTTGATTTTCGGAGATTTCCTTCAGCAAAAATTGTTTCACCGTTTTCACCGAATTTTCGGCGGCCCCATTAGAAGCGGGGTTGTATGGGGGAATTGTTACATGGTTTATTCCATTAGCTTTCATGAATGTCTGGAATTCATCCGAAATCAACTGAGGTCCGTTATCGGATACCAACATTGAAGGTAAACCAAAACGGCTAAAAAGTTCTCGCAATTTTTCAATTGTTGCATTTGAAGTGATCGAATTCATTTGGAATGCCTCTAACCATTTCGAAAATGCGTCAGTTACTACCAAAAAATATTTTTGACTTACAGGGCCAATGAAATCGATATGCACGCGCTCCCATACTCCGGTGGGAATAGACCATGGTCTCAAAGGTGTTTTTCCGGGGTACTGCGGATTTTCTGACACTCAGCGCAACTTTTAACCACTCCCTCGATATCCTTGTTAAGAGTTGGCCACCATACGTATGCCCTTGCCAGAGACTTCATCTTTACTATACCAAGGTGGCTGCTGTGTAACTCTTTTAGAATAGCCTCCCGCAACGAGGTTGGAACAATCACCCTGTGACCCCAAAGCAAAATGTTTTCCTCTGAGTTTATTTCATATCGTTTCCTGAAATAGGGTTTCATACGCTCACTTGAATTCGAAGGCCAGCCACTCCTGACATAAGATGATATATCCTTCAAAGCTGGATCCAACAATGTTTCATGCTTCATTTTAGCTATGTCTATAGGAAGAGTAGAGCAACTGGATAAATAATTCAAGGTCACATGGGATCCTCCAAATTCTTGTAAATCTTCTTCAGACGAAAACATTTTTTCTTGGCATGTTTCGTCTTCTCCCAGAGGGAGACGTGATAAAAAATCAGCAATATTTTCCGACGTATTTACTATTTTATTGTGAAGTCAAACCCACTCAAAAAATAGGCATATCTCTGTAGCCGATTTGCAGCCATGACCGGGATCCCATTTTCGGCCCAAAAATACTGACAAAGGGGTCTATTATCGCTCAATAAAATAAAATGTCTTCCATACAAAAACTGGTAAAAACGTTTTACTCCAAAAACAATTGCCAGTGCCTCTTTATCCAACTGCGAATAGCGTTTTTCCGATTCTGTTAGAGTGCGTGATACGAAACAAACCGGTCTAATGACACCATCTTTGCATTTTTGTGACAACACGGCTCCTAAACCATAATCACTACTATCAACAGAGAGTATTGTCTCGTTAGATGCATCAAAGTGAACCAAAAAAGTATCAGAAAGTAATATACTCTTAATTTTTTCGAAAGCTTCTTGACAATCCCGGTCCCAATGCCAAGTAACCTCCCTTTTCAATAATCTATACAGGGGACTCACCACATCAGGCATGTTTGGTATGAACCTGTTATAGTACGTTATCATTCCCAAAAAAGATTTCAACTGCGTGACGTTTGTTGGTAGGGGCATTCTCTCTATAGCCTTCAGCTTTTCAGGAGATTTGTGCACTCCAGCCTTGTCGAGCACCAAACCCAGGTAAGAGATACTTTCCTCAAAGAACATACAT
The DNA here is from genome assembly GCA_018342105.1 of Gonioctena quinquepunctata. NCBI lineage: Eukaryota > Metazoa > Arthropoda > Insecta > Coleoptera > Chrysomelidae > Gonioctena > Gonioctena quinquepunctata. The sequence continues at coordinate 170,594 of JAFIRS010000380.1, read as the reverse complement.
TTCTCCTTTTTTAATGTTAATCCACAGTCACCCAATATTTGGAAAACCTTTTCCAGATTTGCGAAATGCGACTCATCGTTATGTCCCGTCACAATGATATCGTCTAGAAAACAACCTACCCCCTTTATATTTATGAATAATTGCTCCATGATTCGCTGAAATTGTGCCGGTGCTGACGCGATTCCGTAAGGTAAACGGTTGTAAGCAAACAACCCTTTATGAGTCGAGATTGTTGTTAATTTGCGGGAATCGGAATGGAGTGGAATCTGTTGATACGCATGCGCCAGATCAATTTTTGAGAATTTCTCTCCCCCGCTCAATTTTGTTAATAGATCATCCATCCTTGGTAACGGATACTTATCTATAACTAAAAAAGGATTGACCGTGATTTTATAATCTCCGCAAAGTCGCACCGAGTTATCTCGTTTTAAAATGGGTACAATTGGAGTTCCAAAATCACTATGATCTACGGGAAATATAATTTTATTTTTCAATAATCTCTCGATCTCTTCATCGACTTTATTCTTCAAAGAAAAGGGGAGTGGTCGAGGCTTACAAAATTTTGGAATTGCTGCTGGTTTCAAAACCAGTTTTAATTGAAATTTATTGAAGCGTCCTGGAGTGTCAGAAAATACAGCCTCGTACTTATTCATAAAATAATCAATGCTTGTTTTTTCCTTCAAATATTTAACATGCTGAAAGCTCATATTGAAAATACGCATAAAATTTCGGCCCAAGAGTGGAGGCCCGTTTGTATCCACAACACAAAATTCTAACAATTTCTTACTCGAGTTGAAAGTTACTTGAAGGGTTACTGTTCCTTCTGGATGAATCTTATCGCCAGAAAAATTTATCAAGGTCACGTCAGTATCCGATAACTCTTGAATTACAAAATATTTTCTGTACAAATTCAGTGGTAAAATCGACATTGCTGCGCCAGAATCCAGTTCCATTTTAATGGAAACATCATTTAATGAAATATCAACAATGATAGGTTTATCTGATTTCTGTCGTAAACAAAGAACTGGAGCATATTCCTCCTCTACATCCTCGTGTGCTTCCTGATATTCGGCTAAGAAATGTAAACGTTGCTCTTGTCTTTTACAGACAGAACTCAGATGACCTTTGATTGAACATTTATTGCAAATGTACTCACGATATGGACATTTGTTGGCATAATGTCCCTTACCACACCTAAAACACTTTACATTTGCGCTTCTACCGCCTCCACTTCCTCCTGGAACGGCCCAGCCTCCGGGTAGTCCAGATGATCCCGCTGCAGACGCTGTATGAGAACGTATCGCAGCATTAGTTTTGCGATTTTCTTCCTGGTTTGGGACTCGACGTTTTGACACCCAATTTAATTCAGCCTCCCTTGGCTCTTGCTTCACCTCCTCATCACATTCAAGGATTCCTGCCATTGCTGATTCCTCGATTACAGCCGTATTTAAAACTTGGGCATAAGTTATGTCTTTCTTTTCACTGAACAGCCTATTTCGCACCTTCCCGGGATTGTAGCCAGTTATGAATTTATCGCTCAACTTAGTGTCGAACGCTGTGTCAAATTCGCAGTTCATAGCTAACTTATTTAATCGCGCCGACCACTCTTGCGCACTTTCGGATTTAATTTTCGTTGCCCCGTAAAACTGAAACCGTTCCACAAACACTACACTCTTTTTAGTATAGTATTCATCAAGTTTTTTTACCAGTTCTTTCAGATCACTACTTTCCGGGTTCCCCGGCACACACAGTGTTTGTAAAAGCGTATATGCATCTTGGTGCAAGCTATTCAACAATATAGCCCGTTTGATCGCATCGGTTTTTATATCGTTTGCAATGAAAAACTGATTCAAACGTTTAAAATGAACTGACCATTCATTTATTTTGGGATTGAATTCCAATTGGATTCCCATTGTCGCCATGACTGCTAAAAAAAAACTGTCTTCTTTTTACCACACTGGTTGGTTTCTTTAACCTTAGCCAAGCTTATCAATTTAATCAAAGGCACTTCACACATCCCATCCTCGTCGCCAGTTTTGCAATGTTTTGTAGTAAGGAAATCAAACAACGGGTCCCGGTTACACACAATATATTTACCAACACCACATATCATTACATGCCGATAAAAGTACCATCGCAAACTGAAATCCCCAGGTGTGAGGGTCGCACGCGCAGGTGCTAAACACATTGAAGTACGGTCCCAACGGGGCGTTATTTATACATTATTTCATACATCACAGAAACCAATTACAGAATTGCAACCTTCTCTCAGGATCATTGCGATATAGTTTTTGCACGGCTTGGTATTTATAGTCATGGTATCCGTGTCTCTTGAGTATTTTATTAACAGCACTTTTTAATAAATTGCATTCACTGGCCATAGTTCTCGATCCTATTCCTGGATTCATTCGAGTTTGGGCCAGAACATTGATGTCATTGATAGGCTCGTTTCGTCGTACATAAGGATCTCTAGGTTTGATGAATGAATTATGTGCAAGTAACGTTGTAGATAAACGTCGAAACATTTTAATATTTGGTGTGCTTTGAACGAATTTCTATCTAGTTTTATGTACACTTCGTACATATCTCTCTTCTCTTCATTTGTCTATCTTACCATATCGAATAAGTTGAATTGAAATTACTCAGAAGAGTATTCAATGACAAGTTCTTGTGACACAATAATAAACGAAGTGACAAATAATATGATATTTCTTGGTATGTTCTTTTTTATCCACGGCCTACTACTTGAAAATAATACATTCAATAAACCTAGAGTTGTGGGTATGTAAGAAAAAACAAGTCTATCAACGATATCAATGTTCTGACCCAAATTCAATTGAACCCAGAAAAAAAATCGAGAACTGTGGCCAGTGAATGCAATTTATCAAAAACTGCTGTTAATAAAATAGTCAAGAGACGCGAATACAATGATTTGAAATTTGAATACCAAGCCTTGCAAAAATTATATCGTAATGATCTCAAAATGAAGTTCGATTCTGTAATTCGTTTCGACGGAACAAATGACAAATCCAACAATAATGATTCCTCGCGAGAAGATTGAGAATGTATTGGAAGGTATTCAAGGAGACGAAATAAGCAAATGTATAAGAAGTATGGGTTCCAGAACCGCAAAGTGCATTTTACAAAATGGTGGACATTTCGAACACTTACTTCATTAATGTTCATCATTTACTTTCGAATAATCATTTGATTTTTCTTTCGTTAAATGATAGTTTCGTTTAATTATTATGAATTAGGTTTTTCACCTCTTGAAATTTGTAAATAATTATTACTTGTTTCTTGCTTTGATTCTGTTACGTTCTATTCAGTTGAAGATGAGTAAGTTGATTTTCTTATTGAAATGTATTGCATGTTGTTAATTAAACTAAAGGTACCTAAATGTAATACAGATCCGACCCAAAGAAATTTGGATAAGGGTCAAAATCACCTGAAAATCAACTTTGAATGACATTGTATGATATATCGTTGGATTTAGCGTTAAAAGTTATTTCGAAAAGCGTCATAAAATATACAGGTCCGTATTGAAAAAAATGAGGTTGAGGATGGCCCAGAGCGTACGAAACGTTGGATACAAAATCTGATTATGTCAAAATGAGGATAATTTACTGTCGAATAAAAAACTCCCGTGACATTTTTTGATAATATTCAAAATAAAGTGGGAAAAAAAGAAAAATCAAAATGACAGAATTTACTTTTCTTATGATATCTCAATAACCGGCCCTGATAGTCTCGATTCGTTTGAACTGCTTGACAATACTGCTATGAATGCAACTTTTTCTCCATTTGACCGACCTTCTAACTCTTATGGTTTAAAAGTTACCAATACAATCCTATTAAAAAAGTGGCCACCCTGTATAACGCCGTGTTTTCTTCTCTGGTCCGCTCGTACGTTTGTGATTACTGCTGTGAGCGGACTTCTAGGGGTATGGTGTCGATTAAAGTCTTCAATTTTATCTACATTTGCTATCTGGCGCAGGTCATCCAGCCGGATGTATCTGCTACTATTCGTAACAATACAAAGCGCTTTGTTTTGCAACCTTTCCAGTCTCGACATCTGCGTTTTGGAAAGGCTACAAAAAACCGGGCAAGCGTATGTTATAGCTGGTCTAATAATTTGCTTATATATTCTCAGCTTATTATCCAATGATGGGCTGGAATTACGTGCTATGAGGGGAAGCGTTCGCTTTATCGCGGCCGCTCCCCTCTGTAATGCCAGCCCTATGTGCTTATGCAAGCTCATACGCTTGTCCAGCTGCACTCCCAGGTATCGCACTGAGGGCCTCTCCGTCACTTTGCTTTGGATTTTTCAACCAGTTCCCTCAAATACTTTCGAGTTATTGGATAATCAGGGAATTTTTAATAAAAAATTATCTCTGCTGCATGGTAGTTCCCACGGGCCTCACCAAAAACATAGATTGCTTCAGTTTTCTCTTCGATAGGACGCACAAGAACCATGATAATGTCTCAAATTCGAAATAATACTAGTAGAAGTGGAAAAGTAAAATACCTAGGGGTAATTCTAGATAAGAAACTCACGTGGAATGCTCATCTAGAAAAATTATTTAACAGAGCAAGACAAACCCTATGGACTTGTAGAATAATCTGTGGGAAAACATGGGGAATGCAACCCAAACAAATGTACTGGCTTTATCTCAGTGGTGAGACCTATGGAGCGGTCATCTGGTGGAGCAAAGGGGCACAGAAGAGTGCACGAGAAATGCTCAACAACCTCCAGAGGCAAGCGTGTCTGATCATAACAGGGGCGATGTCCACCACCCCGACAGCAGCAATTTAAGTCCTCCTTAACATACCTCCTTTGAACATTTGCTTAGAGAAGGAAGCAAAAGTGTGTGTATACAGAAACCTGTATACACTGTAAATGGTATATCTTGAGATCATCGGCATACAGTAAGTGAGCGACGGAGGTAGTAGCTACAATGTCATTAATAAACATTAGGAAAAATAATTGCCCGAGGTTAGAACCTTGGGGACACCTGACGGGGGGAGGACTTCAATAGACTTTTGACCATGGAAACTGACATACTGCTTACAATTATGAAGGTAGGATTGAAATAAAGATGTGAGATTTGGAGTTAGTCCGAAATTCGAAAGATTGAGAAGAAGAATTCCATGATCAAGCCCATCGAAGGCCTTCGAGAAATCCGTGTGAATTATATCATATTGAAAGCTTCCATCGATAGTATCAGATAATTGCTCTGTGATACAAATTAAATTTGTTATCGTTGACCTTCCTTTGAAAAAACCATGTTGAACTAGGGGTGATACATGCGTATAAATGTCATCATAAAGTAGGATCTCAAAGGTTTTCGAGGAATTATTTATAATTACTATAGGGCGGTAGTTGCAAATGTCTGATTTAGCTCCCTTCTTGTAGAACGATATGATTTTAGATTCTTTCCATAGTGTAGGAAATGTATTAGTTGGAAGACATAAATCGAATAATGTACAGAAGGGGTTCACGAAGGTAGCTGCGCAATCTCGTAAAACAAAGGAGAGGATATTGTCAGGTCCACTAGTTATTTTCGGTTTTAATTTTTTTAATGAGACTAATACTTGCTCTTCAGTCACTTCATTTATTACCAACGAAGGATGATTATTGAATGAGACAGAAAAAGTGATATCTTTGGGAGTTGCATAAGACTGCTGAAAAAATTGGGCAAATGCATTAGAGATGTCTTGCGACTCAGATAGGGTTTGTTGGTTGAAGTTGAAGCTAGATGGTGAGGTGGCATTCCTTTTTTTGAAGTTCATGTAATTCCATAATGCCGAGGGATTAGAGATGAAACTTTCCTCTACATAGATGATATGATCACGATGGAGTTTTAAAATCTTTTGAATTCATCGAGATCATTTTTATCACCAGAATTTCTGAACTTTTTCCAAAATCTATGTTTGAGACGTATGTCATTGATTAGGGCTGAGTTGTACCAAGGTGGATAACTGCGAGTAGTTCTGATCTTTTTTGGCACATTCAGCTCCATAATAGAGTTCACTTCGTCATAAAAGACACGGCAAGCAGTATTTGGATCTGAAAATGTTGAAATGTTGAATGTGTCCTTAGAGATTTCATTATCCAGAACATTTGATCCCAGCCATGTATCAGTGAGTGCTACCAGGTCATAGCAGCAAGTATTCAGGTTATCATATAGTTCCTTCAGTTTAGTATTCAAACCCCTAAAATTTTGATAGTTTATGGAAATTTCATTAATTTTGATAGATATTGTAAACTTATTTGTCAAAGAAGTGGATTTATTATTAGGTAACATGTCTGAAATTAGTTGCTATTGACCGTTTAGGCCCAAATCTAATTCTAATTTGTTTAACACATTTGAGGATGACTGGCAATTCTGATGGTCCCAGGCCCCATGATCAACCGGAAAGTTAGATTTTTGGAACGTAGTTCCTTATCGCGCGTTGCGAAAGAGGGCTAGACGGAATAAATTAAGACCAAAAGTTTTAACGAGACTTTCGCTATGGTTATGAGCCGTGCGGCGTGCGCGTGTTTCTCTGTCTGTCTCTCTCTCTCTCTCTCTCTCATAGAAAGCAAGCCAGTTATTTTCGTTTCGTCTTTCTATTTCACATTGAACAGTGTGGTGTCGCGACGATTATTTTTGTTGAGTGTATACAGGTTTTTTGTACATAATAATAATAAAAAATAATAACAATAATGAATCCTGACAGTGTTTCTGCACAAGTTCCGGATATTGCTGATGGAGTTAGGTAGTAGAGATTTTATACAGACAATAATAAATGCTTATGTATTTTTAGCAAGTACGCATTATAACCTCTCTTTACTATTGTGCTAACCAAGTCATACGCGTTATAATCTCTCCATTATTGTGTGTTTAGCAAGTGTACGCGTCTTAACTTTAATAAATTTAAAAGCAAATTATATTTTAATATTACAATATTGATGCGTATGTATTTAGCAAGCCGTGCGTGTTCTAATTTCAAGCGAATATATATATATAATTAACTCTGTTGTGTTTACAAAGTCCCGCGCATCTATGACGTGTACGAAAGAATAGACAGACAGAGTGCATATATATATATATATATATATAAAAATATTATTATATCTTAAAAAAAAAAATTTATTACAATTCCTTCACTAATTAATCGAAAAAATCTGGGTGTCCCTTTGACACCTCTCAAGTTTTTTTTATTCATTGAGTTTGAGACTGTTGGTGTATTTGAGAATATTAGAATCACATACATTCTTTTCATGTTGCCCTCCGCAGTTCGGACATGATAAGGTAAGTTTGCAGTTAGTTTTAGAATGTTTGAAACCATTGCATCTAAAACATCGTAAGATTTCATTGGCGTCATAGACCTTGCAAAGGTCTAGACCGACTAATAAGTAACCATATTGAGTACATTAGAATAAAATGAGGAATTCAGCTGAAGAGTGGCCTGATATTGAGGAGAGCACAGAGTGTCGCTTTTGTCAAGACGAGGAAGAAACAGCAGAGCACATCTTGTGGAGATGCAAGGGTCTGGAACGAACAAGATTGTACAGTATGGATTACGGGCAGTTAGAGCCCAAAGACCTAGAAAAGGTATCACCGAGCGTCACCATCGACTTCGTCAGAAGCGCGAGACTTGAAGGTGAACTCGATTGAGCCACAATATATCTGAGAAGGTCGCAGTGGAGGGGGCGGTTATCGCCCCATTCGAAAAGTACCTTACCTAACATAAGGGAGAAAAACTCTTCGATTGATTCATCTACATGGAATTGAAGTTTCTACTAACTTTTGGAGAAAGTACTGGGACCAAACCAGCGCACTTACCAAATCATAGTAATGTAAATCTGTCACTTTTTTTCTGACGATCTTGGTGAAAATATAGGCCATATTTATAAAATTATTGTATTGTCATCGGTTCCCAACAAGTGTGCAAAATTTCAAATAATTCGGACGTATGGAAGTGGGTGAAAATTAATTTGAAAGATTTTGTTCCATACACATATACAGATGAAGCTCATAAAAGCGTGTAAAAAAGAAACAAAAACTATTGCAATGCATATTTTCACCAGTTGTTCGAATTATTTTTCGACCTTTTGCTATTTCACGAATTCGGTTCGTACAAACCAGAAAATGGAAGTTGAACAACACAATGGAAGCAGAGGAATCAATTTCCAGAACGGTCAATAAAATACTGTGAACTGAAGTGGACTTTCTTTAAGCTTTTAATTGATTTCCAGAACACTCAGCCACGAATATATCTAAAATGCACGTGAATTTCGAGAGCAATTCGAAAACAAAAGACCATTTTAATAAGGATCACATTTAAGTTGAGCCTTTATTTGCCTGCCGGATCTGTTTTAAGCCACTTATATTTTTAATATGAGCCTCCCGCATAGTTCGCAGCGATTCGATAAGCGTTCAGTAAATATGGAGAAATTATAAACTTCCATATAAAATTTCGTTATTGGGGATTCTTTCGATGGTTTGCAGCTTCGCAAGCTTGGTAGTCTGATTCAGTCAATGGAGAATGCGTGAGATTCGATGCAAAAAATACGGAAAAGAAATTGCCCTTCAGAAAAATATTCTATGCGACTAATGTTATGAAAAAAATAACATGAGAAGTAAAATTAATCGTATTTGTAAAAACAGTTCCCCAACCAAGTCACTTGAATAATTGTCTTATCACACAGCTTTATTATTATTAACTGGGTTGGTAGCCGTGAGCTAGATGCGCTGGCTGATGTCCAGATGATCCGAGTTCGATTCTCGGCACGGCTACTGAACCAAAAATTTATTTCTGTAGTTTCGTTGAGCGGGAGGTGATAGGTCACCAACCGAACATTATTGGTACCTACATATCAATCCTTCGGACTGTCCACGGTTACCAGCCGGGTAGTGCTTCGGATGACACTTAAAAAGCTAAGGTCCCCGTCTTCTCAACCCACACAAGTCCCTGACTTCCAAGGGTTGCTTTGCAACTAAGTTGGCGGTTAAAAACAGAAACAATTATAAAGCCTGTGGAGAAAATGAAATCTCTGGGAAGTTTTTTGGACCCTTACCTCAGATGTTACCACCATGTCCAATATTTAGTAAAGGAGTTACGCTGTATTCTGTGTAGGTTTAAAGAAGTGATAGGGCATCTTGATTTCAAACAAAAAGTAATGGTTCACCAGAGTTTAGTGGAGTCGCACTTGACGTATGGAATCAATGGGTGGGGAAGAGTATCTCGAACTTACATCAACACCCTGGAAATCTCCCAAAGGAGGTTCCTCAGGCTGATATTACATAAAGAAACAAGATATTCTACTTTACTCTGAAACCAACACCCTGGATATTAGGTAATTATTCTTTATTCAAATAGCCATTAGACAACATTCCAAAGAACAACTAATATAGTTAACACATTCATATAACACCAGAAGAAAACATGATTTTATTACACCCTGATGAACAAGGCAATAGGGCAAATGTTATAATTATTTAGCTCCCAAAATATACAACTTTCTTCCTCACGAGTGGAGTGCCGAACCCTACATCTTTGTATTAAAAAAACAATTGAAAATTTCTATACGAGCTACACCAAAAAAAACAACATGAAATTGTTGAAGAATAAAAAACGTCTGTATATGTATGTAAAATTGCATAAGTGTTATGTAAGTTGTCTAACTTAAAACTCTACATGAAATTAAATTGTACTAATAAACTTCACTTATTTTTATGTATTATCTGTATATACAAATTTTGTTTATTTATATACTGTATTCACATGTTAATAATTTACCACACACAGGGTTTTACCCTAAGTGGAATCATGATATATTCATCAATTTCTTATGTATGTGTATATATGTGTGCAGGTGCAAGTATATAAGCATATAAGACACCTTGTATTATGTGTTTTATATGTACTTTTAATGATGAATGAATAATAATTATTATTATTATAAATACTTGTTGCAAATTCATCATTGTGATGTGGCTGATTTTTGGAACGAAGTTCCTTATCGCGCGTAGCGAAAGGGGGCTAGACGGAATAAATTAAGACCAAAAGTTGTAACGACACTTTTTGCTATAGTGGTAAGCCGTGCGGCGTGCGCGTGTTTCTCTGTCTGTCTCTCTCTCTCTCATAGAAAGCAAGCCAGTTATTTTCGTTTCGTCTTTATATTTCGCATTGAACAGTGTGGTGTCGCGACGATTATTTTTGTTGGGTGTATACAGGTTCTTTGTACATAGTTAGGTAAGTAGAGATTTTATATAGACAATAATAAATGCTTATGTATTTTTAGCAAGTACGCATTATAACCTCTCTTCACTATTGTACTAACCAAGTCATACGCGTTATAATCTCTCCATTATTGTGTGTTTAGAAAGTGTACGCGTCATAACTTCAATAAATTTAAAAGCAAATTACATTTTAATATTACAATATCAATGCGTATGTACTAAAATTGAGCCTACTGATTAAGTTTATATTACATTATATTTGTTAATAATAAAAAAATATTATAACTTAAAAAAAAAAAATATTACAATTCCTTCACTAATTGATCGAAAGGATCCGGGTGTCCCTTGACACCTCTCAAGTTTTTTTTTAACAGCTTTTTCGGAAAGAGGTCAAATAAGGCAGTATAATGGATATTCAATTAAAATCCGATGTTGGAAGGGGAAACCTTCTCAAATGGAAATATTTTTCAGAAATGAAAAAAATTGACGATAATGAATGGAGCTGTAAAATAGCTCCATTTAGTTTCACTTGTTCGTTCGTTCGTTAGGGTCAAATCTTGCAAGTGAATTTGGACCGACTTCTAGTAGTTCGATTGATTAGAAATTTGACAGGTATTCATAACTCCGATGACAATGCATTATGAAATTTTTCAGGGTCAAAAAATTAAATTTTTGTCAGAATTTAAATTTAAGATGGCGGTCGAGTTTCGTGATTATGGTCCGATTTGATTCAAAATTGGAATGTGGGGATTTTCGGGGTCGGAGATTATGAAATTTTTGTGAAATTTCATAAATTCAAGTTGGCGGCCACAAGATGGAGGACGAGTTATGTGATTATGGTCCGATTCGATTCAAAATTGGTATGCGGTGATTTTCGCGGTTGGAGATTTTGATTTTTTTGTCAAAATTAAGTTGGCGGCCCAAGATGAAGGACGAGTTTTCTGATAATGGTCTTATTTTATCAAAAAGTGATGTGGGGTTTTAGGTTCGGAGATTATGAATTTTTGTCAAAATCTATAAATTCAGGATGGCGACTTCAGGATGGCGGACGAGTTTTGTGATTATGATCAGATTCTATTCAAAATTGGTGTGTGGGAGTTTTTGGGGTCAGAGATCATGATTTCTCTCAGCTCAAAACTTACAGGGGAAATACCTTGTGATTAATAACGATGCACTATTAGAAATGAACAGATTAAGGCGAACTAACTGAAAAGCAAAAAATAACATAACTAAGAAAAAATATTTCCAAAGACAAGCTTTCATTTTAGCCGTGTACTGAAACGTATAAAATAAATCACCGCTGAATTTTTCATTGGGCAGTGATTAGTTGGTTAGTAAGAACTTGTAAAAGTATTAATTTTATTACAATTTGCGCGACAAGCTTTTTGAACCATATAATTCATTAAAAAATAATTGAATCATTGTCAGCGATGACTTAAACTATTTTATACGTTTAAGTACACGGCTCACATGAAGGTTGTCTTCAAAAAGTTTTTATCATTATTTTTCCATAATATCTTCAGAAAACAACCACTTTTCTGGCACTATGCCAAAACTGTAAGTTGCAGTATATATATATATATATATATATATATATATATATATAAACAGCGGGAAATAACGGGGATCTTCAGTCAGCACAAGTGTTGAATTATGAAAAACTCTTTAAAGATTTCAAGGCCATTTTATAAAAAGGCGAGGAATATTCCATTCTTTCCGGCTAATTTGAAAGTTTTGAAGCTCTTAATGGCCCATTTGATCTTTTGGGTGATGAAGATTTTCCCCGCTAGGCTCCTGCTGGTTCTGTTGGGGTTGGTGACCACCCCTTCCAGCTGAGTACTTTGCAGTGTGCCTTCAATTACTTTGGACCCAGGAAAGTGTGTCCGGATGAGAACACTTATGATTTGTTCTTCAGATAGAACTTTCTGGAGGCCTAGGGCTGAGGCTTATTCCGTAATCCCCCCCACACATTTTCCTCCATGTTCCTTTTTTTGGTTCTGAGTTCCTTCTGTACCCAAAAAGGGCCGCTCTGCAGTCTTCCCAGTTCCCAGACTTCTAGCTCTATTGAAGAGTTTCCTAACTTTTTTCTAAGTTTGACTAGCTCTTTTTTCCACCAAGGCACATCTCTATTGACTGCCTTTTGTTTTTTTGAAGCTGCTTGGAGGCTGTATCTAGTTCCTCAGCTGAATCGATGGATATATGTTGGTCCTCCAACTGCCACTCGAGATACTCTTCATAAGCATCCCAGTTGGGTATCATGTATCCCTCGAAGCGTGTTTCCGATGACTCCAAGTCGAATTTTATGTAATGATGATCCGACATCAAGGAGTCATCAGATACGTACCAGTTGTGAATGTGGTTTTTTATAAATGGATTTAGCAAGGGTTGGGTCGAGAACCTCTTTTCTGATCTTTTCTCACTTATAACAATCCATTTTGCCTAAACTTGACTTGGATCAACTTCAGATAAATTCATAGTCTAAAAATAATTACTACGCCACCTATCTTCACTTTTTAAAATTCATAGAATATTTGATGACCATTACCTATTTCAACAAAATTATCCACTTCGACAGAACAAGTATTAGCAAGGAGATGCCCTTCTATACACCATTCCAAGAAATTAATCTACGATAACCTTCGTTATATTTATCAGTATGCACTTTTTTCAATGTTTATGTATGTCAGTGATGTTTTGTTCAGTTTTGTGGAAAGTCTTCTATTAACTTTCACGATGATCAACCTTGTATCGTTTTGATGTACATTTTAGGGTGTCTGAAGATGGCAAAATACTTTGCCGACATGCATTGCTAATTTCTTTCCCAGAAATAAAAGCCTCTTACTCTGGAGCAGAATTCAGTTCTTCTACTTAATCATTGTTTGAAGCTTATTTTTTGTGGAGTAATACCATTCTTGGCAGTTTTTTGTATAAGGTTGTTTTTCCCAAAAAGTGTCAAAAATTTTAATTAATAATTTTTAATATTTTCTAAGCTATTTTTTAAGTTAATAAATATCTTTTCAATGAGACGTGACGGATTTAAATTATTTTTTTTCTGTTCTAGGCATCCCTAAATATACAGAGTGTTAGTGAATAAGTGCGACAAATTTCAGGAGGTGATTCTGCATAGAGAAATAATGACAGTTTGCTCCATAACTTTTGTCCGCAAATGGTTTGTTTTCCGAGATACTGGGTGTTGAAGTTTTTCTTAGAAACTGACTATTTATTTATTGCTTTGAAACCGGTCGAGATATGCAAATGAAATTTGATGAGTTCTAAGTGCTAATTATTGCGCATTTTTTGACATGCAATTAAGAATTTTATGTTCATCATTGGCGAGCATACGGGTAATGATCTCAATTTTTTTAAAGAAAAAATGATACGCCACTGAGATATTTCAAATTGATAATCATTTTTGAATTCTTCGTTCAATTTGTGACAAAAAATCTCTCGTGCCTTTTTTTGTATGGGGCGCAAAAAATAAAACATCTCAACGCGTATTTTACATTTCTTCAATACATTATCAAGAACTATCTAATACAATAACGTTAAACCAGAACAATAACAGAAAATAACACTGATAAATAAATAGGCGCAAAGCTATAACAAATGTTCAAAATCACTTCCCTCAGACGTGATACAAGATTCAACTCTTCGCCTCATTGATTGTCGTATTCGCGCAAATATTCCTGGTGAATTTCTTATTGTCTCACAGCCGGCTATAATTCGATTCCTCAGGTCTTTAACATTTTCGACGGGAGTGGAATAAACTAATGAATTAAGAAAACCCCAAATGCAAAAATCTAGAGCATTTAAATCCGGAGATCGAGCAGGCCAATGTTCCGTACCTCCCCTACCTATCCAACGATTTGGATATACTGTATCTAAGTGATTACGTACAATAATGCTCAAATGGACTGGTGCACCATTATGCATGAACCAGAAGTGTTGTCTCAGCTGCAGAGGAATTTCTTCAAGGAGAACGGGTAACTCTTCCTGTAGGAAATTAGGGTGAGAGTCGCCTGTTAGTCGTTGTGGGAGGAAATATGGACCAATTAAATGATCATCAAGTACCACAAGCCATACATTAACTGAAAACTGATGCTGAAAATGAACTTCAAAGATTCCATGTGGATTTTCCTCAGCCCAGAAGTGATTGTTATGGAAATTTCGTATAATCTGTCGTCCAAAATTAGTCTCGTCAGTAAACAAAACGACATTTAAAAAATTATGAATTTGAGCGATTTGATGAAGAATCCAATGGCAAAAAACTAGGTGCGGAAAAAAGTCTCTAGGTAGTAGAGCTTGCACACGTTGAATATGAAACGGATATAATTGCTGTTCTTTAAGAATTTTTAATACTGTGAATTTGCTTACATTCAGTATGTTAGCAATTTTTCGAGTACTTGTTTCAGGTGACTCCGCAATTAACTCGAGAACTGCTTCTTCTAGTTGTACAGTTCGTACTTTTCGAAGGCGCCCGCAGTCAGCCGTTTGTTTCTTAAATGTACCATTTTCGCGCAAACGTTGGTGAAGACGAGCAAATATTGTGTGATGGGGTACCCTACGTTCTGGATACAACTCAGCATAGAATCGTCGAGCTTGCCGACCATTTCCATTACTTCGACCAGAGACGAAATGCATGTCTGCCAATTCCGCATTGGTATAATTTTCCATTCTTTTCGATAAAAGAAAAATTAATTACTTATTATCATTGATGTTATACCAAACTAAAAGCTTAAGAATGAAGAAACGCTAATCCGACATTTCGTTGAAATATTCGTATTTAACAGAATGTTGACAGTAGCCTACTAGCATCGCTACTAGATAATGAATTAAAGTAATGACAAATACGCGTTAAGATGTTTAATTTTTTTGCATAAAAACGGCGCCCCATACGAAAAAAAGGCAGGACAGATTTTTTTGTCGTAACTTGAACGAGAAATTCAAAAATGTTTTTTAATTTGAAATATCTGAGTGGCGTACCAATAATTTCTTTAAAAAAATTGAGATCATTACCCGTAGAATACTGATCATAGCCGGTGATTTGAATGTGAATTTCATCGCCCCTTCAGCCCATTTAACAACTTTAACAAACTTACTCACTTCGTTAGATACTCATCACAATCTCTGATGTCACGAGAATCGGTACAGTTAGCTCCACTTGCATTGATAACATAATCACCAATTTGGACGTTGATCAATTTGATACTCAGGTACTGGACCCCTGCTTATCAGATCTCCTGGGCCAAGTGATGTATTATAATTCCGATATAGAACTCGTGAAAAGAATTATCTATAAAAGAAAAATCAGCCTCTCTGGCATTGAAAAGTTACGGTTTGATCTCGAAAATCTTTGTTGGGATATTTTTCTGATCAAAGATCCTAACACCGTGACTGATTACTTTATTAATTCTTTAAATCTCCATATAAAAAAAATATTTCCTCTGAAAATAACCAGGGATTGAAATGAACAAAAATCGCCTGTTTGTTGGTTCAATGAAGAATTAGTTAACAAACGTCAAACACTCTCTAACGTGAAACTGATTCATAATGTTAACAAGGATAGGTGACCTGGGATGCATACACTTTTTTACGTAAGGATTACAGGAATTCCATCATCGAAACAAAAAGGTTAGCGTATGAAACTTTTTTGAAAACTTCTCGACATCAGCAGAGACTCCTGGAGATTAATTAACTTCGAGTGTAACAGAAATCCATGGAAGAAAATGGAGTCCACTATCACGGAATCTGAATTCAATGATTATAATTATTTCAGCAATATTGCTAAAAAATTGATCTCGTCTCTACCTGAGACGAATCACGAACCTATGGAATACTTGAAGAAGCTCAGATCACCTGTAAATTATTTCTGTTTTTTCCCTGTAACTCCCGAGGAAGTGATGGACACAATTGAATCTTTGAAGGATTCAAATTGTCTGGATTTCTATGAACTGAACAGCGCGGTGATTAAAGCTATAGACGATATTATTGCTTCTCCACTTTCAATTTTAATCAATGATTGCTTATCTCTAGGAGTTTATCCAGATGCACTGAAGATTTCAGTTGTTTTGCCATTGCTAAAAAAAAGGGATCCCCATCTAGCAGAAAATTTTTGCCCCATTTCCATAATTCCCGTTATTGCGAAAATCATAGAGGCGCTAGTTAAAACAAGGTTGATATCCTACCTGGAAACAAACTCCTTGCTGTGTCCTGAGCAATTTGGCTTTAGAAAAAATAATTCAACTACGAGAGCTATTCTGAGCGTTATTTCGAATGTAGTTGATGGACTCGAGAAGGGGGAGCATTCTTTTTTAACGCTTTGTGATCTGACTAAAGCTTTTGATTGTGTATCCCATGATATATTACTTCGGAAACTTTTCTGTTATGGAATTCGTGGACTTCCATTGGAATTTTTTAGGTCTTATTTGCATGGGCGATCTCAGTGTGTTTCGGTTGAAGGCGCCAAATCAGCATTAATGCAAATCGTCCATGGGGTTCCACAAGGCTCTGTTTTGGGACCAACCCTATTTATTTTGTATATCAATGATTTGTATTATCATATATTACCGAAAAAAATGCATTATCTCTGCTGACGACACCACACTGATAGATCGTAATAGTAAATTAGAGGAACTGATTGACTCTTCCAAACTCACCTTGCAAATGACAAATGATTGGTTCTGTTCAAATAAGCTTATGCTCAATTCTGCTAAAAATCAGAATCTTATTATATCTTCTAACTCCTCACTAACAGGTGGGGAAAGTGCCAAGTTACTTGGTATATCCATTGATGACAAACCCAACTAGATGTGTCACGTGGAAAATCTGTCGAAAAAATTATCAAGCGTCACGTTCTTGATTCGCAGATTGAAAAACCTTGTCGGTGCAGATACTGTAAGAGCCAGCTATTTTGGACTTTTTCACAGTCATATGACTTGAATTGTCTTGTGGGGTAATTCGTCCCATTCAAACAAAATATTTGTTTTACAAAAAAGGGTTATTCGAGTAATATCAGGGGCGAGATACAGAGATCACTGCCATGCTCTATTTTTCATCATCAGATCATGCCTCTTCCTACCGCTTTCATATATTCCACTCTGCTTGAAATACATAAAAAAGGCTCAGATTTTACTCTTTCAGCGGACACGCATCAGCACCAAACAAGGTCAGGAAACCTCTTGAGAACACCAAGATATAGACTCTCTGTATCACAGAAAAATTCATTGAATATAAACCTATATAATAAATTACCTTTGGAAATAAGAAATATGAACTTTTATAATTTCAAGAGATCAGTGAAATCTTGTCTACTGATGAACTGTTTTTACTCCGTGAAGGACTTTTTGAACTATAATTTTAACGTGGATGATCTAGGCTTTTAATGTGTTTGTCAATTCAACTTTTATACCCCTTTCTGTATTGTTTACAATGACTGAGTTCTGAGTTTAACTTATTTTATTCCTGTGTTGTAATGTGATGTATAACCGTGGAAATTTAGTCTTACTGTTTTAACTTGTAACTTTTAACTTTAAATTAATTTTTTTTCTCAAGGACCTGCTACAAATGTATTTATATATATGGGCGTAGTTAATGAATCTCCCTCTCTCTCTCTCTCTCTCTATGCGCGTCAATGACGAACATACAATTCTTAAATGTCAAAGAATGCGCAATAACTACTTTCCAAAACTCACCAGAGTTCATCTGCATATCTCGACCGTTTTCAGAGCAATATATAGTCAGTTTTTAAGAAAAACTTTAACACCCCGTATCTCGGAAAACGAAGCATTAGCGGACATTAGTTATATAGCAAACTGTCATTATTTTTTCATGCAGAACACCCCCTGAAGTTTGTCCACTTATTCACTAACACCCTGTTGAGAAAGACATGTTTGACAAAGTATTAGACGTGTAAACTAGTGTTATCAATCAAATGTCTCAGTTTTATATGTAAAACTTGAAAAAGTTATAAGTAATCGGGAATCAATGACGCTCAAACCAAATTACTCTTAAAAATATATTGAGCGATTAAAGCTTCCGAGATGATGAATAGTTTTGGCCAAATAATGATACACAACAAACTTTCAAAAATGTATTCAAACAACTATTTGTCGTTGAAACAGATCTTGTTACATTCGAGCCTCCAGGTGGTATGCGGTAAAGATCAGATACCATTGAAAATATAGAAACATACAATAACACATTCAGATGGTATTATATGTTATTAACAGGGTAATATGAGAATAGGTGTAAGTTATACACCATACAAGTACGTATTGCAAACGCTGCCGCCCATTCATTCTCTAAGCCAGGTACAGTAACGAAATGTGTTAATATGTTGCTTATAGAAAATGTGGTGATGAACGTTGTTATACTAGGTGTTTCATATGCACTGCATTATAACACTAAATAGGATTATTTTCAAATCACTATCACAGTGCAAATTTGTGATTATTTCAGAATTGAGAAAAAATCAGTGCGTGTAACCTTTACGCGCCGTTGAAATAAAATATCGATTGAACTAAAAATAAATATTACAATTGAACTAAGAATAAATAAGTCATGTTAGAGTTCAATAGTGTATATATTGATAATATAATTTACAGTGAGCACTATAAAGTTATACACTTATTTACATCGAGCGTTACAATTACAAAATTTCAATTATTATTAAAATTTGAATATGAAATTGAAGGTTTATGATAATTTAAAAAGACTTGTTCTTCTGTGGGCTTTCCTCTTATTTATTCATTATTTGAAATAGTTGAATAATAACTATGAATTTGAATTTTGTAGATGTATTCCTTGATTGTCATGAAAATAAATCATATATTATATATATTATATTTATAAATGACATAACTATGTGGTCATGAAATATATTTTGAATTCTAATAGAAATGGTGATTAGTTCGTGATTTCATCAACTCTTACTTGTCTTGATAATGAAAATGAAACATTTTCAGTTACTAAATAAGATAAATTTTTCTTTTCAATTATTTGACTGAACTCAGAATATCCTTTCTACAAAGTTAATTCAAATTATAGTTATATAATATATATATATATTATTATATATCTTTTTTCGGAATAAGGGCCTTAGTCAGTCTATATATTTTTTATTTCATTCGACGTTTCGACATTGTTTATTCATCTTTAGGTAAAATATAATTCAACTATTAATTTGATGTTTCATGATCGAATGAACGTTGTTGAACGTTGTTGATTCAACAACGTTCATTCGATCATGAAACATCAAATTCAATGAAAGAATAATAGTTGAATTATATTTTACCTGAAGATGACATAAACAATGTCGAAACGTCGAATGAAATAAAAAATATATAGACTGACTAAGGCCCTCATTCCGAGAAAATAAAGAAGATAAACAATGTGGTCAAGAAATTAAGAAAAATATATATATTGTGATGTTAGGAAGGACCAGTAATATATTTTAAAGATAAAAAGAAATAAGTTCTTAATGAACCACAAAAATAATAATACTTAATAGTTAGTAGTTCATGAGATATTTTTTTACATTTTTTTGAGATTATATTTCCTTTATGAAGCCTCTGTATAACATTGATAGGTATATATATATATATATATATATATATATATATGTAAATATACCATAATGCAATCATTTCTTGCATTTTCAAAAATGATTACAACCTATAATTGGTTGAAATACAACAAAAAGTCTAGATTTACAAAATTATTCTGGATTAAATGTGATCAACAAAATTATAAGGTTGAAACATACAGTATATGAAATTGCATCTAACTAAAATTAGCCAATGGGAGAACAAGAAACTTTTTGATGAAAATAGCCAATCAGGGAACAGAGATGGTGAGATAAAATATTTGAAATTGTGGAAAAGTAAGAACTGAGAAACGTCAAAGATAATTATGATCAAATATTGTATTTAGTTTATGAAAATGTAAAATATGTTAGTTGATAAGTTTTCTTAAATAACACCAAATGAGTGATAGCGTGACAAGAAAGTGCGCGATTTTGAAAATTCAAATAAATTGGACAAAACAGAAATGGTATCCAGGAAAAAAAAACAAAGGAGGGAAGATTGAAAAAATTTTAGAAGGAAGCCAGGTAGAAAATTTGAGAAAAAAGGAAATTGAATATTTTCACGAATGACAAAGTAGTTTGCCAAAAATAACAAACCAATTCATTTTCTGGATAATTCTGACACAAAATAAATAGCATAAAAGAAGATCACCTTCTTGGACTCCACATTAAAACTTGTCCAAGCTGATTTCGGGGATTTTCGATGGTTCCTTTGCAAATGGAGAGTTCCTGAGAGGGAGTGGATGAAGCAGGATTTCAGATTATTGGCAGGTATTGCATCAGCGACAGTTCCAGCTCCAGGTATAAACTCTTTAGAGCAAATCACAAACTGAATCACTTTACAACGTAAATCATATATCTGAAGAACTCTATTTTATTTTGGTATTGAACTATAAAAGAATTCTTCCAACCCAAAAGAAAAAGTGAGGTTATGTTTAGGTATCCATCACTTTTTTCATTATTTTCTATGAAAATTTGTCAATTGACCATAGTTTTAAGTTATCATCGCAGGCCAGGTTAATGTAAGTTTTCCTGAATAAAGCAAATAATTGTTTTTTGATAATTTTGGTTATTTTCCACAATGACATGCTAATATTTCACCTATAAACACTGAACTGAAATAGTTCAAGTGACATCAAGATAGGCAGTGGCTCTGTTGCCAGTACCGACTCCTGAGGCGAAGGCGTACCAACTGAGTTTAGTCGTGGTAAGAAAGGGTAATAACAATTGGCAGCAACGTGGCGAGAAAACAGTAACGTTAGCTGGCAATGATTATTTCATAACAATTAGCTATTATCATATCACAATATAACAATTGGCTTTCCCATCGCGGAGCTGAATTGCCTACATAAGTATTAGAGGTATATCAAAATCGGAATCAAAATATTTATACAGGGAAAAAAAAATTCACACCAATTATCATTATATAACAATTTGGCGCCGCAACGCGGGGCAATAAGGAGCGAATATATTTGAGAGTGAAATAACAACTATTGTTATTTCATAACAATATTTATTTAGGGGGTGATTCCTTGTCGAAAATTAAAGGGTGTCTTTCATGTAAACAGAAGCTCTTAGGCCTTCCCTTGAAAAGTTACACGATTCCAAAAATGAGAATTTTTTTCTTCTTGGAATTGCTGAAGAGTTGAAGAACTGGCATTTTGTGGGCATGTTCTACCAATAAAAAGTCTAATAAATATTTTGTTAATTTTGCTGTGATCTTTTAAAGGGGTGGAACATGCAACTCCTATTCCATTCTTTACCAGAACTTTTTAACGAACCATTTCTCAATTTAAAAATAAAAAACTTCTTTAACTCTTATGTTGTGCCGTAAAAGCAATAGTTTTCTAATAAAAAATAAAATGAACGGACCTTCTGTAAATGGAATAGAAAAAACCTAGTAGGTGTCTGTCACGTTTTGTTTACACAACTTGTGACTTCATTCGTACTATTTTAAAATTATTCCGCTTGTTTGAACTTTAAATGTAGGCATGTACCAGTACCATATCTTGTTTTAATAGAATATCAAATTAAAAATACAAACAAATCAAAACTTATGTGTATTACAACAAAGAAAAAGGCAACAAGATCAAACAGAACGGAGTTATAAAAACTGCTCGAAGTGACCACCTCCAACCATTAGACAGGAACAAGTCTTCGTCTCATAGACTGGCACAAACGTTGAAATATTCCTGGTCTGTTTTGGATTGTCTCGCAGGCTGCAATGGTGCGATTCTTTGAATCATTCACACCTTCAATGGGATTCGTCTAAACCAAGAACTCCAGGTGACCACAGATGCAAAAGCCCAAGGGGTTTGATTCTGGAGATCTGGGAGGCCAAAGTTGAGGTCCTGCTCTGCCTATCCAACGATTTGGATACACGTCGTCCAAGTACCGACGAGCAGTTATGCTGAAATGGACTCCCGCACCATCGTGCATAAACCATATTCGTGGTCGAATAGCTAGTGGAACATTTTCAAGTAAAATGGAAAGCTGCTCCTGGAGAAAATTTGTATAGGTTGCACCAGTTAGCCTCAACGGTGGAAAATACGGTCCAATAATATTTTCGCCAATAATTCCGACCCACACGTTAAGTGAAAATTCATATTGATACCGACCTTCTTGAATTGCATGTGGGTAATCATTGAGCATTTTGGGTAATCATTTGGAGACTCCATTGACAAAAGTTCTACTCGATGGAGAAAATCTCGCCGCAAAATTGCCTGGACTCGTTGAATATGGTAAGGATACAATAGGTGATCCTTTAACATTTTCCAGATTAGTTCATTGCGAACATTAAGTGTGTTAGTAATTTGTCTTGTACTCAATTCCGGACGATCTTCAATCATATTGGAAACCTCTTCTTCCAGTGTCACCGTTCTTATTGCTCGTGGACGACCACAATCAGTTGTTCGTTTTTGAAAAGTCCCTCTTTCACAGAGACGTTGGTGAAGATGTGCAAAAATTGTGTGATGAGGTATCACACGCTGAGGATACATCTCTGTATTGAGCCGTCTAGATTCCAAAGAATATCCATTGGTACGACCATACATAAAATGCATATCGGCCATTTCAGCGTTAGTGTAATTATTCATATTGAAGATTCAAAAGACACAACTGAACTATCAACTACTACATAGACATCAGAGCGACTTGACAGCCACCTAATAGATTTTTTTCGATTTCAAAATACTATGATTGAAGTCACAAGTTGTGCAAACAAAACGTGACAGCCACCTACTAAATTTCTTCGATTCCATTTACAGAAGATCCGTTCATGCACAATGATGTATTTTATTTTTTTATCAGGAAAGTATTGCTTTTACGGACACAACACAAGAGTCAAAAAAGTTTTGCAATGAATTGTTCTTTTCAACATTATTTTTAATTGAGAAATTTTGTTTCTTAAAAAGTTCTAGTAAAATTGGAATAGGGGTTGCATGTTTCACCACCTTAAAAGATCACAACAAAATAAAAAAACTATTCATAGGTAGCCTTTTTATTGGTAGAATATGCACACAAAATGCTATTTCTTCAACTCTTCAGCAGTTTCAAGAAAAAAAAAACATTTTCGACAAGGAATCACCTCCTGAAAACTTTCGCACTTGTATATATGAGTGGGAAGTTTTTGCTGTATATATGGGTGGGAAGTTAGGTACAAAACTAGGTGGGGTAAGCAGCAATGAAAAAGTTAACTCTTAAAGGTTTATCTAAGCTTTCGGAAATGTTTCTATCCATCATCAGGAAAAAACTTTGTTGAGGTTGGTTTCATGATATTAAACATATTCATCTAACATAGTGATACAGAAGAAAAACAAAACGTAGATCAAGGAATGAAACGAAGTTCAAAGTTAATACAAACACATTTACATTGTTTAAAATTATATAAATATAAAGGGGCACTCTATGTGGTCTGGCAAGTCAAACTCTTTTTTAATTTTGTTTTGAGTTGACTGTCTTCAATTCAATTTTACTTTCTGAAAAAGTTTATTGTATGAAATTTGTTGTTTGCTGGTAAAATTTTGAGAAGTTGATTCATTTGTCATAGAAATCAATGTATTTTTCAATGTCACTAGAGAACATTCAAGTTTGTTAATTAGGTTATGATTTGAAGAAATCTCAATATTCAATTATTTTGTTCCTAATTCGTAGTTAGTTTCCCTCATATTAGAGCATGTTTCCCGTCTAAGCAATAGGTTTTCTAGCGGTCTTATCGAAGCTGTAATGTGGCCAGGTAGGATCCCTGATTTTCTACATTATAACAGGAAGCATTGTCTATTCATACTCTTTAGTAGCGAGTTTCATCTTCGTTATAGGCCAGGATTTAAAATCATCACCGTAGGTCATCTTGATGTTGTGATAGAACCCCATGTTTGTTGTAAATGGGTGGGTAGTATTTGCTGAGTAGTTAGGTACAAAACTAGGGATATTGGGGTAAGCAGCAATGAGAAAGTTAACTCTCTAAGGTTTATCCAAGCTTTCGGTAATGTTTATTTCCATCATCAAGGAAAAACTTTGTTGAGGTTGTCACACCACATATATTTATATAATTTTGAACACTGTTAATGTGTTTGAATCAACTTTGAACTTCGTTTTATTCCTTGATCTACGTTTTTTTCTTATGTATCACTATGTTAGATGAATATGTTTAACATCATTGAAACCAACGTCAACAAAGTTTTTCCTGATGATGGAAATAAACATTTCCGAAAGCTTGGATTAACCTTAAAGAGTTTACTTTTCCACTGCTTACCACAATATCCCTAGTTTATTATACATATATAAGTGTCCGGCATAAAGTTCGCAGCATATGAAACACCTTTTTAATATTGATTTCTCAAAAAAAAAGTCGTGATAAAAAGCTTTGATTCATCCCAAACCTGAAATGCAAACACCAACATTGAATTTTATACGACCCTATACGAGGGAGATAGAAAAGCATGCTTTGTTTTCAAAATAATATGATCCTGTCACTTTATTTCTCACGGTAGAATTCAAATTCATGGGGAAATATTGTTCAAAATCGAATGTTGATCCAGAAATTCGAATCATGACCAATTTCATATTCCAACTTTTTTCCTCATTTTTTCCTCATCGCCCTGTACAACATAAGGAATATTATGCTAGACGAATGGTATATCAAAAGATATTATGATATCACTCCCTGAATGTTTTCTCATTTCCCCCTCCCATCGGAAAATCACATTAATTGAATTATGTGACGGAATTTCACAAAATCTTGCTGCAAATAGTAAATAAAACTGAATTGTCTACAAGGTATGATGCCAGAATGAAAATGAATTTATTTTCACACTACGAATAACATTTTTTCGACAATCAGGAATTGTAAAATATGACCATTTTTGTATAGTTTTTTTTTCAAGCAAGACATCAGAATGCATCTACAATACTTTATTGAATTTTTTGCAGCATTCAACGTACAAAATTAGGGTTTCAATCCACTCGAAAAATTTATTCACGTATTATTTATGCATTTCGAAATATGTAAGTTGTTACATTCGGCTTCGATAGCAATACCCAGCTTCCATGGTTTTGTTCTTTGAATTTTACTGTAAATGATTGAGATACAGAACATTTGCCGATCACAGTTGGCTTTGAAAACTAATTCATTTCTAATTGTGAACAAACCATTTTTGACGCATCAAGAATAACCCATAAATCTTAAGAGTAATTTCAGTAGTTTTTCAATTCAATCATGGCTGCTCGACTAAGTATACAGGAGAGAGTGGAGATTGTAATGATACATGGTGACAATTATCATACTTGTAGAGATACTTCCAATATTTTCAATGTAAGACATCCCGGTAAAAACGTTCATAATTCGACAATCACAAGAATTTTGAAAACATTCAGGGAATCTGGATCGGTTTCGAAACAATACAAAGTGACACATAAACGACCGATAACTGAATATGAAGAAACTATTATGAATACTATGCTGTCTACGATTGAAAATCCAAGAATGTCATTATCGCAAAGAGGAGAAAATCTTGGTATATCCGATCAATCAATGAGGAGAGTTCTAGGTAATAATGAATTCAAACCGGATAAACCAAAATTCATACACACTTTGAAACCGAGAGATCCGGATAATCGCTTGGATTTCTGTTTCCGGTTTCAGTCTATGATGGAAGATAATGGGTTAGTCAGCTCCCAGAATTGCAGGTGGTGGGGAGATAATAATCCATATTTTAGGATACAATGTAGAGACCAATATCACTTCAAAGTTAACGTCTGGTGCGGAATTCTTAATGACATTATTGTTGGGCCAGTATTTTTCAGACTACCACTGAATTCTGCAATATACTTAAGAATGCTGCAGACGTTTCTCTCCGATTATTTAGATGATATTCCTCTGGACATGAGAGCTGGAATGTATTTTCAATCTACGCTAAAAGTGAGAAGGTGGTTAAACAGATAATTTCCAAATGGATTGGAAGATATTCCAATAACGCTTGGCCCGCCCGGACACCTTTGGATTTGTTCTTATGGGATATTTCAAACAGAAGGTATATTCAAGAAGACCCTTTCAAAATATACATCATTTCAAGAATACTAGGAGGGATTGTATTCGGGGAATAGCTCTCCAGATACTAAGAAATGTGCATGATGCAATGCACCGCAGTACTATGCAGTGTATTGAGAATGGAGGACTCCACGTAGAATAAAGCATAGGACAAATTTGTTTAAAAAAATGTTATTTGTATTGTGAAAATAAATTAATTGGCATTCTGGCATCATACCTTGTAGACAATTCAGTTTTATTTACTATTTGCAGCAAGATTTTTGAAATTCCGTCACATAATTCAATTAATGTGATTTTCCGATGGGAGGGAGAAATGAGAAAACATTCAGAGAGTGATATCATCATATCTAACAATATACCATTCGTCTAGCATAATATTCCTTATGTTGTACAGGGCGATGAGGAAAAAATGGGAAAAAAAGTTGAAATATGAAATTGGTCATAGGTGGCTATGATTCGGAATTCTAGATCAACATTCAATTTTGAACAATATTTCTCCATGAATTTGATTTCTACCGTGAGAAATAAAGTGATGGGATAATATTATTTTGAAAACAAAGCATGCTTTTCTACTCCCTCGTATGGGGTCGTATAAAATTCAATTTTGGTGTTTGCAATTCAGGTTTGGGATAAAGCTGAGGTTTTCATCACGACTGATTTTCATTGAGAAATCAATAATAAAAAAGTTTTCCGTATGCTGCGAACTTTATGCCGGGCATTATATATATATATATATATATATATATATATATATATATATATACGATGCGTGAGTGGTGATAGCTGCTTCTATTTTGAGAAAGAAAAAAATGTCTCAAATAAGAGTTGTAGAGAGCAATGGAAGTTATGTTCCAAACTTGACTACCAACATACAGGATGTCCGATAAATGTATGACTTATCAAAGTTATGTTTTTTTAAATGACCCTATATATTTTCACACGATTGAATTCCTTCGGAAATGTTTCTCAAAAATATAAGGTTGTATGGGTTTATACCAGGTGGTTCGGAAGTTATGGTGGGATTTGTGTCACAAAATAGGTTCATTCAACATAAAATATCTCAAAATCAATCATTTGGAAGAAGAAATGGTGTATTTTCATTTCCTCTTCATAATTTTATCGAATGGCGCTTTTCCCTTACAGGGGCAACCAAAACTCGAAATAACTTTTTTTAAATGGAGCACTTTGTAAATAAGGCCATTCCAGAATAGTCTATACTTACGAACTTGATTTCCATCAGAAACGTATCTAATTGAAAAGGGAAACATTCTCAATTGAATATTGAATATGAAGATTTTTCTGTGAATTGAAAAATCCACGATAAAAATGAATTATTTGTTGAAATGTCTAACAGATAACAACATTTCCCCGGCTAAAGCCACGCTGGATATTGAACTGCATCTGATAGAGAAACCAAAAAAAAAATAAATTCAAATTTGCATTTTCATTCCGATACTTATTTGATTTTAATTCCAAAAGAGAGTACTCACCAGAAATCTTGAGGAAAGTATGAAAAAGTCATCATAACAGCAATAATAATTTTTTCATCCAATGCTGGCCATAAAAGGTAACAAAATACACTTAAACAATTCAAAAAAGCGTAAATTCACAGCAGATGTTCAAACAATCTCCCATTTTGAGCTATGAACAAATGAAGTATATGTACAATTGCTCTTCAAACTTCAATTAAAGTTGATCTTGTAATAGAGCGAAAAACTTCTTTAATTCTATATCTTCTAAGTGTCGTTAGTTTCTCGTGGTAGACCATTTTCAACCGACGAAACCAAAAAAGAGGAGGTTCTCTGGTCGACGCGTATTTTTTTTTAAGTATGATCACGCATAACTTTTTACAGAGCAGTTCGATTCCGATTATTCTTTCTTCATCGGATAAGGTGTACTTCAAAGTTGGTCCCATTTGAATTTGAACAAAAAAATCCATCCCTAAGGGTAGCAAGATGGAGGATATTGATCGTTCACCCTCTGAATTTTGGTCCGTTAAACGATTATATCAGGCATAGTGTAGTGGGTTTTCCGATTTGGATGATTTTTTTTTTATTAGATAGGGTATACCTCATAGTTGATCATATTTCAATTTGAAATGAAATTATCCACCCCTATGGGTAGAAAAATAGGGGATGATTGATTTTTCACTTGTGGTCATTGGCACACATATGTAGTTGACATTGACAGATCCTCCCACATCCATCACGAAAATTACATTCTATGAAAGGATGGAATTATATATAAAGTGATGAAATCAACTAACCAGAACTTTCAAAAATAATTTATTTCATATGACAATAAATAGTTGAAGTAGATATTCATATTATTTAACAGTTAATAGTTGAAGTAAGCTAGGTAAGTAAGTATTTTGGAAGAAATCTAAAATCAAGTAGGTAGTAATTAGTAGATTTCAGCTACAAAAAATTGAAAAATAAAAAAAAATTAACAAAAAATTAAACCGACGAAAAAATCAACTGAAAAGCAAAAACTAAAATAAACCTTCTCAGTCCTAATGATAATTGAGCTCCT
This sequence comes from Gonioctena quinquepunctata, assembly GCA_018342105.1. Classification (NCBI taxonomy): domain Eukaryota; kingdom Metazoa; phylum Arthropoda; class Insecta; order Coleoptera; family Chrysomelidae; genus Gonioctena; species Gonioctena quinquepunctata. Next base: position 141,700 of record JAFIRS010000380.1, on the reverse strand, counting down.
AAACTAATGTAACTAATTTTGAGTCGGCGCCAAACAAAGTAACAATTGGATTAGGTAAAGCGTAAAATCATGGCAGCGAGATGCATAGCGGCGTTTTGATTACTTCTTGAAAGTAATATAATGATCTTCGATAATTGTTTGTTTGGCGCCGAATCAAAATTAGTTACTAACATTAATTCAGGAGCTCAATTATCATCAAGACTGAGGAAGTTTATTTTATTTTTTGCTTTTCAGTTGATTTTTTCGTCGGTTTAGTTTTTTGTTAAAAAGTTTTGATATTATGTGCACAGTAATATGAAACATAACAACAAATAGATCACTTTTAAATCTGGTAACATCTCACTTGCGAGGTTACCGGTTATGACAATGCCATGAATAATCATTTTATTTCCACAGCTCGACGGATGCTCTGATTCTCCACCTCAGAATATGATTTAAATGTATTTTGATATTTGGGCACATTCATAACTGTCTGACGAAAAGAATCCAAATCAAACTTTCAGTTATTTAGAATTTGGAAATGTCATAATAGGTCATCTGTCCACGTTGCAGAAAAACAATACAAAACAGAGTCTTTTTGTCTGATCTGACCACACTACAGAATAGTGAAATGTATTGTTTTATTATTAGGATGAGTTCTGTGGATCGGTTTTCGGAACACAGCTGAATATTAACAGGAAATTATAACAAATTTGAAAAGTGACGTATTGATATTTGTTGGGGAAGAAGGAAGTTGGAATTCTTCCATTTCTGTTCCTGGTGCCACTAACAGAACTCGTGGGTGGTGATAGCTAACTAACTTTGCCATCCCTATACAAAGCAGAAGGACAGCTTTGCTAAGAGGGGAATATAACTTTTTAGTTTCTGAAAGAATTCAAGAAATTTGTGGTTTGGTAAACTTTGAACAAAAAATAAATATATTAAAGTTAGGTTCGTCAGACTTGTTTTACAAAGACATTTTTCTTTTATTTCACAGTCGACTGGTTCACAAGTGCCATTTTGTTCCAAACCTGGACGTCACTACCGAAAATTATGATTTAGGCCGCATTCGATTCGAAATAGCATCTAAAAAAATACTTCGCTGGAAAATTGGGACCGGCAAAAATTGCAAAAGTTATAAACAATTAAGTAAAAAACAAATATATGGTTCGGTTTTTTGAAAATATCTCTGAAACTATTTAGATATCCGAAATTTGAGAAAAGATCCTTAAAGAGCAGGAAATTCCCTAGAAGAAAGTCCTATCTCTCGGAACTGTGCCGGCAATATTTATAATTTTAATTTAGCGGCGAAAAGAAGGCTGAAAACGCGCGGCTTAGCTCCCGTTCTGACACCCGAATCTGACACCTGAACAAAAAAAAAATTTAACCGAGTAAATATTGATATTAAGGAATAAAAATTCAGGTACTATCTAGACATATCAATAAACAATAATCCGTCGGCAAAAAAATGTTACCTCCATTTTTCAGTTAATGACCTTTGTTCATTAAAAAATTTTACTTGTTGAGTTATTATAAAAACCCTGATAATTGTTGAACTAAAAACCTAAAATTTTTTTTACTTCTTAGAGCTGTTCCTCAGAGGCTTCAAAAAAGATTCCCGTTGGAAAAATCAAAAAATTTTCATTTTTTACTTTTTTATTAACAATCAAAGATATACAAAAATTAAAAACGTATATAAAACAATTAAGGAAAGTTCTTTTTTCATTTTCTCCATCAATTTGTTTTCTTATTGCTAAAAGCAATATGAAAATGGATTTTCGAAATTTTTAGCTCTCATTATTTAAAAAATATTTATAAACAAATGCATTGATTATCAGATTTAAACAGAATTTCGTTTGGGAATCTAGTCATTGATAAAAAAATTTTTAAAAAAAAATTTAAATAAAAAAAAAATTGCTAAAAAAGCACTTGCTAATTAACAATTTTTTTTGTTGTTAAATATGAATAGTAAGAAACCATATTTTTTAAATCATTATTTATCACGTTCCCTCTTGTGAAAAAAAAATTTATTCACTTTTTATTTGTTTATTAAACAAATAATTTTTTATAAACAAATGAATTATTGCGCTATATTTTTTTTTAAATATAAAAAATACTGAAAAAACCATGTGTGTTTTTTATGGGAAACTTTTTTTTAATTTTTTTATATAATTTCGAAAAAAAATGTGCACTTTGACAGTCGCTTCCTTTGTGTTTTTCTTCATTGCTAATAAAATAACTTATAGACTATTGAAGATACGACAAGAACACTTCAAGTCTTTTTCAACCGACAAAATCAAAAAGGAGGAGGTTCTCTAGTCGACGCGTATAATTTTTTTTGTTTTTTGTTTTTTGATGTATGACCACGCATAATTTTTCACAGAGCAGTTCGATTCCGATGATTCTTTTTTAATTGGATAGGGTGTACTTCGAAGTTGGTCCCATTCGCATTTGAACAAAAAAATCCATCCCTAAGGGTAGCAAACTGGAGGATATTGATCGTTCACCCTCTGAATTTTGGTCCGTTAACCGATTCTATCAGGCATAACTTTGTAGTGGGTTTTCCGATTTGGATTATTCTTTTTTTATTAGATAGGGTATACCTCATAGTTGATTATATTCCAATTTGGAATGTAATAATCCACCCCTATGGGTAGTAAAATAGGGGATGATTGATTTTTCACTTGTGAACATTGGCACACATATGTAGTTGACATTGACAGATCCTCCTGCATCCGTCACAATAATTACATTCTATGAAAGGATGGAATTATATACACAGTGATGAGATCAACTAACCAGAACTTTCAAAAATAATTTATATTATATAACAATGAATAGTTAAAGAAGATAATCATATTATTTAACAGTTAATAGTTGAAGTAAACTAGGTAAGTAAATATTTTGAAAGTAATCAAAAATTAAAATTGATTTCAGCCACAAAAATTGAAAATAAAAACTTTTAACAAAAGTTAAACCGACGAAAAAATCAAAACAATAAGGTGGATGAAAAATTAATAATTAGATCTGAAGATATGAAATCGAAATCAATCGAAATCGCAGAGCGTAAAAATGATGATTTTGGTGATAAAATTAAAAACCGTGTATCTAGTATAGACTCGTTAATCGAAGTCGGTGCTCATTATCATACAAAATGTTATAAAAATTCCGTTTATGCACGACCGGGCGTAAAGTAGCACTTTAGCGCCCGGATTTGCGGGCGTAAAGTAGCACTTTAGCGCCCGCGGACTACTTTATCGCCCGGCGGGCGATAAAATCGTTGAACAGGCGCTAAAGTGATTTTCAATCTCATATCGATAGGAATCTATATTCCAATGGATCATGTAATCAAACCCAAAACATTATTAACAATAATATAACGAAAACAATGAACATAAATTAATTTAAAAAATGAATTATAACTTAATATTGACAAAACAAAAAGAACAGTTATTTATGGAAATAATTGGATTCGTTGTTTTCTGTTGTTGCAGATAGTTACTGATTTCAACTGATTCCTCATTACTAGAAGTCTGAAGAGAATGCATGTTATTATCTGGTGTTTCAGAGTAGTGAGCAATATTCCCAGATTGTCTGCAATGGCTAGTAGGAGGCTCATCATTTTCTATAATTTTCTTAGCAATCTTCAGCTTATTTGCAACTGAATTTTCAATATAACCTTCCGCAACAGTCGTCGACTTAATGTTGATTATATCCTCGCCTGCATCTGCTAGCATAGTTGCAGTGAAGCAGTGACCAGTATATTCTTTCGCATTAGAAATACCTAGGTAAGTGGCTATTCTGAATGATATTTGACCGAATGTATTTTTTCCGATAACCTGTCTCGTACACTTGCCATTTTTATAATATAAAAAAACCGCTTTTGATCATTCTGATTTCGCAAGGAAGAATATTTTCTGTAAATATCTTGGCGATTTCCGTTCTTTATCGATTACAGTAAATACTCGATCTATCTTCGTTTTGGTTTCTCGTATAGTTATGAGTAAGAATGTCTCGAAATCTTGAATGTCGTCCTCTGTGATATTTGCCAATTCTTCGCGGCGACATGCTACCTTCAATAAATTCTCAGATTAACATACTGAACATTGAGAAAATATGAAATTAGAACTTACTTTCATCATAAGATACAAATCGTCTGGTGCTTCCCTCAAAAATAACACGATTTCTTCTCTGCTTAGAATCTTCGATTTATTTGGTTTATAACCATCAAATTTTCATTTCAAAAAAGCTATCAATCTTGCGTATCCACTGATATCTATATTATCATGTACATTTGAAGTAGCTTTCAGCTTGGAATAATATGACCACATGGTAGAGGGCTTACAATATTTAGATTTTTCCAGAAATTAGTCAAGAAGTACAGTCTCTGTGTATTTCTTATTTTTTACATTTTTTCCGTTGCACCACCTCACGAATTCTTCATACACCTTGTCGTATATTTTCTTGGATTTACTTGGCAATAAACTCAATTTCGCATCCTCAGCTGCTTTACTTATTTCTGGTGGAGTACAATTCACACTTTCTTCGTCGCCTGAATCCATTTCAAAATCAGTAATAAATTTTCTGTGATCACAAAAATTGACAGCAAATATGGCTACTAGCCTATATAATCTTATTTCGAAAAATTGACTGAGTTGCCATGGTAACACTCATTCCATCACTTCTTGATTTATTCTGTTTCCGATATGATATGAATATACATCCTCACGGCAGCCTTGATGTATTTTTATCATGTTCTAGATATAAAGATATCTACATGACATCAAATATACCGGTCGTGCATAAAATTTTGTATGTATTTCGGGCGTAATTTGCTTTTATGGACCTAGGCGTGTTAATAGCCCTCGCTATCGCTCGGGCTATTACTTACACGCTGCGATCCATGAAAGCCTATTTTACGCCCTTAATACATAAATAACTATTATGTACCAAAAGTTGGTGTTAGTGGAGTGAAGAAAGAATTGCTATGATTCTTTGAAGTCTGTTTATAAATTTATTGAAAGCAGCAATGTTTGCCAATTTACTTTAAGTCAATTACTCAACATCATGAGCTACGAACCTCAAAGCTCAATATGTTTATTAAGTTTCGAAAAATAAAAAGACTTGAAGGGTTCTTTTCGTATTTTTAATAGTTTATAAGATATTTGAACTAATAAGTAAAAAAAAATATTTCAAGGGAATTATATAAATAATATTAAAAAAGTTAATAAACAATTCAGTTAGAGCTTTGGTAAAAAGCCCAGTTTGTTCATTGATCAATGTAGAATGAAAAAGACTTGGAGTCGTATCTTCAATAGTTTATAAGTTATTTTATTAGCAATGAAGAAAAATAGAAAAGAAGCGACAAGTCATAGTGCACAATTTTTTTCGAAATTATATAAAAAAATTATTTAAATATTTAAAAAAAAAATATAGCGCAAAAATTATTCGTTTATTAAAAATTATTTGTTTAATAAACAAATGAAAAGTAAATGAAAAAAAATATTATTTTCCATAATATGAGAGAACGTGATAAATAATATTCATATTTAACAACAAAAACAAATTGTTAATTAGCAATTGCGTTTTTTAGCAATACAAATTTTGATTTAAAAATAATTTTTGCTCTCAAAAATTGTTATTATTATCAATGACAAGATTTCCAAAAAACATTTCGTTTAAATCTAATAATTAATGCATTTGTTCATAACAATTTTTTAAATAATAACAGTTAAAAATTTCAAAAATACATTTTTATATTTCTTTTAGCAATAAGAAAACAAATTAGATAATAGAAAGAAAACTTTCCTTAATTGTTTTATATAGTTTTTAATTTTTTTATACCTTTGATTGTTAATAAATAAGTAAAAATCAATTTTTTTTTATTTCTCCGAGAGGAATTTTTTTTGAAGCCTCTGAGAAGCAGCTCCAAGAAATAACAAAAATTGAAAAAAAATTTCCCAAATTTTTTTTTTTTTTTACCTTTATTTCATAAAAAGAGTAAAACAATCAAAATTTTTCGAATTTTCCAACGAGATCTTTTTTGAAGCCTTTGAGGAACAGCCCAAGAAGTAAAAAAATTCTAGGTTTTTGTTCAACAATTATCAGGGTTTTTATAATAACTTTCATGAATTATAATTTTTTAATTAACAAAGGCATAATTGATTGTAAAATAGAGGTTATTTTTTTTGCCGACGGAGTATTGTTCATTGATATGTCTAGATAGTACTTGGATTTTTTTATTCCTTAATATTAATATTTACTCGGTTAAAATAATTTTTTTTGTTCAGGTGTCAGATTGGGTAGGTGCGCGTTTTCAGCTTTTTTTCGCTGCTAAATTAAAATTATAAATATAATAATAAGTTCCGGGCAAATTTCCTGCTCTTCAAGGATCTTCCTTCAAATTTTGGATATCTCAAATAGTTTTTGAAATATTTTCAAAAAACCGAACCATATATTTGTTTTTTACATAATTGTTCATAACTTTTGGCAATTTTTGCCGGCCCCCATTTTCCAGCTAAGTATTTTTTTTTTGATGCCATTTCCAATCATCATTTTCGGTAGTGACCTCCAGGTTTGGAACAAAATGGCACTTGTGGACTAGTCTACAGGTCGTTGATCAGATTCTATTAATCAGATTTCCTTGATCGTAAACAGATTTTTAATTTCATTTGGACTTTTAATCCAGATATGAGATCAATCAATCCACAGTAATTAACATCACTAGTTAACTCTTTGTACAAAAGATAAATGAGACCACTAGAAATTGCTAAATGAAAACTACTTATTAATAAACAAGTTAGACGAGCGGAATTAAGTATCCCATAGGAGGCAGAGAATCGGAGGATCCCCAGTGCCAAGGAGCCTGAATTATCAACTATTGATTCTAACCAAATATTGGTTATTGGGATTGGAATGCCAAGGAAGATATCATACGAGACTTGTGAACGGGCCCGTAACTACGGAAACGTAACAACGCAAACATGTAAGGTTAAATGCATTTAATCAAGTGTTCAAACATGAAAAACCATATTTTCTATTGAAATTTATTTGGGTAAGCCTCAAAATCGTATTTTTCCCATGATACTCGATCAAGAATGAAGCGATTTACACGATTCATGGCATTCTAGATCGAAAAATAGAAATTGGAATAAAAATAACTTTATTTGTCAAATATTGACAATTGTGGGGTTGTTGGATTCAGAATGTCATTCTCGATCGAAATAAGTGAAAATATAGAGGATGTTCCATTTAAAAATCTAAAGTTGGGGTCATTTCCGGTTGAACCGGAAGTACGACAAAGCAAGTAAATATGTCAAAAAATGTAAATTGAACTATAATACACAACCCCCAAATTTCCATTCTCTATCTTCAATAATAAAAAAGTTATAGGGGTTAGCCACCTTAGAGAATCACCCGGTATATATTTTTAAATATATAAATATTATTGGAAGTACAACCCAAAAAACGCTAATAAACGATATTACTCCATGAAAAAAACTATTAATCAATATTCAATGGGTATTAAATAAACGTCTAGAATCGTTTTGAAAATATGTTTACCATTCAAACAATTTTTTCCTTCATCCACTCAATCACTCTAGTCAACCGGCTGGATCTCGGCATATTTTCTGGAATTAGTGTTTCTATAGATGGGTTTCTCACGGGCGTTTGAAGGCTGGTGTTGCGGAACAACGAGCACCGACACCCGCAGAGAGTTCATTTCACCAAATTCCCCATTAAATAGATCACACTTCAATTAGTTTATCAGCAAAGGGAAGAAATGAAAGAAATTATGTGCGTGATTAAATTCGTTCAATGATATCGATGGAATTATTTAGATGTTTGGTTTCGGAATAATAATGCAGACTGCACATTTGACTGGATGAGAACTTATGGGGCTGTACGGTTTTGCCTGTGGGTGTCCTAATATATTTGTAATAACTTCTAATATCGTGGAATATTGGTTGGATATTATCAGGGATACATTTTATGAGTGCTCAACCATATTAATTCCATACAAAGAAAACATCGAGAAATTTACTACTAAAAAGTCAAATATTTTGAACATACCGGTTGAATTCTGAAATTTTCACGATCGTTAAATATACCGAGAATGAGTCAAATTTCTTCTGGGGTTAGCCTGAGTGACATACACTGCGCGCCAGAGGCGATGGATATACCGATTTTTGCGAAAAGTAATATGAGGGGGCAATATAGGCTCAAAATCCTCACGGATTCGTGATCAGGGCATCAACTTTAGTAACAATCCATATTTTCGATGAAAAATTTTCAGTTCGGAAAAATCCGAATTTGTCTCACTTCTCGTGGAAACATCCCCGTATCTTCCGTAATTATTGGAGTAGAATTCTGAAATTTTCAGTCGTTAGATATACGGAACATGAGTCTGAATCTCATCTGGGGTTAACCTGAGTGACTTACACTGCGCGCCGGAGGCGATGGATAGAACGATTTATGCGAAAAATAATATTAGGGGTCAAGTTAAATACTAGGTAACTACAGGAAATTCCTGTAAAAGCTCAAGTTATGAGCTTCGGATACAACTAACCAGTACTATAATGTATGAACGAAAGTTCTTTAATTCGACGAAAAATTCCGGTTAAAGTAAAGTAATTCCTGTTTTAGCTTAGTGTTAGTTACTGGAAATTCTTGTAAAAACTGAAGTTTTAAGCTTCGAATACAACTATCTAGTTTGTTTATTAAACAGAAAATTCCTGTTGAATCGAAATTACAGCTCCGGTAAAAGTAATGTAGTTCATTAAAATAACTGGAAAATTCCAGTTAAATCAATGTAACGATTCTGTAAATAGTAAAGCATATTCCGGTTTTCGTCACATTATTATTTTCTTGTTAAAATGACAAACTGCAGTTTGGTTGCATTAACTAATCTAAAACTTGTTATTTATAGAGGAACTGTCACGTACAATTAACAAATATAACTGCTGTCGCTTATATAGGGGAAAATTCCTGTAGAATTCGCCGAATTCCTGTTGTATATCCTGGTGAATTTCTTTGAGTGTAGGCTCAAAATTGATTACTCTCGTTTCGGACGTCCATAGTCTTGATGGATTTGAAAGGTTTTCACGACGTTTAGCATGCTTGTATCTGCAATCGTCTTCAGGTGAATACTGACAAGCTTAGGTGCTACTTATTTATTTATATGTCTGTTGGTGCAAGGGTGCGTGTGATTTCGCGCGGTGTGGTGTTGCGTGAAATTTCGCGCTTCTGCAGTCCTCCAGAAAAGGCATTTGGTGGTTCCCATACGTTATTGATCTCAACGCTTGGTTGACTAAAGGCGTTATTGGCTTCGATGTAGGCGATCCCTTTGAACTTTCGTTGGAACCATGTCTCTCTTTGTCTCTCTTATGTCTCCGCATTCACATAGAAGTTCATATATACAATTCATTATGGTTTCAGTTCTGTTGTCAGGTTTGGTCTTGGTAAGGAAACTCCTAAAGTACTGCTGGATTGGAAGCAGCTCCCGATGTTGAAATTGTTTCCGATCCTTCTGATCTTCTCGGAGACACCTCTGATATACGGAAGGCAGATCACTGTGTTTTGTTGTTGCTCTTCAGATGTCTTAGGTCTCTGGAGTTAATTCAATACTTCTCCTAGGAGTTTCTTGGAGTATCCATTCCGGTGAAGGTTTCCTCTGATGTGGTTTGATTCGGCATCTAGTGACTCCTCGTCGTTGCATCGCTCTTTCTACTAATGATCTCACGATCCCTCTCTTTGTCGAACTAGGACAATCTCGGAATTTTGAGCCTATCTTGCCCCCTAATATTATTTTTCGCAAAAATCAGTATATCCTTCGCCACTGGAGTGCAGTGTATGTCACTCAGGTTAACCTCAGACGAGATTTGGACTCATCTTCGGTATATCTAACGATCGGGAAAATTTCAGAATTCTACTCCAGCAATTACGGAAGATACGAAGGTGTTTCCATGAGAAGTGAGACAAATTCGAATTTTTCAGAACTGAAAATTTTTCAGCAAAAATATGGATTGTCACCAAAGTTGATGTCCATATCACGAATCCGTAAAAATTTTTGAGCCTATCTTTCATCCTAATATTGTTTTTACGCAAAAATTGTTCCATCCATCGCCCCTGGCGCGCAGTTTATGCCCCTCAGGTTGACCCCAGGAAAGATTCAGATTCTTCCTCGATATATTTAACGATTGTGGATATTTCAGAATTCTACTCCAATAATTACGGAAGATACGGGGGTGTTTCCAAGAGAAGTGAGACAAATTCGGATTTTTCAAAACTGAAAGTTTTTCAGGGAAAATATGGATTGTTACTGAAGTTGATGTCTTGATCACGAATCCGTAAGGATTTTGAGCCTATCTTGCCCCCTAACATTATTTTTCGCAAAAATGGGTATATCCATCACCCCTGGCGCGCAGTGTATGTCACTCGAGTTGACTCCTGAAGAGATTTAGATACATCCTCGGTTTATCTAACGATGGTGAAAATTTCAGAATTTCACTCCAATAATTACGGAAGATACGGGAGTGTTTCCATGAGAAGTGAGACACACTGTATATTGATAATAATTGGAAAAATATAAACTACAACATCTGACCTAATACAACGTTGACTTTTGGCTAGTCCCGACAAAAAAAAATGATGGCGCGGAATTAATTGATTGATTGTGAAATTGCCATCAATCAACCTAACAAATCATGTGTCAGTAAAAATGGGACATATTTCCATTGGAAATTTCTATTTTTGTTTGAACTCTAAGCTCTACGATCAAAACTCCCGTTTTCTAGAATTTATATATAAATGACTCAAATCAAGTGAAATATGTATAACCAAAATGGTTTCCTTAGGATTCGATTCAATTATAAAAATCTATAATGGTATCAAAAAATTGAAAATTATGATCCAAAATACATCTGAAAATATGAAAGTTCACTCAGCTATTGACAAGAAGCACACGGGTTGTTAAGAATTATTGTTGAATTTAATAGAACACCTTGTATGTTTACTATTGTATAAAAAATTTTGTCATCATGTTTTCTATGAAAAAAAAATAGTCTGACATTTGCCAAAAATTTTTACAATACCCTCAAAAATAAACAGTTGCTATAGTTCATCCATTATCAATTGCAAAAGCATAAAAAAAAGGCGCAATCCTGTGAGCAGCAGAGGCGGAGATAATAATTTTATTTAGATATTTAAATATTTTGAAAATACGTTTAAATAAAAAAATATGCCATGAACGAGGAAGTATGTATTGATAGGCAATCGGATCATCATAACTTCATTTTCCCATGGTCGAAAAAAAGCCATATTTTCCATCAAAACACAACACAGCTAAAGAATATTTTAAAACCTATTTCGATCCCAGACCAGAGACGCTACTGGCTTTCATTTACTCAGACCTCCTGATACTGGTGATTTATTAGTCTCAACGGATAGACACACCGTCAAGCATTATCATTGGCTTGCGGTCACTCAAACGCTGTCACTCAAACCCACGTTGACTATCGGCCCTTTTGATCTCCTTTCGATCTTCGGTTCGCCGAGGGAGAATGTTTACCAGTAGTACACTTTATTTTTCGTTCCGGTTCTTCGCATATACGCTCGTGTTAGCGAAGTGAGTTTTTGATTTGATAGAAACAGCTTCTGCAATTGAAAATGGTTAAACTATAACAATTACCTCTGAAATTCATTCATATCTTACGAGGAGTCCAGTATAGGCTTCCTACTTACAAATACAACACACGTAAAGGTCTTTTTATACATTTATAATAATCTCCCTATGTCATAGACCTTAGTCAAACAAATTTGAAAAATAAATTAAAATCACTTCTTCATATTTAACACCATGAAGAATAACTCTCGCACTATTTTTGAAACTGCTATTTGCTTCTACTGGTACCTCTCAAACGATCTGATTTCTTCTTTATATTGCGAAAATAATTAGGTATATGTTATATCTCTACTCATGACTCTAATATGATCGTTTTCAGGGCTTGGTATTTGATTATTATTTAATGAAGTTTTTTTGCAGATATTCGTAATATGCATTGAGAAATTTATTCACCCGTTTCCATACGCCTTTAGGCTTTACATGTAGGGGAAAGGGGGGCACATTCAACATGTTTGAATACAAACTCGCATATTTTTGTCATTTTTAATTGATAGCAATATATTATGCCAAAGTTATAAAATAAACACCTTATTATATAAAATATTGTTGGAAATGTGAGAAAAAAAAACTATGAATATAATACATTGATTTTAGAAAAAAGTGTCAAAGGGTTCGAGCTGAATTTGGTTCCGGCAACTTTAAAACGATATCAACACGTTCGACAATAGATATATCACCAACCATTCAATGGCTTTTTACGACGTAAAAATTCATCTTCAACTTCAGTTGATTTTGCAGATTTACCCTGGCTATATAGTAGATTACTTCAACTTTGGTGCATAATTTTACCAATACAAAATCATTTTCATTTATTATATCATCGTCGCGCAATAAAATTGGAGCTGTTTCTCCTTTGCTATCGTCCGAAACGTCATCTGAGTCCAAAACCACTGTATGATTTAAATCAGAACTACTCTAGCTAATTTTTCGTTCACGCTGGGGTCTAGTTTTCACGATATGTACCGGAAAAACTTTCTTAATCACTTTCTGTATTTTCTTCTCTTCTTTGTTTTTTTTTTAAAGCCCTGTTTCATACTCCAGCTGTTCTAACCGATTCCTCTCCGTAGTATCGGTGTAAATCCGAGATTATCCTAACTTATTTTCACCGTTTTTCTTTTTCTTAATACAGGGTCTAGGAAAAGGTCGTACTAAGTCTGGGGTGGGAATAAATTTACCACATTTTTCGACTGACTCTAAAATTAGTAAAACATAATTAGAAAACTTCTTTGAGAATGTCTAAATGAATAAATTAGTTACCAAAAACTGGTTTTCCTGGTATAATGGTAATAGGAATAACATTAGATGGTATATCATCTGCTGTTGAAGCTGAAGTGGTAGGTATATCTAAAATATAGGAAACTTTAACGCCCACCAAACCACTCATATTTTTGCGTTCACCTAAAGATAATAATGTTGGTGTGACAGATGAAGTGGCTGGGGCAACTTCTTGAGGCGTGTCGAAAACAGGCTGTAAATACTTGTGCAACACTATACTTAGAAGAATATATAGCTTCCTCATTATTATCGCTTTCATTGCCCGAGTCATCTTTATTAAGATTGGTAAATTTTCAAACTGAATATTTTCCGCGTATTTTTTTTATTCTGGAAAGTAATGTTCCACGTTTGACGCTTCTCTCTAATAAATTATCTTCGATCAATTCACCTGAATTGCGTTTTTCAGATTGCCTTCACTTATATTTGCTTTGTTTGTATTTTTCTTATATGTTCGTACCATCTGAAATTCACCATTGTTTCAATAATATTACCTAGTTTTTTTACTGAAAGTGCCCCTTGTTTAGGTGGCCGAATCTGCCCCATAGCACATTTTCATAAATATTCTTATGTCCTGACAACATGCTTGATTTCAAGGTTATGTCAATCTGGCATACAACTTTGAAATGATAACAAAAAGACACAATAAACAAATGAGTTGAGTAATGCTTTAAACATTGTTGGTATTGCAAAAAGTAATTCGTGAAAAACTTACCTTGCAGTGCTCCATTTTACTGTCTCCAACTTCTAGGCTCACAATATTTAACTGACAGTTATACCACCTTACAAGTATAGTCCATCCAATATAAATTGCAGAAGCTGTTTCTATAGGGAGCAAATAAAAACTCACTTCGTTAACACGAGCGTATATGCGAAGAAACGGAACGAAAAATAATCTGTACTACTTGTATACAGTCTCTGTCGGCACAAAGAGCCCGCTGGTCAACGTGGACTTGAGTGACTGCTGTCTGTTCTACAACCGATTCGTCTGGGCCAATCAAGTCGGACATCATTGCTTGGAGGTGTGTCTATACGATGGGAGGTCATAAATCACGCGTTATATTTGTGTTTTTGAAAGATTAAAAACCAGTAGCGTCTGTGGTCTTGGTGTGTGCCGATCGAAATACGTTTTAGGATATTAAAATATCTAAATAAAATTAATTATCTCCGCCACTGCTGCTCACAGGATTTCGCCGCAAGACTTTTCTATGCTTCTGCAATTGATATTGGAAAAACTATAATACAATATATTTTTCTTAAGCGGTAAATTCAAATGCAATGCGAGTTAGGTCGACTAGTTCAAAGTGCTCCCCTGGTCGAATGTGCTCCCCTTTCCCCTACCTCATAAATTTACTAAATTCATTTTATTATGTATTGTATCTGTTTTTTGGAAATAAATAGTATCTATCTATTACGTCACGCTCTATACTTTGTATACAGTGCGCGTCAAAATCATGGAACAAATTCGATATTTCGCAAGCCATGTACTTTTGACAAAAATCCTGAAATAGTTCGATTTTTATTTTAAAACGCCGATTTTTTTATGTATATTCTAAAGAGGTTATGTCACTGGTTTTGACATGGTGACGTGATCGGTAATTTTTTTAAATTGGAATAGATGTTTCGTGATACCTCATCTGAAAGGCCTTTCAATACTGCATTCAATGATAATAATTAATTTGATATTTTTTTACAGGGTGAACAAAAATTAATATTTTATTTCAATAAGAGAATAACTTTATGTCCGACAAAATAAAACAGTTAAATAATATGTTCAAAATGCCATCCACCAGTCTCTTGACAATAAGCAAATCTACGGACACATTCCTCTTGCACATTGCGAATAACTTCCGGAGTAATTCTGTTAATTTCGATCCTAATTCGATTTCTCAACTCTTGTAGATTTTGCGGCCTATCTACATAGACCTTCGATTTCAAATAACCCCACAAGAAAAAATCCAGGGGCGTAAGATCTGGAGATCTTGGGGGCCACTCTATCGGTCCGTGTCTAGCAATCCACCTCCTAGGAAAACAGTAATTCAAAAACTCGCGAACATCACGTGCATAGTGCGGGGGTGAACCATCTTGTTGCAACCAAATACTTTCCATTGGTGAGTTAGGATTGTTGGCGTTTGGAAAAATATCGGCAAGGCTAGGTATGAGTTCATTTCCTAAAAATTCCAAGTAACGCTCCCCTGTGAGATTTCCTTCGAAAAAATACGGGACAATGATCCTGTCGTTTATTATCCCTGCCCAAACATTGACTTTCTGAGGGTATTGAGTATGCCCGTCCATCATCCAGTGAGGATTATCCCTACTCCAATATCTGCAATTCTAATGATTTACTGAACCATTTAGGCAAAACGTAGCCTCATCGGAAAACAGAATTTGTTTTATAAAACGTGGATTGCGGTTACACAAATCCTGCATTATTTCACAGAACTCCACACGACGATCGGGATCATCATCATTGAGTTATTGATGTAGCTGTACTTTGTATGGATGGTACTTTCTGCTTTTAGAATACGTAATACAGAACTTTGGGATATGTCAAGGTCTGCTGCAATTTGTCGTGAAGTATTGTGTGGATTATTCTCTACACCCAATAGAACATCAAGTTTCACGTTTTCTTCTATTTTAGGACGTCCAGCATTCGGAATATGTTTGACATAACCAGTTTCTCTAAATTTTTTCTCAATCTTACTGACTGTTGAACGACTGATAGGTCTATTTGGATACTTCGCATTGAACAAGTCGCATACCTCTTGCTGAGTTCTGGTTCTATCTCCGCATCCAATAAAAATTAAAATTTCTATGCGTTGGGTTTCACTTAAAGTAGCCATAGTTTACTTTTAGAACCTTTTCACTTAGAATTTGTGAAGAATATTTGTTGATATTTCAACTGACATTTATTTGACACTAACTTGCCTATTTTGGCATTAATTTGTGATTGTCTTTTGTTACCATTTTAGACTAGGAAATAGCTAACTATTGATATTTGGAAAGGATCCATTGGTGTAGTAGAGCACTGACTCACTAGTCTGCCAGGGCAGTCTAAGGGATTAGAGCCTTAGCTCAAAAAAGTGAAATTTTGCATTTTTTAACACGCTTTTATTATCTTTACTTGTAACTACATAACTCACAATGTAATAAAATCTTGGAAGTAAATATTCACCCACTTCCAATCTTCCGAATAATCTGAAATTTGTCACACATATCAAGGACCGATGACAATACAAGAATTTCATAATCATAATGTAATAATAATAAAAATATATTTTTCCAAACGCCAACAATCCTAACTCACCAAATGAAAGTATTTGGTTGCAACAAGATGGTGCACCCCCGCACTATGCACGTGATGTTCGCGAGTTTTTGAATAACTGTTTTCCTAGGAGGTGGATTGGTAGACGCGGACCGATAGAGTGGCCCCTAAGATCTCCAGATCTTACGCCCCTGGATTTTTTCTTGTGGGGTTATTTGAAATCGAAGGTCTATGTAGATAGGCCGCAAAATCTACAAGAGTTGAAAAATCGAATTAGGATCGAAATTAACAGAATTACTCCGGAAGTTATTCGCAATGTGCAGGAGGAATGTGTCCGTAGATTTGCTTATTGTCAAGAGACTGGTGGATGGCATTTCGAACATCTAATTTAACTGTTCTATTTTGTTGGATATAAAGTTATTCTCTTATTGAAATAAAATATTAATTTTTGTTCACCCTGTGAAAAAAAATCCAATTAATTATTATCATTGAATGCAGTATTGAAAGGCTCTTCAGATGAGGTATCACAAGACATCTATTCCAATTCAAAAAAATTACCGATTACGTCACCATGTCAAAACCAGTGACATAAGCTCCTTAGAATATACATGAAAAAATCGGCATTTTAAAATAAAAATCGACCTATTTTAGGATTTTTGTCAAAAGTACATGGCTTGCGAAATATCGAATTTGTTCCATAATTTGGACGCGCACTGTATATATCTCGAAAACAATGTAACATCGATATATATGTAACAATTTCGTGTTTGCGAGGAGACAACTAGCGGTCGTGTAGAGTGTAAACAAGGCGTAACCCACACCTGGGACACCCTGTGGCGGTCGTCCCCTTGCTCCGGGATCGTTTCCAGCGACGATTGAACGGCCACTCTCTTCGCGCTAATAGAATCAGTGAAGCCGATGATTCGCTTCCAATTACCTACATTCGATGTGGTTGGGAATGTATTAGTGTCACTTATAATTCCATTGATGGTTTCTATATTATATATTCATATTTTAGAGTTGTTACATCATATTTTTGACAAAATACTACCGATCATATTTTTGGCTACCGATAATATGTTTGACGAAAAATTAAATTTATTTCGAGAAAGTGAAAATAATATTTGTAGCATATTGTTCTAGTGATGAGTCTTTGACCTGCTCCCCTGCGGATTTTGCGAAATCTATTTGTACCAGACTACGGTGGGTGCAGTAAAATAAACCATTGACTGGAATAATTATAAAAACCTATTAGCGCGGCCTGTCGGAAAGGTAGACGTATTAATCGATTCTAAAATAATGATCAATCGACTGGTGTTCAGTTGTAAGAATCAGACAGGCGCGAATGAGAATCTTGGAAACACTAGTTGGCAACAGTGTTCACTTGTTATTCTGAATCACACTAGGTCACATTGATGACCGATATTATTTTGAAAATAATACATTACTATGTCTTTTGTGTGTGTTTTTTGATAATTGTGATTCGATAAGTGCCTCAAAGCTGTAGTGACCCCATCTACTAGTTCTGACTTTATTTACCAGTTTGGATATGAGATTCGTTTATTTTCATCACTTTGAAATTGAATATCTATCTATTGAATATTCATTGCAAGCATTGTTTGGGCTCCTTTCAACCGACAAAATAAAAAAAGAGGAGGTTCTTTAGCCGACGCGTATATTTTTTTTATGATCACGAATAACTTTTCACGGAGCAGTTCGATTCCGATGAATCCATCCCTAGGGGTAGCAAAATGGAGGATATTGATCATTCACCTTCTGAAATTTGGTCCGTTAACCGATACTATCAGGCATAACTTTGTAGTGGGTTTTCCGATTTGGATGTTTTTTTTTTATTAGATAGGGTATACCTCATAGTTTTTCATATTCCAATTTGGAATGGAATGATCCACCTCTATGGGGATGATTGATTTTTCACCTGTGAACATTGGCACACATATGTAGTTGACTTCGACAGTTCCTCCTACATCCGTCACAATAATTACATTCTATGAAATGGTGGAATTATATACAAAGTGATGAGATCAACTAACCAGAACTTTCACAAATAATTTATATTATATAACAATAAATAGTTAAAGTAGATAATCATATTATTTAACACTTAATAGTTGAACTAAGCTAGGTAAGTAAGTATTTTGGGAGTAACCAAAAATTTAGTAGGTAGTAATTAGTAGATTTCAGCTATAAAAAATTGAAAAATAAAAACTTTTTATCAAAAAATTAAACCGACGAAAAAATCAACTGAAAAGCAAAAAGTTAAATAAAACTTCTTAGTCTTAATGATAATTGAGCTCCTAAACTATTGTGAGTAACTAATTTTGAGTCTGCGCCAAACAAACTAGCAATTGAATTAGGTAAAGTTTGAAATGATGGCAGCGAGATGCACAGCGGCGATTTGATTACTAAAGTAATATAATGATCTTCGATAATTGTTTGTTTGGCGCCGACTCAAAATTAGTTACTCACATTAGTTTAGGAGCTCAATTATCATTAAGACTAAGGAGGATCATTTAATTTTTTGCTTTTCAGTTGATTTTTTTGTTGAGAAGTTTTAGTACAATTACCACACGATCAATTCAACATTCCACATTATTCTAATGTTTATTGCATCGGCAATTGCGTTAACTTACAACTTTGATCAAGACAGCTGAGGTTAGGTGAGCGGCGCTTCCCAAAATTTTGTCGAATTTGACAAAGAACAAATCTTGTTTTAATAAAAAAGTCGGGTTTTTAAACACTGCACTTCTATTTTTGTGTAGGCCTCAAACACTACGATGAGAAGTTCAAGGATTCAAATCAACCTAAACCTACCTAATATTTCTATAAACTTCAAATAAAAATAAAATTCTAGATTGAGAAAACTTAAAAACACAATCATATAGTAATAAAGACAAAAAAACAGCTGTGAGACACCCCAGAAGTTAACCGGCACGGGCCTCGGGAGAATGGGGTTATTTTGAAACAAAACATTGATAAAACACTTTTAGGACTGTACGAAGTCAATTTTATCGGTCAATTCAACAGTCAATTCACCGGATAATAGACCAAGTGATATATTTGACCACAGTCACGGGTCGTTCCAGTCAAAGCCCGGGTGATCGGCCGTCTCGGATGGTAACGCCCAGGAGAAAAATTAAACACTCGTAGCGCCAGACTGGAAAACGGTGGAAAACTCCAACTGCAGACTTGATTTGATTCTTTTGTGGTGTTGCTCCCTGCCGAATTTATTTCTAATCCATAGAAAACATTTCAAATAATTAAATAACAAAGTTTTGAAATTTACCATTTGTAAATTTTTTGACAGATGTCAGTTGTAGAAATAATTTTGACTGTTCTAGATGCAGTTTTTCAAGGGCTTTCAAATGACATATTGCAATTCAAGTGCCGTGCGCTATAGTTTCCGACATTTTTTAATGGTGACACTTATGTGTAACAGATGACAGCCAAAAACTAATGATCGCATTGGGGACAGAAACTGTATGTTCATACCAAATTTCAGCTCGATTGGTCAAACGGTTCTGCAGTTATCGTGGAAGATTACAGACAGACAGAAACACACAGATAGACATACTTCACTCTGGAAATGATCTCAATCGTTTCGGGTGCCTCAAAACGGATATTTCCGTCGATATCCCGATTTCTTTTTATCGCACGATTACAATGCTTGACCATTAGGGAGCCGGTCGAGTAAAAGGTTAAAATGTAAAAATAATAAGAATAAAGTCATCGACGTAAAAGAGCGTGAGGTGCTTGATAAGTTGGATATCAAACTACCAACGCCTGAGTATTTCAATTTGACTCTGAAATGTTATAAGTTGCTTTATTAAAATCATTGGGTACCAAAAAAAAAGTTAAAAAAAAATCGAAAAAAACAGATGGGGTCCATATGGTCCCGCTAGGCGCTTTCCTGGTTGAATTGTTTTACGATTAAAAAAAAAATTAATCATTGTTTCAAATATTTTTATTACATTATACATTATAGTATTAATCACTAACGTTACGTAGTTAGTGATTCAACAATTGCAACATATACCCATATTTGGATGAAGTACACCTATTTTCAAAATGTAATATATTTTAATATATACTCATAACTTCACAAATGTTCATTCCTTTTTAATATTTTTTAAATATTTTTCAATATTTTTCATATTTTTTATGACTCTTTGTGCTCTACACAAATTTATTGAATTTATTGACGATTCCTGTATATCATTTTGTATGATCAATCTAAGGAATAAATATTATTTATTATTATAATCACTATAATCTATTTTCAATGAAATTTTTTGAAACAACCCATGCAATGTCCAATTTGGCATTCATTACATATGGTTCTCTTTCTCTCCGAACAATTTGCGGCACTACATCGCTTTATTTTGCCTTCTGAGATCGGAATTAGGCAATGATCAAGCCTATCCTGTCTCATGCTAGCACACGTAGCCTTCCACCTTCAGGTGTAGACGGTCTATCACTCTGACTCGGAGGTTTCTTGAATCATGTCAGATATGACTGAAATTGTAATGAATAAATGAAGTGAATCAGGATCTGGGCTCTATATTAAATATGCCACGTCACCTTCATTGTCTGAAGCTTATGCTATATCTCTTACACCTTGAAGTTTAGCTCCTAGCGGTTTTATATGGGACCACTAACATTTACACACCGATATTAATGCAGGGTATTTATTAATAACATGCTCATATTCAAAGAGGTTATTCTTTGTTCCATTTTCAGAAAAAAAAACTCCATATGAACTAGGTCCTAAAAGTCTTAACTTTTGAACTATAATGTGCTAAAATGTTAAGAATTATTTTTTATGATAACTTGGGTGTGACCCTAGATATTTTTGTGAAACGTATGCATCAAAAGGCATACAGCATAATTTTGATTCTTGCCAGTGGCGTTCGTGCGGGATTTGCACTTAATCATTTTAAAGAGAAAAGTTATGCCCTTCTGCTTTTTCTTAAAGTAAAAAATATTTTTGAAATCTTCATTCCTTTCTGAGCAAATCTGTTCTCCCGATTTCTTTTCTCGTTTTACTTACAGTTTTCGCATAAAAAATAAAATTTATTCATTTGCACGTTGTTATGAAATTGGGTAATATCAGATTAAAAACGTATCTATTAGGTAAGAAGCAGATTTTGAGAAAGGAAACATTCACAATTCAATATTGATAGAAAGATTTTTCTGTGAATTGAAAAGTCACCGATAAAAATAAAGTTATTTTTATCGGTGATTTTTCAATTCACAGGAAAATCTTTCTATCAATATTCAATTGGGAATGTTTCCCTTTTCAACATGAATACCCCACAAGAGGTTATCTTGACGATGGAAGATAGTGACTTAAGTTTATCTTTCAGTCGCAGATGATTCCACATCTGATTTTATGAACATTCTGTTCATATTTTCAACAAATCAAGCAGATTTTGTTTTGTAAACATAAACAGTTTTGACAGTTGTCTACCTAGTCTTGTTGTCACGTATTCAAGTCATCAAAATTAACAATAATATTAAAAAAACATGGTCCATTTTACGAATTATGAGTTTGCAGATATGCATTACATGTATGGTCTTGCTGATGGTAACGCACTAGAAGCCAGGCGGTTGTGTATTCCGGATACTCGAACATTCTCAAACATTCATAGAAGGTTGTGCGAGAAGGAGAGTTTTGAACCAGCCATTCATCTAAAAGGAGTACAACGTACTGTTAGAACACCAGAAATTGAGGTAGCAGTTTTGAATTCAATTGAGGAAGATCCCGGATCAAGTACACGAAAAATTGGGAACAATTTGAATATCTCACTTCTTGTTCGGAAACTTCTCCATGACTTTCCATTATATGCCTACCATATCTAATGGGTCCAGGCGCTACTCCCTCACGACTTTTCATTACGGATGAACTTCTGCCAATAGTTCCTTCAAAAAGTGTATGAAAATCCATTATTTGTTACTGAAACTCTATTCACCGATAAAGCCAATTTTTCCAGAAACGCCATCCAAAACTTTCACAATAATCATTTTTGAGCTGAAGAAACACCACATGCAATCTTGGAATCCCGTCACCTGGAGCAGTTTTCGTTAACGTGTGTGCTGGAATATGCGGTGATTATTTAATTGGGCCCTATTTTCTTTATGCATGGTTTAATGGGCATAATTACCGGCAGTTTCTCGAAGAATTTCTAGATTTGATGGAAGATGTTCCCATTTTACTAAGAAATCGACTGTGGTTTATGCACGACAGGGTGTTAGCGCACTTCAGTGCTCTGGTGCGTGAATATTTAAACAAAATTACAACAATCGCTGGATAGGTCGCGGAGCACCACAGGCATGACCACATAGATCCCCGGACCTCAATAGTTTAGATTATTTTCTGTGGATTAATCTTGAAACATTGGTTTACAGCACACCAATTCATACTGAAGAGCAGTTGAGGAATCATAGTTTCTTGCGAAACTATTAGAAACAGTCCCGGCATTTTCCAAAGAGTACGTGAGTCCAAGAGAAAAACAGCAGATACATGCATATTTGCAGAAGGTTCACATTTTGAACATCTGATTTAATTTATTTCTTTGTCCGTTCAGGGTTATTTTGTGTTAGCATTCCAAAATGTATTTAGGCAACTTTAATTTTATAATTTTATCGTTTGAAAATTATTCTCTAGAATACACTTTTGTTCAAAGTTGTGAATGAATTAATTTAATTTTTTATGCGAAAACCGTATGTCAAACGTAAAAAAATCATGAGAACAGATTTGCTTAGAAAAAAACGAGGATTTTCACTTTTCTCTTTAAAATGATTCTGTGCAAATCCTGCATGAACGACACTGGGAAGATTAAAAAATCATGCTGTTCAGCAGAAAATGCCTTTTGATGCATAGAAGATACGTACTATGTTTCACAAAAATATCTGGGGTCATACCAAAGTTATCATAAAAAAACATTCTCCAAACTTTAGCACCCTGTAGTTCAAAAGTTAGGACCTTTAGGACATATGTTCATATGAATTTTTTTCTCAAAATGGACCCAAGAATAACCTTGAATATAAGCATGTTATTAAGAAACACCCTGTACATAAACCATTCAGCAAGTTTTAACAATAATTATAATTGGGTGGTGATGCCTAGAATATCCTAAAAACTAATTACCATAATTGGAACTCGCAATTTTTAACCATTGCATAACTGCACTAAAAACAAACTCCTGAATCCCGAAATACACATAATGGGCTAATAGAGATAGACAGAATTTTCCCAAAATTTTATAATAATTACAAAATTATCAAAACTTCAGTAGAGTGAAGAGAACTTCCAAATGATATTTAGCCTGATTTTGCAACCCTTTTTTCTGAACGGAAGATGTTGAAAATCTGGATTAATTGAATTTTCACATTATTAGCGCGGAAAAATTCTGCAAACTTTCGAAGTTTTGAAATATAGCGATTTACATCTTCTGATAATTTTGCAACCATTCAAACAAAACGGAAATGTTTGTTTTATCGAAAAAAAAATTTTGATGAAAGTCCCAGAAGTTCTGCAAACTCGAAAAAATTAATAAAATAATGTTATTGAGAAGACTTTTGATTTGCAACCTCTTGCGTCAAACAGAAAATAAAAGTATCGAAATTATTACAAAAGTTTCAAATAATGGTTGCAAGTGGGATATCCTGACGTACAATGTTTTCATTAATTTGCAACCTGGTCTGCAACACGGAAATGAGGGTAAAATCAAGACAAAAATATTTTCGTATTTGTACTCTACCAAAAAAAGCAAAAGTTCTGCGAAACGGGCAGACAACTCATTTTACCAATTGGTATAATAACTTGCAAACTATGTTACAATACGGAACACTGGGAATTGAAAAAAAAATCTGAATAATAAAGATTTTTATATACCTGATGAATGACATTGATTGTGTTACCAAGTTAACTATCGACCAAGAAGAAGCTCGTCAACGGTTGGTGAAATCATTCAATGTTGAACGCTAACGTTTTCGATATGAATTCATAACATCATATTACAATTAGGAATTTGCATAGAAAAATACTCTGAGTACGTTTGATGGAGGATCGAGAATATGTCGACACGTTTTCATAATTTTCTTGATTCATTAAAAAATGGAGGAAATATTGAGATTTAAAAAACACTCTTACAGTTGTACATTAGTACGATTAACCTACAACTGTGTTATGTCTTTATTTTCAAAATTTTTATAAATCAAGAAAATGATTCATATATGGTCGTTTTTATATATATATATATATATATTGTTATGTTATGTTATGCCAGTTGTGAATTTTAAAAGACTAAAAACCCACAAAAAGAATAATTACTAGATGGTTAATGGTTTCAAGAGTTTGTTTGTAAATAACTTTTGAAATTCTATCTATATTGTGAGCCTAGGTAGAATATGGATAGATAAAAATGTCAAAATACTATAAAACAATCAATTTCATACACTGTCAAAATTATTATAACTCATAATTATTATAACTAATAAAGTTACAAAATTTTCAGGAATAAACAGTAATCAACACATTTATAAATTTGAAACATACAGTATATGAAACTGTAGCTAACAAAAAGTAGCCAATGATAGAACAGCAAATGTCTTTATAAAAATAGCCAATCAAGGAATAGATGGTCAGGTGTAAAATTGGAAATTGTGGGAGAGTAGCAATGAGATGGTATCAGAAGCAATTATTATTGAAATTTGTAAATAATGATAAGAGTGGAAAAATAATTGTATATATAAATTATGCAATATAAATATAAACAGTGAAAAGTGACAATTTAGTGCACCAATTCAAAAATTCAAATGAAAAAACAGGGAGAAAAAGATGTATCTAGGCGATAGAAAACAAAGCTTCAGAAGGGAGATCAAAAATAAATTTCCAAGCGGATGCCACGCAAAAATTTTACTAAAAGAAAATTGGAATAATCCCATCATTTGGTAAACAAAGCCAATATTACCTTAATGATAACATATCCACGGATTCAAATGCTGATTTCCGCATCTAAATAGTTCCTGATTCATGGTATTGATTGGAGAGAGGAGACATCCTGATTCATGGTATAATTAGAACACCAACAGTTCCAACCAGGTATAAAACTTCAATAGTGCTCTTCCGGTCCTGAACTATTTCACCAATAACATATTTCACATTCGTAGAACTTTTGAACAATAACAGAAAACGTCACTCTCACGGAAAAAGTGAGGTTCTGTTTATCTATCCATGATCTGATTTATTATTATTATCCGTGAATATTTGTTTGATTCACCCTAGTATGAGTTATTTCTCGTAGGCCAGGTATTATTAAGTCTTCCTGAATAAAGGAGATAATTGCTTTTTGATATTTTGTTGTTTGTTTTCTCACAATGATCAATAACATACCAAAGACCATTCAATAAACTGAAGTTAGCCAGCAGTGGCAGTGTCTCTATTGCCTTGAACCGGCCACCTTGAGATAAGGGCGTACCAACTGTTGCTTAGCCGTGGTGAGGAAAATAATGATTGTTGTTATATAACAATATATATATATATATATATATATATATATATATGATCTTTTTTTGAAATATAATGTGTGCAATTCATTTTCAATATACTTTCATTCCAAAATCCGATTGAATATTTCAAAAATGCGTTAATTTAGCTAGGCTTATTTCACTAAATCTGCATGACACTCGCGGAGGGCATAATGCCTTCCAGAGAGTTTCATTATTTGATACTTGTATGTGCATTGAATCTGGTTTAAATTTGCTACAGCTCCGGAAAGTCATTCATTTCATTCAGTTTAAAGCCATACTCATACACAGCGGAGCGAAGTGTTTGCAGAATCGTAGAATATTCGGAGTTAACCATATTTAATCCTCAATATGAAGAAGCAATAACCTGGGTTTAATTCAAGTTGTAGAGGCGTTGAAAAGCCAGATTGACATACTTTATGATTTAGTCAGGGTGGTAGCAGGAGGATGTAGGAAAGGGGAGCAGAGGCAAGCCAACTTTCGGGGTAACATTTTTGTGACCTCGTAAATAGTAACACAGTACAAAGTTAATTTCTATTATAATTTCCATTTCAATACATATATTTTTTTACCCCTGGTCCATTATTTACAACTTACTTATTGTATATTTAACTATTTTGAATCTGTACAAAACGACACCTTATAATAATAATAATAATAATAAATTGTCTGAACTGGAATAACAAGATTCAATCTAAATATAAAAATGGAGATTTTATGCTGACAAAAGAAAATTATTCAAAAAAATTGCAAAAATAGAGGTATTCACTCCATATCAAACAGGTATATTTTATATATTGTAACGAACCTAGGCCGGACCTGTCGCCTCGCGCGTTGCCGTCGACAGCGATGAGATCATCCACTGGTGGCCCGTGGAAAAGAATTCGCGAAGTGAATTTTTAACAAACTGATAAACTTTTTCGTGTGAAACAGACTGATACCTCGTCAAAGACAAAATGTGTTCAAGAAAAGTGCGCCTTGCGGACTTGAAGGTAGCGGAATTGAAACAGGAATTGGAGGAAAGGGAACTGGAAACAACGGGTAAAAAGCAAGTACTCCAGGAAAGACTTGCAGAAGGACTTATACAAGAAGGTGAGGACCCCGAAACATTTTTATTCGAAGTTCCCGGAGGTGATTTGAGTTTGGTAATGAATAAACTCGAAGAAACTACTAAATCCGTGAAAGAAGAACTGCAACAAAATTCGAGAAATCTGGAAGAGAAGCTTCTAGAAAATTCAAGAAGCCTGGAAGAGAATGCTAGAAATCTGGAAGAGAAGCTTGAAGAAAATTCTAGAAATCTGGAAGAGAAGCTTCAAGAAAATTCTATAAATCTGGAAGAGAAGGTTTCTAGAAATCTGGAAGAGAAGCTTCAAGAAAATTCAAGAAGCCTGGAAGATAAGCTCCTTGAAAACACGGAAGGCCTAAAAAAAGAACTCTGTGGTGTGGCGAATCGTCTAGAAAAAAGAATAGGAACCGTCGAGGCAGAAATGGACAAAAAAAAGGGAACGATCAGTAAGCTGGAAAAACAAATTAATAGTGCGTCCTCCACAGAGATGGTTAACGAAAATGCAATGCTGGACTTGAGTTTGAACGTGGATAAAGTTCAAGAGGGTATAAAAGATGTCAAGGTCATTTCTGAAATAGGGAAGCTTTCCATGAAGCCGCCTCAATTCGACGGAAAAACTCCATGGGAAAATTACCGCCGACAGTTTGAAGCAGCGGCCAAAGCAAATGGATGGAATGCGGGGGAAAGAGCTGTAGCACTAACAATTGCATTACGTGGAGAAGCGACGAATATTCTACAAACTCTCACCGCCCAAGAACAGGAGGACTATGATCAGCTGATTAAACATCTAGAATTACGATATGGCCAGGCCCATTTGGAACACGTATATCACTCCCAGCTGAAAAATCGCTGTCAGAAATCGGGCGAATCCTTACAAGAATTTGAAACTGACATTGCACGCTTGGTTCGTCTCGCATATCCAGCCATACCGGAAAATGTAATGGAGCGATTAGCGGTTCAGGCATTCTTGGATGGACTCCGTGACCAAGAAACCAGACAAGCGTTGATATTAGCTCGTCCAACACATCTCGTAGACGCACTGGCACGCGCTTTGGAATTCGAAGCAGCAAAACAATGCTGCAAAAGCCAAAGTAAAGTTCAAACGATTGAGGAAGACTCACAGGAGCCTGCTAACTTGGAAGCTGCCATAAGAAAAGTGATGAAGGAAGTGTTGCCTGAGAAAAGACAGATAAGATGCCGGAATTGTGGAAAATTGGACATGTGCGTAGCAAATGTCCAACATCCATCGACCCGATGCAGGAAAACTAAAATAGGTCGACGAGAAGGGCAATCGTCGGCATGTGTCCGGCAAGCCCCGGTTAACAACGCATATGTCGCTATCCTTCAACGACAGAACAAAGGTGTCTTCGTAGACGGTCTCATCAATAACGAGCCTTGCACCATGCTGCTAGATACAGGTGCGACTAGGACAATTTCGGGCCTTCCTTTGCCAGAACACCGGAACGGATTGAACTGACAACTTGAAGCTACGCACAGCAACAGGGAGCCAGCTACTGTATATGGCGAGCTACCGATTGAAATAATTTTGGGCAGCACTAAAGTGAAACATCAGGCACTTGTAGCGGACATCGAAGACGATGCAATCATCAGAATGGACATCATGAATTCCAGAGGGTTTGAATTGGATTTCAAAGACGGCGTCCTACGTGTCAACGGAGAAGAGCTGGTGCTTCATGGGAGAAGTGAGGGTTGATCCGTGTGTTGTTGGCTGAAGATGTAAGCGTACCTGAGAGGGCTGAAACCATTCTGGAGGCTCGCCTGGACGGGAGTACGAGCAGTGGAAACGTGGTGATGTTCGAGCCCAAACTTCATGATGAGAAAATTGGACGAGGGATTGCACTAGGGAAGACCTTGTTGCGTGCTGACAAATTTGTGCCCGTAAGGGTCATGAATGTCAATTATTTTCCAGTGACCTTGAAGAAAGGAACAATATTGGGGCACTGCTCGTCAGTTTCCTCAGTGATCCGGAGTGTACGAGGTACGATTAGCCAACCCAACAACTTGCCCACAGAACTAGAAAAATTAGTTGCCATCTCTTCCAAAGATATAAAACCAGCTCAACAGCCCAAACTAAGAGATTTAGTCAAAAAGTACCAAGACATCTTCGATACCGGACAAGGAAAAGGGGTCGAACTAATGTGGTCCAGCACAAGATTGATACTGGGGTGCCCGACCGATCCGGCAATCAGCAAGAAGACTTCCTCTGCCAAGAAGGAAGAGGCTGACAAAATAGTCAGCGATATGGGAAAAGAAGGAGTTATCGAACCATCTGACAGTCCCTGGTCCTCCAGTCGTACTGGTGAAGAAAAAGGATGGATCGACACGCTTTGTGTAGACTATCGCCAACTTAATAATGTCACGAAGAAGGACAGTTACCCTCTCCGAGAATAGATGACACCCTAGACACGTTGGCTGGTTCCACGATTTTCTCGACCCTTGATCTGAAGAGTGGATACTCGGCAAGTAGAACTGGCTCAGGAAGATCGAGAAAGACTGCTTTTACCATCGGCTCAGGATTGTGGCAGTTCACCGTTATGCCATTCGGCTCTGTAATGCTCCCGCCACATTCGAAAGATTGATGGAAACAGTACTGAAGGGACTCTCATGGAACACGTGTCTAGTGTATCTCGACGACATAATTGTGGTCGGCAGATCGTTTGAGGACCACGTGAAAACTTGGAGGAAGTATTCCTGCGACTGAGGAACTCGAATTGAAGCTGAGCCCTAAGAAATGCCATCTGTTCCAAAAAGAAGTACGATACCTCGGCCACGTTGTCTCTGGGGAAGGAGTAGCAGTGGATGACCAGAAGATCAAAGCTGTTAAGGATTGGCCCATCCCAAAAGACATTCACCAACTTCGAAGTTTCCTTGGTTTATGCACATACTATCGCCGATATGTGCTGGGATTCGCCAACATCGCTAAACCACTGACCAAGCTCACGGAAGGCCAAACAAAGTTCTAGTGGTCCGAAGAATGTCAAGACTCATTCAGGAAGCTGAAAGGAGCTTTGATCAACGCACCTATACTGAGCTATCCCCTACCCAAAGGGAAATTCATTTTGGATACGGACGCCAGCAACGTGGGACTTGGAGCTGTCCTATCTCAGATCCAGGAGGGACAGGAGAATGTCATTGGTTATTTCAGCAAGACGCTTAGCAAACCAGAGCGCAATTACTGTGTCACCAGGCGAGAGCTGTTAGCTGTTGTAAAGGGAGTGGAACACTTCTACAAGTACGTGTATGGACGAAGATTCCTGTTGAGAACTGACCATGCAGCTCTCAAATGGCTCTTACAGTTCAAAAATCCTGAGGGTCAAGTAGCACGTTGGATCGAGAGACTCCAAGAATTCGATTTCGAGATCGAACATCGAGCCGGAACTAGCCATAAGAATGCAGATGCCTTGTCGCGAAGACCATGTCCAGATGATTGCTCACATTGCCGACGAGCAGAAGAGAAAGAGCAACCTTTTAGACCGCGCATGGATGAAACTGGAATGACAGCAAGTCCAGAAAGCCAGAAGAGACCCGACCTGGCTTAGTCGCAGCTGGAAGAAGGGCAATCGAAGACCATCATGGCAGGAAGTCGCAGGTTACTCGCCGGCTGTTAAGTCCTATTGGGCACAATGGAACTCTCTTATTCTGGACAATGGGATCCTGAAACGGGTGTTGGAGGCCGACATTGGTGGGGAAGACAGACGCCAAATAATTGTTCCCAGGAACAGAAGAGAGGAAGTGCTGCGGGAAATCCATGATGGAGTCGCCGGAGGACATCTGGGAGTGACGAAGACCCTGCAGAAAGTGAGGCAACGGTTTTACTGGGCCAATTGTCAAGCTGACGTCCAGGACTGGTGCAGAAAGTGCGCTGTATGCGCTGCTAGTAATGGACCTCGAATTCGACCCAAGGCCCCGATGCGTCAGTACAACGTAGGCAGCCCGTTCGAGAGAATCGCCATTGACATCGCCGGCCCGTTTCCCGTATCCGACCACGGGAATAAATACATCCTTGTGGCAATGGACTACTTCAGTAAGTGGGCGGAAGCCTATGCCCTGCCCAACCAGGAAGCCATCACCGTCTCCGACGTCTTGGTGAAAGAATGGATATGTCGATTCGGTATTCCAATGGAGCTGCACTCGGATCAAGGCAGAAATTTCGAATCCAACCTTTTCCAAGAAATATGTCTACTGCTGAACATCCGCAAGACAAGAACCACGGCCCTACATCCGCAGTCCGATGGAATGGTGGAACGGATGAACAGGACGATCAACCGCCACTTGTCCAAGGTTGTCTCTGACCATCAAAGAGACTGGGACCAGTATCTTCATTTGTTCCTGATGGCCTATCGATCTGCAGTACACGAATCAACCGGTCAAACTCCTGCTAGTATTATAATGGGCCGAGAACTGCGACTGCCTTGTGACCTGAAGTTTGGGATACCGCCAGGACAAGACACTGCGGGAGAGGACTACGTCAGCAAACTTCGGCAGAGAATGGACGACATCCACGAACGAGTCCGGTTGAACATCCAGAGTGCCAGCGATAAAATGAAGAAGACCTATGACATCAAGGCCGACGCAGGAGGATTTAAGGTTGATGACCTGGTTTGGCTGTACAACCCCAAACGTCGTCGTGGACTATCACCAAAGTTGCGGAACTCGTGGAAGGCCCGTATAAAATCGTGAAAAGGATAAACGACCTTGTTTACCGAATCCATAAGCCACCCTGAGGGAAACCAAGGGTCGTCCATTTCAATAGGTTGGCCCTTACGCTGGAAACCATGACCAAGTTCGCACCCTCAAGCCACCGGAGGATGATATGACGTTCGAGAAGTTTATGTCCTTGTATTCAAACGGGCAGAAAGTTCTACATGGGGTTACTAGAGAGGAGTCACGAGACCTTTTCGAGGTGCCTGCTGACTACGCACTAGCGCACTGTGTGGCAGAAGATCTTCGAATGTCCAGGGGCATCGCCGTAGTGTTCTCCAAGAAATTTGGTCAACTCCAAACACTGCGGGGGCAGAATCCAGAAGTTGGTGGGGTGCTACAGTTGAAGAAAGGCCAGAGAAACATCTACTACCTAGTTACCAAGAGGCATTCCCAAGATAAACCGTCCTATGAAGATGTCTGGAAGAGTCTCACCAAACTAAGAGATACTATGGTGGACCAGAATCTGGTGGATCTAGCAATTCCAAAATTGTCCTGTGGTATTGATGGGTTGGACTGGAGAGTCATAAGAAGTATGCTGGAGGCGATATTCAGATCCAGCGGCGTCAAGATTTTGGTTTGCTGTAACCCTCTTCCACGACCGATCATGAAGACCGTGGAGTGTTACTTCCATCGAACTTCACGGTGCAGATATGGGGAGTCATGCAGATATCGTCACACTCCAAGGATGAAATTTCGGGACGAAATGTCTTTAAGAAGGGGGCAATGTAACGAACCTAGGCCGGACCTGTCGCCTCGCGCGTTGCCGTCGACAGCGATGAGATCATCCCCGGAGATATTCGAGAACCATCCAGTGCGCTCTGCCGCGGAAAACAACGGTCAATATTGGAAACAATTGGAACACGCCGGTCGCCAACTGAAAGAATTCGAAACATCGAGAATGCTGTATCGGAGATAAATAGGCAAACCTCAAGTGGAGTAGAACAGTCTGAACGAGCCCATACGATCGAGCTATACAGTGGAGTAGTAATATAAATTAAGTTGTAGATTAAGTGTGAAATAAATTATTAGAACCAAGTTAAGTTTATTTACGTTACAATATGTTTTTGAAAACTGCTAGCGATTTGTGCTTGATATGATTGGGGATTAAATTATAGAGCGAAGGAGCAGCGTGAGAAAATTATATTTTGAAAAAAGTTGTCGAGTGCGGGGGTATGTCGAGGAGGTGCGTGTGTCTCGCTTATGAAAGGAAAATCTCTGTCTCAGACATTTTTTAAGATAACAAGGCACAAAGTGGTCCTGATTTTGTTGGTTTGACCAAGCTAAGTGATGTTTTCTTCTCATACCCATTTTGAACCATTTCAAAGATTTCATTTTCGCGGAAACGTGTTCTCTTCTTGTCTGGTTGAAATTGAAACTGATGCAGCAATTCTGTACCTTCTGTATTTTTATAGTATAGATCTGATCCAAACAGGGTTCATAAATATCTCCGTAATTGAAATGGGATAAAACTAACGATTCACAACGAAGAACTCTAAAGTCTCTGCTCAAAGTATCACGGTTTAGGAATAGTATTTCCAGTGTACAATAGATTTTTTTTCAAATGTTCACATGTGTGTTGAAATTAAGTTTTTGGTCCAAAATAAAACCCAAACTTTTTACTTTATTTTTGGGCTCTAGGCTTTGTCCTTGAATCAAGATTGTGGATGTTTCCTCAACCATTCGTCTATTATTGTCGCTCCCGAAGACAATAGCACATGATTTGGTGGCATTAACATTCAAATAATTTTTTTGCGAAAATAAGACGAGATTTTCAATATCAGTATTTATATTAGCTATCGAAATTTGTGATTCGTTAGCATCAAAACTCAGATACAACTGCGTATCGCTCGCATAAAAATGTGATTGACTTTCTAAAAAGCTACTGAATATAAAATGAAAAGGAGAGGCCATAAAATAGACCCCTGCGGTATACTAGAATCTAGAGTGCGCAATTCCGAATAATTTTCGTTGATTATAACTCTTTGTTTTTGGTTTGCGAAGTATGAAAACATTAACTTGAGCGACAGTAGAGTCAGTCCATAATATTTCATTTTCGCCAATATCAGTTTGTGACTGATCTTGTCCAGCATAACGAGTGCAGAGACTTTGCCTTTGTTATGAGAAGCTTCTATGGCCTACTCTAAAGCCTGATTGGTTGGAAGGAAGGATTTCATTGAAATTGAGGTAGTCCGACAAGTTGACGATGCATCAGTCTTTCCATTATTTTTGACATGACGGG
This sequence comes from Gonioctena quinquepunctata, assembly GCA_018342105.1. Lineage (NCBI taxonomy): Eukaryota > Metazoa > Arthropoda > Insecta > Coleoptera > Chrysomelidae > Gonioctena > Gonioctena quinquepunctata. The sequence goes on along the minus strand of JAFIRS010000380.1, from coordinate 107,922 downwards.
CAAAATACTAATTGGCCTATTTTCATTTGAACATGTTGGACCTGGTACATTATAGAAGTCTCCTTCCAAATATCAGGAAAAATCCCCTTTTCTAAAGACTTATTTATTATATGAGTGAGAAATGGGTTCAGAAATGGCATGCAATATAAAACAATTTTGATGGAGATGAAATTCACTCCATATGCATTCGATTTTATAGATCGAAGAGCTCCATAGATTTCAACTTCACTTATCTGTTTGAAAAAAAAAAAATTATCTTTAAAATAATTTTTTATTATAAAACTCGAGTAATTCTTGACAGGGTTCTTGAAATTGTCAAACAGATGCAAAATAATCGTTCAAGATGTTTGCATGGGAATATTCCTATGGGATGAAGTGAGACCTGTTTTGTTCAGTAACCATTCATGTCATTTAGAATTTGCCAAAGAACTCTATCATTTTTTGTTCTATAGGTAAACTGGCTGAAGGCTTTTTTTTTCGCTTTTAACAGCAGTGTTTGTGAGATTTCGCCACATTTTGAAAGCTTCCCGATCACAAGGATCTTTAATTGATTTATATTTAGAAAGAGCCTCCTTTTTTTTCAATTATCATTATATTCATTGCGTCAGTGACCCAAGGGGCCATTGGTTTAGAAATGCTGATATTTCTCAACGGCGCATGCTTATTAAAAATATTAAAAATGTTACTATTGAAGACCTCTAAACAATCATTCACGTCATTGGAACGATAAATTTCATCCCAGTTTTCACTATTCGGATCATTCAAAAAGTCATTTTGATTAAAGTTTTTATAATCATGAAAAGTATGAATGAATTGTTTTTCTTGTTCAACCGAGAATGATATAGTCTGTTGAAAAGGGAAACATTCTCAATTGAATATTGCCTCATTTATCTTTATGAGCTCTTAATTAAGACTGAAATATAAAATCAAATAACTATCTGAATAAAAATGCAAATTTTCAATTTCCGATTTTTCTTTTTAGTTAGGGTCTTTTCAGAATATCTAGCAGATGTAGTTCAATGTCCAGCGTGGCTTCAGCCGGGAAAGTAGTTGTTTTCTGTTAGACATTCACAAAAAATAACTTAATTTTTATCGCGGATTTTTCAATTCACAGAAAAATATTTCTATTCAATATTCAATTGAGAATGTTTCCCTTTTCAACATGAATACCCCACAAGAGGTTATCTTGACGATGGAAGGTAGTGACTAAAGTTTATCTTTCACTCGCAGATGATTCCACATCTGATTTCATGAACATCCTGTTCATATTTGCAACAAATCGATATAGTCTGGTTCACAAGTGCCATTTCGTCCCGTTGGAGAAGACTTTCAGGTAAAATTATAACCAAGGTGTCATTGGATGCGGAATTTTTACTAGATATGATTTACACTTTGTCCCATGTCTCGCAAACAAAGTTATAAACAATTGCAGATATCAGACATCTGAAGGAAGATCCAAAAAGAGCCGAGAATTTCCTAAAAAAAGTTTTGCATTTCGGAACTGTAACAACAATATTTATAATTTTAAATGGGCGGTGGAATTACGGGTGGAAACGGATGACTCGGATGCTTGAACAAAAATATTTTTTTTACTAATTGAATATGAATATTAAGGAATGAAAAAAATCAGATACTCGCTAAATAGTGGAATAAACAATAATCCGCCGGCAAAAAAAATTATCTCAATTTTATTATTAATTATGCTTTTATTAATTAACAAATTTTTCCAAGTTGGAAGTAAACAAAAAACCCTCGATAATTTCTAAACGGCAGCCAGTAAAAAAAAATTTTTGAGCTGTTCTTTGAAGGCCTCAGGAAAGATCCTCAGTGGAAAAATTAAAAAAAAACTATTATCCATTTTTTATTAACTATTAAAGATGCTGAAAAAGAAAAAACATAAATAAAACATTGTAAGTTTTTTTTAAATATCCCGATTGATTTGTTTTTTTATTGTTAAAAGCCACACATGATAATATTGTTTTTTTATTCTAATCTACAATTGTTTAAAAAATTGTTATGAACAAAAACATTGTTTATGAGATAGTTTTTTTTTTTTGGAAGGGTAACTAATAATGAAAATAATCAATGTTACGAAAAAAGTCGTTAAAAAAATTGCTCAAAATCGCACTTGTTAATTAACCATTTTTTGCAACTAAATATTAATATTAAGGAACCATTTTTTTAAATCATTATTTCTATTGTTCTTTCTTATTCTGATTTTTTTTTCTTTTAATTTTTCATTTGTTTATTAATAAGCAAATACATTTTTGCGCTATATTTTTTCCAAATACTACAAAAATAATCAAAAATGACCATGTGTCGTTTTTCACGCAAATTTGTTTCATTTAATTTTTAAAATTCTCATGCTTTTAACTCTTTTTTTTATCATTATAATTATTATAACTTATAAACTATTGAAGATACGACGAGAACACTCAAAATATTTATTGTTCTCCATAAAATAATGAACAAATTGAGCTTTTATTTTGAGCTCTTATTCAATTATTTATTCCCATTTTTATTATTGTTTATAAAAATACCTCGAAATAAAAACTTATTCAAGGCTTTTAAATTTGATTATCTTATAAACTATCAAAGATACCATAAAAATACTTTCTTATTCTTCATTGAACATTGAACAATTTGGTAGAAGTTATTGAGTAATGAGAAAAAATATTGAGGAAAAGGAAATTTTCTGTCTTTATCAGACGAAAAGTAAATTGACATAATATATAATTTTTAAAATTTATTGGTTCCTTTATGCATTATTTTTGTACATAAAACAGTTTTTGTTTATTTCTTTGATTTTTTTCATCTTCTTGACGTTTTTGCGGCGGTGATTTGTTCTTCCTGTGTTTCAATCACATTATCTCCGTTCTTCGACCAAAAGCTCAAATTGTTCATTGTTTAATAAAGAACAAAAAAGACCTGAAGTATTTTTGCATCATATCTTTGTTAGTTTATAAGATATTATGAGTTTTGAAATAAAATTAAAATTATGTGGCTTTAAACAATAAAAAACAAATCAATCGGGATATTTGAAAAAAAAACAATGTTTTAATTATATTTTAACTTTTTCAGCATCTTTAATTGTTGATAGAAAAATGGATAATTTAATTTTTTTAATTTTTCCACGAAGGATTTTTTCTGAAGCCATTAAAGAACAGCTCAAAAAAATATATTTTTTTCTCGCTGCCAGTTTAAAAATTATCGAGGTTTTTTGTTTACTTCCAACTTGGAAAAATTTGTTAATTGACAAAAGCCTAATTAATAATACAATTAAGAAAATTTTTTTTTGCTATTAATATTTAATTAGTTAAAATATTTTTTTTGTTTAAGCATCCGAGCAGAGCGACGCGCGCGCGCTCCGAGTCATCCGTTTTCACCAGTATTTTCACAGCTCAATTAAAATTATAAATATTGATGCTACAGTTCCGGGACCTTTTTTTAGGAAGTTTCCTGCTTTTTTTGATCATTTTTCAGATTTCCGATATCTGCAATACTTTTCGAGAAAAAACCTACCACTCTTTTTTTACGAAATTGTTTCTAACTTTCAAAGTACTTGTTTGCGTAAATTATATCTAGATAAAATTCCGCATCCAATGACACCTTGGTCATAATTTTACGTGAAGGCCTTCTCCAACGGAACGAAATGGCACTTGTGAACCAGACTAATAGTTCACAAGAAATTAATCGATTATCGGTTATTTCGCTGACGCCATGAAGTTGAGTTCCGTGAATCGACATCGACTTGCTGGTGACTACAACATCAATAGGAGTTTCGCTGAAATTCGTAACTCTGGTAGCTTCAGTGACCATTTGAGTAAGAATATAGGATTATGTGCCAGCAGTCTTTTCAATACATTTCGGATGATGAAATCAGAGAGAGTGCGAGCAATGACTTGGGGAAAAAATACTTGAGGGGGATCTTGAAAAAAGTCAGCGATTTTACACTCTGAAGAGAAATTACTGCAAACGTGTCGCTCACTAAGGAGAGTATCACAATGGATTACCAGAAATCTTTACCATGCCCAAACATTACCATCAACGATGTTTACTATGAACCGCAACCAAATTTCATCAGTTTCATATTATGTCAAATTCGAGATCTGTATTTTACATCTGCGATGAATCTGTTGGTAAGAAAGGACCATACAAAGTCTGCTCCATGCTGAACTTATCACTTCTTTTATAACATCCTACCTATTGATTTGTTGAAAATATAAACAGGATGTTCATAAAATCAGATGTGGAATCATCTGCGACTGAAAGATAAACTTTAGTCACTATCTTCCATCGTCAAGATAACCTCTTGTGGGAAACATTCTCAATTGAATATTGATAGAAAGATTTTTCAACATAAATACCCCACAAGAGGTTATCTTGACGATGGAAGATAGTGACTAAAGTTTATCTTTCAGTCGCAGATGATTCCACATCTGCTTTTATGAACATCCTGTTTATATTTTCAACAAATCAATCTATCATACCCCATGACAGGTTTTGATGTCAGAAAACACTAATTTCGAAGTCTCTCCAAAACAAATGTTTCTAACTTTTTTCCATCTTTGCAAAGTGATATTGCTTCTAAAAAATGTGTTTCCCATTTCTTCCGGTCTTCCTGATGATCGTGGAAGCGTGAAATAGATTTTCGTCGACAAAAATGTATTGAAGACCTAGTGAATGCGATGTCTCTCCTGCGTCAATGTTACGAATGATTTCTGTTGAGTACTCTCTTTTGGAAAACATTCTTCTTTGCCTCATTCATCTTTATGAGTTCTTAATTAAGACTGGAATATAAAATCAAATAACTACTTATCTGAATGAAAATGCAAATTTTCAATTTCAGATTTTTTCTTTTGAGTTAGGGCCTTTTCAGAATATCTATCAGATGTAGTTCAATGTCCAGCGTGGCTTTAGCCGGGGAAGTAGTTGTTTTTTGTTAGACATTCACAAAAAATAACTTCATTTTAATCGTGGATTTCTCAATTCACAGAAAAATCTTTCTATCAATATTCAATTGAGAATGTTTCCCTTTTCAACATAAATACCCCACAAGAGGTTATCTCGACGATGGAAGATAGTGACTAAAGTTTATTTTTCAGTCGCAGATGATTCCACATCTGATTTTATGAACATCCTGTTTATATTTTCAACAAATCAATCTATCATACCCCATGACAGGTTTTAATGTCAGAAAACACTAATTTCAAAGTGTCTCTCCAAAAGAAATGATTCTAACTTTTTCCATCTTTACAAAGTGAGATTGCTTCTTGAAAATGTGTTTCCCATTTCGTCCGGTCTTCCTGATGATCGTGGAAGCGTGAAATAGATTTTCGTCGACAAAAATGTATTGAAGACCTAGTGAATACGATGTCTCTCCTGCGTCAACGTTACGAATGATTTCTGGTGAGTACTCTCTTTTGGAAAACATTCTTCTTTGCCTCATTCATCTTTATGAGTTCTTAATTAAGACTGGAATATAAAATCAAATAACTACTTATCTGAATGAAAATGCAAATTTTCAATTTTAGATTATTTTTTTTGAGTTAGGGCCTTTTCAGAATATCTATCAGATGTAGTTCAATGTCCAGCGTGGCTTTAGCCGGGGAAGTAGTTGTTTTCTGTTAGACATTCACAAAAAATAACTTCATTTTAATCGTGGATTTTTCAATTCACAGAAAAATCTTTCTATCAATATTCAATTGAGAATGTTTCCTTTTTCAATCCTACCTATATAAGTATAAAAATAAGTTCAAATACTTAAACCTGACTACTGAAGAATCACGCTCCAAAAAGTATGAAACAAAAAAATATTCTCATCTGGAATCGTTATGTACAAACTATTCAATATTTATCGTCTATTGAATAAAAAACTTACACGTGATATATTTTAATGTGTTTAATACATATTCATAGTGACGTTCAGAGGATAGCCGTGGTCATATGCCACCTACCCTAACAAAACAATACATTCCAATAGAAGTAAGCGATCATTTGCTTTAGGGCAAAGTGGCATACAAAGTAGAGTTACGAAAAATAGGGTTTTCCAACGTGTTTTACACAATATTTTTTCTAATTTTAATATTTAATCCTTTTTAATTCAAGTTAAAAATTTTAAAAATATATTTAAAAAAACTGAAGAACATGCTTTTAACACACGAAAATTAAAACATAATTTTAATATTCAACGACGACTACGCCGAAAAGCATGGGGTAATGAATATTCGAATGAAACAAAACCAAATCATTTCTCAATTTCGATGAGAAAAATAAAAAAATATTGTCAGGCGTGGGGATTTGAGCCCTCGCCAGTTTTTTATATAAGAGCTTAGATCTTTGCGCCTTAGACCGCTTGGCCAACCAGACGATATTAATTGTCAAACGCATTACCATACTTCAATGTTAGTGAGAAAGTTTGTAATGTACTTTTATACCTGCTACCAGAAAAAGGGCCCCTCTTTTGAGGTAGCAAGTATGCAAACGTTATCAACTACATTTTTTGGCATAGTCATTGAATATTAAAATTATTTTTTACTTTTCAATGCGTTGAAAGCGTGTTCTCATCCTTGGAGAGACTTCCATGGAAAAACCGGAAATTAATGCTACATAGAAAACTACGTTGTCAGCTGGGGTTAATATCACCAATTGTTCAAATTATGTTATTATTATTTATAATTCGTTTTTACCATACATATTATGTATAGAATAGCCTCAAAATTATAACAAATTTTATCCCTGAATTTTTTGCAACTGGTGGTGAAATTTATTTTTTATCACCAGTTGCGAAAAAATGTACATCAACGAGTTTTGAAAAGTATCACTTCAAATGTCAAAATTAGAAAAAATATATTACGTGTAAGTTGTTTTCTTTAATAGGCAATAAATATTGAATAGTTTGTAGATAACAATTCCAGATGAGAATATTTTCTTGTTCCATACTTTTTGAGCGTGATTTATCGGTAGTCGGGTTTTACTTTTTGAACTTGTTTTTATTTAATATATTTCAGAGCGTGATTTTTCAGTAGTCGGCTTTTAGTTTTTGAACTTATTTTTATTTCGTACTTTTTAGTGCGTGTTTTTTTAGTGGTCGGATTTGAACTTACTTTTTATTTAAATCATTTTGGGGTTATCATTTCATAACAAAGTATTTGCAGAATCGCTTTACATTATTTTTTGTTTAGGTTTTATTGTTTTACATGTACCCAGGTGATATACCCTGCGTGGGGGTACATTATTATTACACACGTATTGTTTTTTTTATGTAATTTTAACATTTGTACCATAGTCCATAATGAAAAACGTGTTTATTATATACGTATTTTAGGTAGGTTTGGAGAGAAATTATGTTTGGCTTTCATAACAGTAACGTTTTTATTTTGTTCTGCGCAGGAATCACAAAAAATGGGGGACTCTTTTTAGCCGACTACGGCGAAGCAAAAAGCAGGGTTATGATTTTGACCGGAGTGTTCATCTCTTCCCTCATAACTTCTGAACTACTTATTATAATTTGACAAATGAGGTATCGTTGGAAGCGTCTTGATCGTCCGCTATTTGACGTCACATTAAATTGAATATGTCTCCTAAAAAAATATATTTGAAATGTGCTAATTGAAGCCTTTCAATTGATATCCAACACGGCATCATTAAAAAAAAAAAAATTTTTGAGACATATTCAATTTAATGTGACGTCACATAGCCTATAACCAGCGGACGATCACGACGCTTCCAACGATACCTCATTTGTCAAATTATAATAAGTAGTTCAGAAGCTATGAGGGAACAGATGAACATATATACATACCTGTTCAAAATCATAACTCTCCTTTTTGCTTCGCCGTAGTCGGCTGAAAAGAGACCCCAATTTTTTGTGATTCCTGCGCAGATAAAAAATAAAAACTTTATTGTTATGCGATTCCTTCATTACTTGGTTACCAAGAAAACCCGTTCTGAAAGGTACCGTGAAAGTGATATTCCCGATAAGGAGGCATTCGTTAATTGAGTGCGATCGCGATCGAGTATTTTTCCAATCCGGCCAATCAGGATGCTCAAATTTTTCAAAGAGAAAACCGCTTATTTTTACAGAAATTCGCTTTAATGGGCTTATATACTAGTTCTGAATTCTACAAAAAACCCAAAAAGGACCTTTGAAAGAAGTGGGAAGTACAAAAAAAAGAAGAGGGAACGTTAAGAAAACTACACCAGGATCCAATTTCCGTCAAAATAGCAAAAAGGAAGGATTTTCAAGATCTGACCGCATTTCTTGAGAGAGCAGAAGCCAGGGCTATTCACCAACAATAAAACATTGTCGATCAATCTGAAGGAAACGGTGATGAACATGTCGATGACCAACCAACAAACGTCTAAAGTGGCATGAGCCCAGGGTTAAACATTTTTTGTTTTCTTGTTATGCCACTGATTTGGAAAAAAAAATATTCATATGTGTTTATTTCCTGTAATAAACACGTTTTCCCCAAAAATTATTTTTGGGACTTTTTTTCTTCAAATGCAACGTTCTTACAAGTGAGTAAATTTGTATTTTCGATTTTCTCGAAATTCGTTTTGGATGGACTACGGTCGCTTCTCCCCTGTTCTCTTGAATTGTTCAAATTACCAGATACATGTTAATGTTTATAAATAATTAAAATGTTTTTATTGAACAGTTTTTTATTATTGAATATCTACCATCATTTCACTTTTAACACTACTGGTGAAAATATTTTTGACACATTATGTGGAAATGTCAGTTTTTAATTCACATACCTAAGAACTGAAAACGTAATATTTCATGGCAGTTTGTTATGAAATAGAAAACACTAAATAATCAAACGAAATAATGTACAAACTGAACCATAAACGTTTGTTTGAAGGTTGTAGACGATGTGGTAACTTGGTAATGTTACTCCACACAGGGAACTACAAACTCTTGAAGAAGGATCCAACACCCACTATAGGAAAGAAGATCCTCAACACTCTGAGGAAATTTAAAAGTTTCTTTCCAGACAACGAACAAGCACATCTGACGCCACACTACAGCAAACCACCCCATCTCTACGGTCTTCCGAAAATCCACAAACCAGACATACCACTGAGAACGGTCACCAGCTCCCGGAACTCACCAACCTGAAAGTTATCGAAGAACCTCCTACCGATATAACCCTTACAAGGAAATAGCACTTCATACGTCAAGAATTCTAAGCATTTCGTAGACACCATCAAAGAAGTTCAACTTGGACCAGAAGATCGTTACATCAGCTTCGACGTGGAGAGCCTTTACACCAATGTCCCTATAGGGGAATCCCTCAGCATCATCAAAAGGAAACTCAGGATAGCCAGCTCCACGAGAGGACTGACCTTCTCATTCAAGCGATATTGGAATTACTGCAGTGCTGCCTACACAACTCATATTTCCAAGAAAAGAAACGATTCTTCTCTCAAGTCGATGGACTCCCGATGGGATCTTTCCTTTCTTCAATTATCGCCAACATATACATAGAGTGAAAGATAAGTGCCATGTGAAGTGGAATTGATAGAAAAATCGAATTAAACGGTTTTCTTCACATAAAGGATTCAATATAAAATTGAACCAGAAAATGGTAGATCTCAGGTGAAAAACAACTACTTTCCTGGCAAATACCACGCAGAACGTTGAATGATATTCACCTGAAAATCCATGCATACTTCCATATAATATCAATGGACATTGAATGCAAATGTTTCTTTCTGATAAGCTCGATTATGTTTAATTTATGTCGTGTTCACCTAACAATCCGCATACCGGTTTCAGGCTTCTTGGCCCTCATCAGTACGGAGTAGTCAACCAACCAAAGGTCCAAAGAACTCTGGCTGAAGTGAGACACAACGTGAACAAACCATCATCGAGCTTGTAACACCTATAGGTACGCCGGAAAAGATAAACTTTAACTGGCGGTACCTAGTGACAGAAAGAAACACTCCGAAAATCTCCCACCTCGATAGGTTTCTAAATAAAAGATTCCTTCTCAGTAGGAGTGGCAAGCCCGTCTAGCATATAGTGAGAGATAAGTGCCATGTGAAGTGGAATGAATAGTAAAATCGAATTAAACGGTTTTCTTCACATAAAGGATTCAATATAAAATTGAACCAGAAAATGGTAGATCTCAGGTGAAAAACAACTACTTTCCTGGCAAATACCACGCAGAACGTTGAATGATATTCACCTGAAAATCCATGCATACTTCCATATAATATCAATGGACATTGAATGCAAATGTTTCTTTCTGATAAGCTCGATTATGTTTAATTTATGTCGTGTTCACCTAACAATCCGCATACCGGTTTCAGGCTTCTTGGCCCTCATCAGTACGGAGTAGTCAACCAACCAAAGGTCCAAAGAACTCTGGCTGAAGTGAGACACAACGTGAACAAACCATCATCGAGCTTGTAACACCTATAGGTACGCCGGAAAAGATCAACTTTAACTGGCGGTACCTAGTGACAGAAAGAAACACTCCGAAAATCTCCCACCTCGATAGGTTTCTAAATAAAAGATTCCTTCTCAGTAGGAGTGGCGAGCCCGTCTAGCATATAGTGAAAGATAAGTGCCATGTGAAGTGGAATTAATAGAAAAATCGAATTAAACGGTTTTCTTCACATAAAGGATTCAATATAAAATTGAACCAGAAAATGGTAGATCTCAGGTGAAAAACAACTACTTTCCTGGCAAATACCACGCAGAACGTTGAATGATATTCACCTGAAAATACATGCATACTTCCATATAATATCAATGGACATTGAATGCAAATGTTTCTTTCTGATAAGCTCGATTATGTTTAATTTATGTCGTGTTCACCTAACAATCCGCATACCGGTTTCAGGCTTCTTGGCCCCTCATCAGTACGGAGTAGTCAACCAACCAAAGGTCCAAAGAACTCTGGCTGAAGTGAGACACAACGTGAACAAACCATCATCGAGCTTGTAACACCTATAGGTACGCCGGAAAAGATAAACTTTAACTGGCGGTACCTAGCGACAGAAAGAAACACTCCGAAAATCTCCCACCTCGATAGGTTTCCAAATAAAAGATTCCTTCTCAGTAGGAGTGGCAAGCCCGTCTAGCATATAGTGAAAGATAAGTGCCATGTGAAGTGGAATTAATAGAAAAATCGAATTAAACGGTTTTCTTCACATAAAGGATTCAATATAAAATAGAACCAGAAAATGGTAGATCTCAGGTGAAAAAACAACTACTTTCCTGGCAAATACCACGCAGAACGTTGAATGATATTCATGATATGTTTGTTCACGTTGTGTCTCACTTCAGCAAGATTACTTTGGACCTTTGGTTGGTTGACTACTCCGTACTGATGAGGGCCAAGGAGCCTGAAACCGGTATGCGGATTGTTAGGTGAACACGACATAAATTAAACATAATCGAGCTTATCAGAAAGAAACATTTGCATTCAATGTCCATTGATATTATATGGAAGTATGCATGGATTTTCAGGTGAATATCATTCAACGTTATGCGTGGTATTTGCCAGGAAAGTAGTTGTTTTTCACCTGAGATCTACCATTTTCTGGTTCAATTTTATATTGAATCCTTTATGTGAAGAAAACCGTTTAATTCGATTTTTCTATACATAGAGTGGTTCGGAGAATTGGCTATACGGGAGGCAGAATACAAACCAAAGCTGTGGTTGAGGTACGTGGATGACACTTTCATTATATGGAATCACGGAGATAAACATCTCCAGGATTTCTTCTCAAGAACTAACAGCATCAGGGACTCGATCAAATTCACGATAGAAATGGAAACCAACACTGCCTCACCTTTTTCTCGATGTGAACGTTGAAAAAATAGGCAATAACCTCTGTCTATAGAAAGAAGACACATACGGGACAGTATCTCAACTACACCTCCAACCATCCGAGTTCGACGAAGAGAGGGATTGTGAGAACATTGGTAGAAAGAGCGACAGTCACTAATCCACGTCAGAAAGAACCTTCACCGGAATGGATACCCTAAGAAACTCCTAGGAGAAGTATTAAAACAATTCCAGAGAACGAAGACATCTGAAGAGCAACAACAAAGCACAGTGACCTGCCTTCCGTACATCAGAGGTGTCCCCGAGAAGATCAGAAGGATCGGAAGCAAGTTCGACATCAAGAGCTGCTTTCAACCCTTCAACCAACCAAGCGTAGAGATCAAGAACGTATGGAAACCACTAATTGGCCCCACTGCAGAGGCGCGAAATTTCACGCACCACCACACCGCCGCACAAAATCACTTGCACCACTGCACATGGCGGAATTACACGCACCATTGCACCGACAGACATGTAAATAAGTAAGTAGCACCTAAGGTTGTCAGTATTCACTTGATCACGATTGCAGATACAAGCATTCGAAACGTCGCGAAAAAACTTTCAAATCCATTGAACGAGAGTGATCCAATGAACCGTAAATGTCACAGCTGTCAAACGAATGTTTTGTTGATCGGTTCGGTCACGTTTAACATCCCACTGACAGGGTAGCCAACTTTTAGAATTACATTTCATTAGTTTCATCCAGATTTAACGCATTTCATTGAGAATAACAACTTTGCTATGTTGGAGATACCAAATTACCAAAAATGACGTCATTCTCTTTTTACGTGAAAAGAGTATAAAAACCTACAAAAATGGAAAGCGATATCAGAAAGACATTTAGGCGTTATTTATGAAATTTCTGTAGGACGCTACTGGCGAGGTGATGTGAGTGAGTGAGTGTTGATCTTGTCGGACTCGGGTGAATCAGAAACCAATATCCGAGGGTAGGTATGAATATAGTTGCTGGCAGGCCCCAGGCAGAGGGCGCGCTGTCGCATAGACTTTCATATGGTAATCGCCTACAGAAATCCATGCACAATAGCATTAGGGCCAACTTATTACGTTTACATTGATCTCGAGGTTTATATTTTTCCTTCGTCTATTTGTCTTTGTATTTGAATTTAGTCGGTTGCTGCATTAAACTATCCTCATTCGATATTACGTTCCCCATCAGGAAAGTTACTTCGCTTTGGTTTATGAAATTTGATTTGATTGTGACGGGTTTACGGGTGATTATCGTGGATTCCAGTGGGGGCAGGAAATACCTACCATATATGTAATAAACTGCAGATTTTGGAAAATTCAACTATTTCGAAAATATTCCTGGACACATTTATTCTGGTTTTCGGATGCACGGGTTTTGATATTCTTCTGGAATTAATGTCGACATGAGGTCATACGTCATCAACTGTTTTCACAAATAGTTACATGGATGGTTGATACTCCATTTGGAAGGACTTCCGATTGCTAACGAAAATATACAGTGCTTTTCTTCAATGTCCCCCCCCCTTTTATTTTTTGAACGGGTCAACTCAAAAAATTGAAACTTGGGATAATGGAATTGATGCACGAATACTATATTTTGGAGTAAAATTGACAGATGAAATTTTCAAGATGGCGACTGGGCCCAACCTGGGAAAAAAAAATTGAAAGGGGGTTTTGTGACACATCTTTTTGAAGCTCCTGACGAATACTTCACAACCCTAGAATATAAAGTCAATATCTTCACCTACTACAAAACGGCGGAACATTTAATAAGTGCCTGAATACATCGACTTTTAACTTCATAATTTGAGGAAAGAAGCTGAGTTCAGTTCAGAAGATGCTCGGAATGGTTGCCTTGAACTGCTTGATATTTTCGAACACAGTAAGGTCGATATTCCTACAAATATTTATTATTCTCTGCCGTATATCCAATATTGAAGCAGGTTCAGTTTCGTACACCTTTTGCTTCAAATAGCCCCATAAAAAAAGTCTACAAGTGTCGAATCTGGCGAGCGGGCTGGCCATTCCGTAGGACCTCGACGGCCAATCCAACGACCGGGGAAAGTATTATCCAAATAGTTTCTTACTTGTCCGTAGTAATGTGGTGGTGCTCCATCTTGTTGGAATACAATATCCATATCGAATTCATTAGGATTCGCTTCGACGTTTTCGGCGATTAGAGGGTCAACAGTATTTTCCAGCATATTCAAATACAGTTCCCCTGTTAAATTTTGTTCAATGAATAGATGTCCTACAATATTGTTTCCCAATATTCCTGCCCAGACTTTAATTTTTTCTGGATATTGAGTATGAGTTTCCCGGAAAATGTGAGGGTTGGTGTCACTCCAATAACGGCAATTTTGTCTGTGAACCTTGCCGTTGAGATGAAGTGTAGATTCGTCACTGAAACAAATATTGTGGAGATAGGTAGGATGCACTGCAATGGTTTCCGTCATAATTTCGCAGAATTCTGTTCTTCGATCAGGGTCATCTTCAGTTAACTGGTGTACCATTTTGATTTTGTATGGATGATACTTATTCCTCTTCAGTAGAAGGACACACCTCACAAACATTCGCGACGGAGGAAGTAGACTGTTGAGGATTTACTATCATCTCACCAATTATTTGAACTTGCTGTTCTTCCGGAATGGACGGATGACTTGGGGGCTTTCTGTTCTGTACACTACCGGTAGTTGTAAATTTGGTACAAGTTCCCTTAAATATTTTCTACAGATAGGACGATTCGGGAAACGATCATTAAAAGCTCTTTCGGTTTCGTGAAAGTTACGCGTCGCACCGTAAATAAGAATCGCTTCGATTTTTTCTTCGATTGGACGAGAATTGACTATTTTAGAGATAGTTCACGTGGTACCTATTTACTAGTAAAACCGAAAACTAAATGAGAATATTTTAACTGAACAATGATGTTCGTTGTCGTACTGATATTTCTTGTCCTTTTTCGTTTGAACAAACAGAAAACAAACCTTATCGGGTTGTTGGGATTGCCATTTGGCAGACAAAAACAAATATTTCTAGATGTATCGATATTAATGTGTTTGTATTCAGGTAATTATTAAATGTTCCGCCATTTTGTAGTAGTTGAAGATATTGACTTTATATTCTAGGGTTGTGAAGTATTTGTCAGGAGCTTCAAAAGGATGTGTCACAAGACCCCCCTCTCAATAAAATTTTGTTTCCCAGGTGGTGCCCAGTCGCCATCTTGAAAGATTCATCTGTCAATTTTACTCCAAATAGTATTCATGCATCAATTTCATTATCCCAAGTTTAATTTTTTTGAGTTGACGTGTTCAAAAAAGAAAAGGGGTGGGGGCATTAAAGAAAAGCAGTGTATATATGTTTTTTTTTATAATTTGGAATGGAGAGGGTGACAAACCTTGGGCGCGCTGGATATGATATGGGTATGGCATGTGTTCGTGTAAAACCCTCCAGACCGTTGAATGGGAAACATCCAAATCCCGTGCCATCTATCGAGTACTCATACCAGGATTTCCGTCGATAACATTTAAAATCTCTTTGTCTCTTACTGAGTTGCATGCTTGTTGTGGTCTGCAGGCATCGTGCTTTGGAGTCTGAAATTTACCATATTCCCGAAGGTGCTGATGGGAATTTATAAAAGTTCTATAGTTGGGAAGCCGGCGATTAGGAAATCTTAGCGCGTACAACCTCTGAGCTTCAAGTCCGTTACCATTAGCCAGACCATGAGCAAAATTGATGTCAGCTAGATGTTCAAATGAATATGGTACATTTTCCATTCAAATGTTAATCGAATACATGATGAGACATCCACCAACTTTCAAATAATGTACATGCTTCAAATCAATCCTAAACGTCAAAATGAAAATAGCAGTCAAAGCCCACTAATTATCTTCCTCTTTGTTTCGTTGAAAAATTTGATAAACTCTAGCGAATTACAAAAATGATTTCACTTTTTCCTCTCGATAACGGTCGCAGATGCGTAAAAATTACAAAATACAAAAAAAATTATAAACAAAACAAATAATTAATTTCATTTTACCAACTACAAAAAAGTTTATGGGGCGAAAAAGGACTTGACCCCTGATTCCTACAATCACTCGGCATACTGGCTGATGTAAACCCTAAAACGTAACCTATGTTTCAAATTTGATCCTAATATCGCGAAAACTGAGAGAGCTATGAAGGAAAGAATAAACTTTAACGCTCTGTAGATCGGTAACAAAGCGTTTGCGGACTCATGTTTATAAAAAACAAAGTCTTATTTTGGCCTGAAAAATACGCCCTTGAAATCTTGATACTGAATTTTGAAACACCTTTTATATTAAGGTGTTTTTTTCACGACAATTTTTTTTTCGCTCTCAACCGAAAATGTTGGAAATTCCCTGATAATGTGAGAACTTAATATTAACATTGAGTACTTTCTCAGGGCGTGGAAAGATTTCCCATTTAAAATACCCGTAAACTTTGTATTTTTTTTCAAATACCTATAACTCAGCGGCATTTCATACTATCAAATCGTACCAAAGCGCGATTCTCTCAGGATTACAAGCTCTATAAAAGTGCCTATTACGACGTAGCTCAATGTGCCTCTGTGAGATTATACGAGTCACTAAATCTGATTTTTGTACCGAATTGCTAAGATTGATATTTTTCGAGATATAAAGCGATACATTTTTTGTAATATGAAATTTTTTGAATTATCGAATCGAATTGATTTGTTGAAAATATGAACAGGATGTTCATAAAATCAGATGTGGAATCATCTGCGACTGAGAATGTTTCCTTTCTCAATATCGAATCAAACTTTCATAGATTCTTTTCTTTAGATTCTTTTTCAGATTCTTCATTCAGTGAGGTGATGAGGTAAGTATTACATTGGATCATATTGATAATTTTCTTAAATTAAGTTGCATGGTTAGCTAGTCTGGAGTGAATGCCTAAGCGTGGAAGGCTTGTGGTGCATTCCTATCATTCTAGCTAACCGTTTTCAATGTAGCTGGTATTTTCAAATTGATTATCACTAACCTATATATATACACATATATAAAAACTAACCCAAGCCTGAAAAGTTTTTTAAAGTTTTTTATAGTTGGAGAGAGAAGAGGGATCGATGTAATCACACAATATTTTCTTTTTACTGAGATATATGACACAATATTTTCTATTTAGTATGTGCTGGTTTTCAGAGATATATAATTTAGTCGATGATTTGAATTTCTTGAGACTCTTGCATTCTCTCATTTATGTGGGCAGTGAACTGAATATTTTGAGGCCTAGATAAAATATAGTTCTTTGTGTATGAGATTTGTGGAATCTAGGGATATCTATTGTTAGATTGAATCGCGTAGTTCTAGATTGTTGAAGACGTAGTTTATTTTTTTGTTTGTAAATCCAGGTAAGGCTTTGCAGCGTGTGAAGACTTCTTACATTCAGGACTAGAGTTTCTGAATAAAGTTGTTGTGTAGAGAATAATTTATCTTTCCTGAAAATAATCTTCAAAATGGAGTTTTGTGTTTTGTGTTTGAAGTTTGTTGATTACGTTTTTAAACACTCCACCCCAGGCTATGATGCAATATCTTATGACTGATTCTATTAATGAGTTGTAGACTATAAGTAAGAGTTGTTTTCTCAGAATGTCTCTGAGTTGGTAAAATGTATGTAAGAGTTTCCTGGATCTTTTGACCACATAGTTAACGTGTTCATCCCATCTCATGTGCTGATCTATCATCACCCCTAGATATTTGATTTCTTGGGCTTTCTCTATATTGCGGCAGTCGCAGTTGTTTCTTGCTCAGCAATTTTTTTTATGTATGTATATGTGAATGTCATGAATTTGGTTTTACTGATATTTAGGCTCAGAAGATTTTTATTTAGCCATTTCTTCAAATGTATGAGGTTTTTCTCGGTGAAACTGTATAGTTCTGTCCATGTATCATGTGTGAAAACAAGAGCAGTTTCGTCAGCATATGAAATTATTTCTTCATTAAAATTTTTGATGTTACTAAGATCGTTTATATAAACAAGAAAGAGTAATGGACCCAGAATGGTACCTTGTGGAACTCCTATTGTTACTGTTAATGAGTTACTCAAAGTGCCCTCGATCTTTACCCTTTGTGTTTTGCCCTTAATGTAATTCCGAAATAAGTCAAGAGCTGGTCCTCTTATTCCATTTTCATGATGTTTGTCCAATAAGATTGAGTGTGACACTGTATCGATTGCTTTGGCTAAGTCTAAGAATACTGCTATAAATTTCTTCGAAGTATCCAACGACTTAATGATTTGTTCAGATATCTTGATACAGCATTCTCGGTACTGAGGTTTTTTTGGAATCCAAACTGATTCTCCGTTATTGTGCCATTCTTGCTAAAATAGTTTAGAACCTTTTCCTTGAGACAGTATTCGAAGACTTCAGCAAAGTTATTCATCACCGATATTGGTCTGAAATTCGTTACTAGATTGTGTTTGCCAGATTTGTAAATTGGGGTTATGATAGATTTTTTCCACTGCTTCGGTAGTTCGCCCTTGGTGAAAGCCAGGTTAACAAGATGGGCATGTGGTTTCAGTAGGTCAAGGTGTGTGTTTTTGATTATTTTCGTGCTGATTCCTAGAAAAAAGCACTTTCAATTTTTCCTGATTTAATAACTTTTATAAAAACCTTTATTTTTCTGAAAACCCAATTCGGACTATTACAAACGATAGAAAATGTTTTGTGTGTGATTATATGTATCTGAAAACTTTTCCAGAGTAAAGAAATTTCCAATAACTTTTCTAAAAATCCTTTCTTTCCCTAAAAACCTTATTCGGAGAATTACATAAAAAAGGCCAAATGGGTCCAGCCGTTGTTTCTATAAAAAAAAATTACGCTCACCGAGATTCGTTACTGTGACCTTCCGCTTGGTTGGCGACAGTATAACCGCTGAGCTAATTCTTCGTTTCGAATTAAATGACTCGTTAGTTTTTTTCTTCGTCAAATTTCTTATATGCCCAAATTTTACAATTTCCGGCCAGCTTTCCAAATTTGTTTTCTATTGCGAACATTTAAAAAAAATACCCATACCCATGGTCTCACGTTTTGCGTTTACGAAGAATCGAGATTCATTTTTATAATATAGAAGACATAGAAAGAACAAGCTCCCGTTGAAAAAAAAAAGATTACAGTTGATTTTTCAACAAGTTAGGCATTTTTCAATTAGACCTGATTTTTCGGACCTCGGTTTTCATAAAAAACGGCATAAATGTTTAAATAATGGCTCTAAAAATGTTTCCTCTCCTTGGAACCCTTCTTATATATATTCTCAACAAGATCAAGTTTTAATCATTTTCAAAAGTTGATTATTTTGTTTATTATAATTTTTTAAAGTTAACAAAAAATAAAAAAATAAACATTATTTTTAGTAGTTTTAGAAAAAAAATATAATGAGATTTGGAATTTGTTTATAACAAATTGTTAACTTAATTAACAATTCATAAATAATCATTCAAATAATGGAAATATAAAAAAACTAGTATAAACAATAAGATATAAAAAAAAACATTGTTTGTGGAAAATCATTATATTCTCTAGACAACAAAATGGCAAAAAAAACAAAATGGCAGAACGACTGCACAGCAAGAGTTCTATTTTCATAATAAATAAAAACTGTAGAATGGCAGACAAATTTTAAAATTAAAGAAAAAAACATCATTGAGCAGGAATTGATCCTGCGATCTTTGGATTTCTAGTCCATACTCTAACCATCTGAGCTATCGAAGCCACAGATTCCACTGCATTTCGAGGATATCGCTTTTCTCTAGAATTTGATGTTAGTTGTTGTGGGAATGGATTATGAAGGTAAGGGATCTCATGCACTATCAGTGGCCATCAAGACCAATTTTACCTTTTTCCTAACATCACCGCAATGCAGTGGAATCTGTGGCCTCGATAACTCATATGGTTAGAGTATGGACTGGAAATCCAAAGGTCGTAGGTTCGATTCCTGCTTGAGGATGGTATTTTTCTTTAATTTGAAAATGTGTCTGCAATGCCACAATTTTTATTCACTTATATACATTCACAGACGCTATATTTCTCCTTGGTTTTAACGAGTGTTATCACCGATGAATAATCATATTTGGTTATAATGAACATCATCAGATAACATAAGAACTTCTTAACGTCAAACTGACAGACTATAATTTTTATTACAAACAATTGACGGGTAACATACGTTGATAATGGAAATATCATCGATTTGATAGCCTCTTACTACTCTGATGTTTTATCATTTCAGCCAATCATCTGACTTGTCAGTTTTCACCTGAAAACGATTGCAGATACAAGCCGATGGACGTCCGAAACGAGAGTAAACAAGAAGGGGACCTAGATTGGAATCCTGAAGTACACCAGTTTTTGCTTCGATCACCCACTCACTCACATTTTAATTTTATTTTGATCCGGACAGTGTCTTAATTAATCTTTGATGACTTCTTCCTGGAGATTCACCTAAATCTTGTTTTCCTTGGTGATGATCTCTTCTGGACCTTCGTTATTAGTATCAATCTAACAGTCTCAAGCATATCTCTCCTGAACGTATAAATTCCTGCAGCGAATCCTTTATTCTAGTGTAATAGATGGAATCTCATCATTTTTCCATGTTTTCAAGATGAGGTAACATATAGAGAAGATCGAACTTTGAAGTATTCCCATTACTAACATATAACAACGTTATTGAAATTACACAATTAAATATAACGATCTGGAATCAGATGAAAGTACGTTGCACAATGTATTTGAATTTGTAATCCGATGAAATTGGAATTCATGAATCGAATCTCTCTCGATATGTTCAACAGTTAATGCGCTTATACGGGGCCTTCCAACTCTATAATATACTGTTGATATGGCATACTAAAGATATGGAGGATATTTATTTTTCGTCATTCAGTCTCTCAATGAGTTATATTCCCTCTTTGAATCCGCAATATAAAAGTGGATTTTAATTTGAAAAGAAATGTTGTTTCGTAACGATTAAAAAAAATGAATCAGTAATATCTGCAGTGGGAAGATCAACCAATGAATGGTTTATGGCGTAATGATTTTTTTGATGATCCAGTAGATAACGGGAAACACTGTTACAAAAAAGAGGGGCAGCTTCAGAGTTCAAATAGTGTATAGTCCATTATATTTTGAGATTTGGTGATTCTGCTATGTTTTATAACATTATTCCTTCTATAACTAATCGGGGGATAATTGTGGTAAGTTTTATTGGTCTCATATATTGCTTATATTTCTTTCGCACATAAAAAATATAGGTTATTTCATAATTGAATGCTGATCCTGAAGGGCGATAATCCTTGGATGATTTTAAGAAAAAAATTTCATATGAACATAGGACCGCAACCGCTTTATTTCTGAGATACAGGATCTCTGAAACTGCTTTGGATTTTTTTTTCAATTTTGGTACTTTCATCAGTGGCGTCCCTGTTAACATGCCCTGTCATATTTTTGATCAAAATAATGATACGCCACTGTCTTTTTCCCAATAAATATCATTTTTCAATTGTCCTCTATCTTCTCATAAAAATGGACTCCTGCCTTTTTTTCGTCCGACGGACGGTTTTCATTTTGGAAAATAAAATACATTCATTTGCTTTTCCCCATTCGATTTTTTCTCTTAGTCTTAATTTCACAATTGTGGTAACCAAAGGATCTAGGCAGGATTTTAATAATTTTATGGTAACTATTATTTAGTGTTTGTAATGAGTACGCATAAAAATATAATTTTCATTTAAAAAAGATAACTATTATGAACAAAAAAACTAAAATCAAATGAACTTTTCATAATCTTTGCCTCCTGCAAATATGCACGCTTCAGCCCTCCTCGTCATTGACTCGCGTACTCTTTGGAAAATTTCTGGAATATTCCTTATTGCTTCACAGGAAACTATTACGCGGTTTCGCAATTATTCCTCAGTTAGAATTGGTTGACTGTACACTGAAGTCTTAAGATGTCCCCAAAGAAAATAATCAAGACTGTTTAAGTCTGGAGATCTAGCTGGCCATGACTCTGTTCCCCCACGACCTGGGATTATGAAAGTTTTGGTTTAAATATTCGCGTACCGGAGCACTACAATGAGAAGGTGCACCATCGTGCATAAACCACATGCGATTTCGCATTAAAATAGGAACATCTTCCAACAGAATTGGCAAATCATTTTCAATAAATCGGTGATAATTATGTCCATTTAATCTGCGTGGTAAAAATAAGGTCTAATTAGGTAATCTCCAATAATTTCAGCCCAGACATTTAATGAGAACTGCTCCTGGTGATGAGATTCCACGATTGCATGCGGATTTTCCTCGACTCAAAAATGATTATTATGAATATTTCTGATCCTGATTTTAGTAAAACAAGCTTCGTCCGTGAATAAAATTTCCCTGTCAAATAAAGGATTTTCGGTAACTTTTTGGAGAAACCATTGGCAGAAATTCACTCGTAATGGAAAGTCTCGAAGAAGTAGAGCCTGAACCCACTGAATGTGATAGGGATATAATAAATAATCATGAAGAATCCTCCATACTGGAATATGGGCGATATTCAAATTATTGGCAACTTGCCTCGTACTTATTTCAGGATTTTCGTCAACTGAATTTAAAACCTTAATTGCTGGAGTTCTTGCAGTCCGATGTGCTCCTTTCAAGTGATGATTTGGCTCAAAACTTCCTGTTTCACATAACCTTCTGTGGGTGCTTGAAATCGTTCGAGCATCAGGAACTATTTGGGAAGCGCTCTTGATACAGTCGCCTAGCTTCATATGCGTTCCCGTCAGCAAGCCCATACAAGTAATGCATGTCTGCTAATTCGGTATTTATAAAATTTACCATGTTTTTTTAATAAACAAGTTTTTATAACGTAAATAATATCACGTATCTAGCTAGAGAAGTGTTTATGTTGAAAACAACGAAATGTTTTCTTGGCATACTAGATGTTTCTAGCGCACAAGATAATCCTACTACTCTTCAACGGCTGATTTCGCATAGGGACAAGCAAATGAACGCATTTTATTTTCCAACTCAAAAACCGTTCGCCGGACAAAAAAGGCAAGATCCCATTTTTATGAGAAAATACAAGACAAGACAAATGATATTTATTCAGAAAAAAGGCAGTGACGATCATTATTTTGATCAAAAATATGGCAGGGCATGTCAACAGGGACGCCACTGAGGAAAATTAAGAAAACCTTTATCATGGGAAAAATGTATTTTTATGCGAACTCTGCATGTATCAAAATTGAAAAAAACCCAAAGAGGTTTCAGAGATATGGGGGAAGATCTGATTTTTTTGATGAATTTCATCATCCTGTATCTCAGAAGTAAAGCGGTTGCGGACTTATATTCATATGAAGAATTTTTCTTGCAATCATCCAAGGATTATCGCCCTCTAGGATCAGCATTCAATTATGAAACACCCTGTATATTACATTGTATAAAGGACATGTCATGATACTCATTTATCACGAGTGTGGATGCTCCATATTTTTTTCTAAGGAAACTTCCACATTTCAATCACTTTCAATGCGAATCAACAGAACCTCAAGATTCCTTTCTTCTTCTGTTATCCAAGCAATTATGAAAAAAGCATCCTCAGATATGGATAACATATTATCCATTCATTTGTAGAAAACTCCTTTGAATGGAGATCTCCTGAAATTTGTCGTTTTAAATTCTATGTACATGGTTATTCAACTATGGTATGGATATATAGACGACATACAACATTAATTCCACCAACTTCAATATTCGAATAACAATTTTGAATGTTGTCATACCTGTCCTTGCACCTTATTCATATGAAATTACATTTACCGAAGTAATTTATTTGAAACTGTTAGAAATAAGTCTCCAATAATCAGAAAAAATATAAAAATATGTTGGTCATTGATTAAATAGTTTTTTGTAACTGAGGTTGAATGCGTTGATACTTGATATCACCGGACAAACATAGTAGAAGGATGAAGGTCTGAATACTAGACAGTCGGCACATCATAGATGAATGATAATGACTAATTAAAATACGAGTAACAAAAATATCTTCGATATATTCCCAAGATTATTATGGAAGGCATATCTGACCATCATCGCCTTTAAGCTTCCGTACTTTCAGAGTATTTTCCAATTTTGATTACGAACTTTTTTGCAATGATCTCTCATCAATCAATTGGATTGTCATATATACAATGGATAATATTGATGATGAATATAAATTATTGGAATACCAATATTGTACGAATATTTGACTTTCATGAAATCTAATACTCATGATGGAAATGAAAGAGGAAGCCTGTGCTGAATATAGGAAAAAGAAGTCAGAAGCATCTTGGAATTATTATAAGGAACTGAGAGATATTGTAAATACGGCGGTGAAATCAGAAAAGAGGGCTTACCTTCAATTCAAGTCAAACTCAAATCCAAGGAAATACTGGAAAGCCCTGGAATACCTCAATATCAAACCTTAAAAAAAATATATCATAATCTTATGAATGCTGATGTTTTCGATGATTTCTTTATCGATAGTATCCCACATACAACAAATGACGTTGATTTTGATTTATTAAACAAATACTGATGTCAATGAAAATGAGCAATTCTTTTTTCAACCAACTAATGTCGAGGAAGTTGAAAAAATTCCATCAGATCTAATGCGCAAGGAAGCGATGATAACAGTTCAAAAATGATTTTATTGGTCTTTCCTCACCTAAGTGAAATTCTGACTTATATAATTAATTTTTGTTGCATGAATGGTGTATTCCCTGATGCCTGGAAACTTTCTCACATAACTCCGGTGCCAAAAAATAATCGTCCCACCGAAATTTCACACTTTAGGCAGATAAGTATATTGCCAACGTTATCTAAAATATTTAAAAAAATAATATCAGTTCAATTGAAACAATATGTAGAGAACAAAAATACAACAACAACTGCCCTAGCTCATGTAACAGATGACCTATTCAGAGCACAAGATTCTAAATTAAATAGTGTGTTGGTCCTGTTGGACTTCAGTTGAGCCTTTGATACTTTAAACCAAGACCTCCTGTGTACGAAGTTGACATTTTTCGGTATCAGCGAGGGCGTTGTTGAGTTCTTCCGGAACTACTTGTGTAATCGCTCTCAAATAACCTTGCTTGATGTACATTTGGTCTCTTCGAGTCGAAGAAGTACAGGGCCACTTCTATTTTCGATTTATACTGCTGATTTTCCACAAAGTGTAGAATTTTTAACCACTCATCAATATGCTGACGATACGTAACTCTATTTATCATTTCTAGGCAATGAAGGTCACCCACTTTTACACCAGGGCCAATGATTTTTCAAAACAAAAAAAAATTCTCAGCAGTATGGGGTAAATGATAAGTGAATTAAGAAAAATCAAGTGGACTCCGGAAGGGGGGTGGGGGTAGATATACGTTTTCAGGGTTGGACATTGGTTTTTTACGATTTGTGACTGAAATATGCATCCTATCGAGAAAAATTGAAAAATCTAAAACTTTTGTAGGAATAATTTTTCCAACATAACATTAACGAGAAAAACGCTAAAATCTTCTGCAAAAAAAACTTGGTGAAAACGTTCTTTTTTGTGTTTAAAATGATTTGTAATTTTTCAAAGCAAAATATTTATTTTTCGATTGTATACGAATTTAAATTTAAAAAAAGACTAATTTTCAATCATAACTTCATCAGTGCTCATTTTTTTTCGTTGGAACCTCCACTTTAAGATAGCAAGAAAAAAATATATTGTTCGTATGGAAAAATATCGTTAAAAATGCAAAAAACAAAAAAAAACACTTTTTTATAATTGATTTTTTAATATTTCTTATTTTCTATTGCAAATTACTTCTTGTGGGGATACTCAAAGAGTATGTCAATAGGCCGGATAATTTGGAAGATTTGAAATCAAGAATTCGTCACGAGATATAATGTATACCTCCTGACGTTATTGACAATGCTCAAAAAGAGTTTATTCATCGTCTTGGCAACTGTCAGATAGCAAACGGTGCACAATTTGAACATTTAATTTGATCGTTGTTTGAAGCTATCATTGCCATTCAATTTAGTATTTTCATATTTCAAAATAGTTTTTCTTATTTTATTTTCATTTCACCCATACTCATAATCACCTTTTCATATTCCGTAATGAAAAATGGAGTTGTTATTAAAAAAATACCGATGACGTCATTTCTCCTACACGAAAAAAAAATGTTTGCTTTGGGTATTTTCATTGATTTTTCGAAAGCTTTCGATTAATTACTGCCAAATTAGATAGATATGGAATAAGAGGTTTGCCTTTAATTATAATCGAGTCATACCTCAGTAAAAGAAAACAAATAATAAGAGTCAACAACATTTTCTCTGAGGAAATGGATGTAGAGCAAGGTGTACCGCAAGGTTCTGTCTTAGGCCCTCTACTTTTCAACATTTTTGCTAACGATCTCATTCTCTATATTCAAAGGGTTCAGAATGTTCGTGTTATCTGCTATGCAGATGGCACGAATATTTTGGTTGTTGACAAGGATCTCAATAAGCTGAAAACTACTGCTGAAGCGTAAAACAATAACTGTTCTTTTTGGTAATGGCAGGACTGATGAAATCAAACTTTTTGAAGGTTTCAATGATGAAATAGTAAGCAGTGAAACTATTGGGGATTACCTATGATATGCAACTTTACTGGGATTGTCATATTGATTGTTTGTGTAAAAAATTACAGAGTAGCTGTTATAGTCTGAAATTTATGAAGAACCACTGAGGTGAGTACACACTACTGTCATTGTACTATGCAAATTTTCATTCCCATATAAAGTATGGAGTTTTGATTTGGGGAAATTGTGCACATGAATAGAGTATTGGTACTTCAGAAATATGCGATTAGAATTCTTGCTAGTAACGATACTAGAACGAGCTGCAGAGATTATTTAAAAAAAAAACAAAATCCTAACTGTTGGAAGCTTATATATACTGGAAGTTTGTACATATGTTTATAAAAATTTAAACGAGTTTTTGAATACTGTTGAGAAGCATAACCATAATACACGTTTCAAAGGCCAACTACAACCTGAGAATCACCGGACTACGCTGTACCAAAAAAGTTTTTTTTTACTGGCTGTAAATTATACAATTCTTTCGATGAGCATATTGAGAGCTCCCTCAATGTAAATATTTTCAAAACAAGACTGAAACAACAGCTAGTTCAGGAGGCCTGCTACACTATAGATGAGTACTTGGTATAATTTGAGTTATGTTCGCGATATATGCAATTGATTTGATTTGTATTCAATATAGCATACTTATATATATGACTGTCTCTCTTTGTTGTCTCTTGTGTATGCACGTCTTTCACCTTTTTTTGTCCGAAAAGTATGTTCCTGTGAAGATGAATTTCCCAATTTTTTATCATGTATTTTAATCTAATGGTAGGTATTTTATTTTATTTTATTTTGATGTTTATTTGTGACTTGTCCTAAACATGCATCTGTCTTTGGTCCTTCTGATTGAATTTATATGTGCATTACATGATAAATAAATTGATTGATTTCTTGATTGATTCTGTATGTATTAATTAAATTTGAAAGAAGCGTTCTTTCCAAAAATCATTCCTTTAATTTTTTACGAATTTATCCACTACTTTACGAGAACACTGGATTTAACGGACGCACTGTATACAAACGCTCTGTGTGATATATTTTTGAAATCAGCTTTCCATGGAGATTCCAAAAATTGAATAATATATGGAGTGTTCCATTTGGAAAAATTGTCGCGGACGTCTTCAGTCAAACGTGGATCACCCTCTATATTAAATTTTTCCCTACAAATGTGGCAAATTGAGATTGAAAGTCGACCTGTTTCAGAAGATTCCTCAGAAATGGATAGTTTGGCTAAACGAAAGCACTGTACTTACTGACCTAACTAACCAAATAGAATCATCAAATGAGGAAAAAGGCGTTTTTTTCTCGAAAAGTTGCACGTTTGAATATCTCGGAGATTCCTCAAAAATGTATAGTTTCGCTAAAAACGAATTTATTAAGTACTTTACGAAGGCACTGTACTACCTACTGTATACCGGGTGACACAGGATATCGGGTCACCCCTGTAACTTCTGCATTCGTGACCGGATTTTTCTGAAATTCGGTACAGTTATATAAACAACCATTCCGGATTTGATCACATTACAATCCAATATGGCGGACTTCCGGTTTTCCTGCAAATGCCAGCAACTTTGTTCTTTCAAAAGAATACCCTGTATATCTTTACATATTCAAGTTCAACAGGTCAAAACAAGTCCAAACCTTATGTCAAATGTATTTTTTTTGAAACAATTGAAATTGAAATTGTTTTTTTTATTTTTCCTCGTGGATAAATGAGATTTGGTGAAGGCTATTCACAATGAGTCGCACATAACAGAGGAACATAATTTTTTCTGAAAAATTATTTTTTGTGTCATTTATTGATGAATCAATTCAGTCATATCACATTTTGATCAAAAATTAATTTTTTTCAAATGAAACCCCTATGGGCCACCTACCTGTTTCTCTAGAACATTCATTAAGGAAAAAAATTACATATCATTTTTGTATTTCGGTGCAGTAACAAATTGTATACATTCAAAAATCTATAACTGGTCCATGAGTTTTCTTGCAGTTCGAATAATTTTTCAACTTAGTAAGCTGTGGAAAACAACATTTCTGAATCTTGTCAACTAATTGTGTTTCGCTGTCATGTTTCATCTCAACTCTCGAAAATTAGTTAACTTCCGAGAATAAGTTTAGTAGAAATGTAAAATCAAAATTATAGGTTAACAAGAAGTGAACAGGTTGATATGTTATTAATTTACGGAGAATGTCGCCGCTTGTCAGTTATACGCTGAACGATACCCACACAGAAAATAACTCAACAATGGGAAGATGATCGTAAGTGTGGAGGCAGAAATGAACGTTTTGCTTATGTTGATTTTGATCCAACCGCTTCGACGCGGGAATTGGAATACCAATGTAAGTCGAGAAAACTCTAGAAGAATTAAAAAAAAACACCATTATCGTGCTCATAAGTATAACTCACACACTTAATTGACAAGATTCAGAAATGTTGTTCTCCACATCTTACTAAGTTGAAAAATTATTCGAACTGTAAGGAAACTCATGAACTAGTAGTAGATTTTTGAATTTATACAATTTGTTACTGCACCGAAATACGAAAATGATATGTAATTTTTTCCTTAATGTATGTTCTAGAGAGACAGGTAGGTGGCCCATAGGGGTTCCATTGCGACTCATTGTGAATAGCTTCGACCAAATCTCATTCATCCACGAGGTAAAATAAAAAACAATTTTAATTTCAGTTGTTTTAAAAAAATTACATTTGACATAAGGTTTGGACTTGTTTTGACCTGTTGAACTTGAATATGTAAAAAATATACAGGGTGTTTCATTTGAAAAAACAAAGTTACTGGCATTTCCAGAAAAACCGGAAGTCCGCCATATTGGATTGTAATGTGATGAAATCCGAAACGGTTGCTTATATAACTGTACCAAATTTCAGAAAAATCCGTTCACGAATGCAGAAGTTACAGGGGTGGCCCGATATCCTGTGTCACACGGTATTCACATATTATTTACAATTTCAACTCGCTTCCCATATATTTTTCCAAAAAAGAAGCTTGAAAAATAACAACAAAAATAACTCTAGAAAAATCGAATTTATACGGTTTTCTTCACATAAAGGATTCAATATAAAATTGAACCAGAGAAAGGTAGATCTCAGGTGAAAAACAACTACTTTCCTGGCAAATACCACGCAGAACGTTGAATGATATTCACCTGAAAATCCATGCATACTTCCATAAAATATCAATGGACATTGAATGCAAATGTTTCTTTCTGATAAGCTCGATTATGTTTAATTTAAGTCGTGTTCACTAACAATCCATACCGGTTTCAGGCTTCTTGGCCTCATCAGTACGGAGTGTCAACCAGCCAAAAGTCAAGAATCTGGCTGGTGAGACACAAGTAAACAAGCCATCATCGATCTTGTAACACCTATAGGTACGCCGGAAAGATAAGTTAAGTTTTCTTTCCGGCGTACTACTGTACAAGATCGATGATAGTTGTACGTATGCTTCAGCATTCTTGAACTGACTGTAAACTCCTTATACAGCTATAATTACGATCGCTTATCAGAAAGAACATTTGCATTCAATGTCCGTATTTATGGAAGTATGCAATTTCAGTGAATATCATTCAACGTTCTGTTAGCCAGGAAATAGTTGTTTTCTCTGGTTCAATTTTATATTGAATCCTTTATGTGAAAACCGTTTAATTCGATTTTTCTATTCATTCCACTTCACATGGCACTTATCTCTCACTATATGCTAGACGGGCTTGCCACTCCTACTGAGAAGGAATCTTTTATTTGGAAACCTATCGAGGTGGGAGATTTTCGGAGTGTTTCTTTCTGTCACTAGGTACCGCCAGTTAAAGTTTATCTTTTCCGGCGTACCTATAGGTGTTACAAGATCGATGATGGTTTGTTTACGTTGTGTCTCACTTCAGCCAGAGTTCTTTGGACTTTTGGCTGGTTGACTACTCCGTACTGATGAGGGCCAAGAAGCCTGAAACCGGTATGCGGATTGTTAGGTGAACACGACTTAAATTAAACATAATCGAGCTTATCAGAAAGAAACATTTGCATTCAATGTCCATTGATATTTTATGGAAGTATGCATGGATTTTCAGGTGAATATCATTCAACGTTCTGCGTGGTATTTGCCAGGAAAGTAGTTTTTTCACCTGAGATCTACCTTTCTCTGGTTCAATTTTATATTGAATCCTTTATGTGAAGAAAACCGTTTAAATTCGATTTTTCTATTCATTCCACTTCACATGGCACTTATCTCTCAAAAATAACTCTACTTCACGGTAGTTCTGTTGATTCATTTAGTGTTTTTCGCGTTGCCACCCCCCTGCTGATAATAATTCGTTTATCACCCCATTACTTATATCTCTCATATCCATAATCCGTTAGACACGGTTCCCGAAAGTTTGTTTTCTATTTTCTAGCATCCCAAACATGCCTGTTAATCTCACCTGGCTGAGCCGAGATCCCGGTCCATTAGCTCTAAATGGCGTACGCTCGAACGCCCACGTCGGTCCCATCTCGTCTAAGATAATTCTTTTTTTTTCTTCTACCTGGAACTTTCTTTGCATCTTTAGATTGACCAGATTGATAGGAATGGATTATAATTCGATGAAACTCCGGGGCGTGCTCACCTTTCAAAGGAAACAATTTCCAAAAGACTGCCGCCTCGTTCCTTCGTGACGCGTTTTGAGCTGCACTCAAACAAATTGACAAAATAGATGGACAATTGGTAGTCAATAGTAGAAGGCCATTCATCGATAGTTTTCGAATACAATAGCGAGGACATTAGAAATGGTTTTACTTGTTACGGATTTTGTTGGTTGAGGTTATATATTCATTCCCACATGGACCGAATTACACGATTCTTGCGGTGCAAAATCTAATTTACGATCGTTTTCAGCCATTTATTCACGCCGTTACTTACACAATATCTCAAGATGGAATATTGTGAGTTTTTCATTTTACTGTTAAAATATGAGATTTGAAAAAATCGATTGCCCTCACGTTATTCATTGTAATGTAAAACAAGTTGATTGTTTTAATAGAATGCCCAGACTATTCAGTGGAGAGCAGTGTGGAGTTCTTTGGACCGCCTTGATGGTTTCAAATTTATTTATGTCTCAAGCAAAGGTTTAAGAAATTGTAAATTTGAATGGACGCCAGAATTTTTTGTTAAATTAGGATAAAAATTCAAATTTCCTATTCAATAATTATTTCAAATCAAATAATGTTCCTTCTGTATATAACTACAACATTAAAACAAATACCAAACTTATATTAGTCTATTTACAAAAAACTATACATAAGTTTCTGTTGCATAACAAATATGTATCATGTATCGGAAGTATGACAATTTTTTAGTTTTTTAATAATAAGAAATATTGCTTTTGGTTGCTGAACCTGTCGGTTTTATCGATGACGATGTACCTCTGATTGTGTAATGTGTAGCTCATAGCTAGACTTCACGTAGTCGTATGGCTCGCAATCAGGGGGTACCTATGGCTGCTAGGCGACCGATCAGGAGGAACAGACAAGCATCAGCTTCTTGTCCATGGAATTACAGTTCTCAGCATTACAACATGAAAAACAATATTGCTTGTGTCAGAATTTGATATACGAGAATTCAACTTCTTTGGAATTTCTCAATGCACTCCTCAACGTACAGTTGTTACAAATGAGTGTAATCTCATCAAGAGATTATTGCTTAAAATTAATTGAGCATACAAATCAGCTTCTGCTGTGATTTGTCAGACTATTCAATACTGAAATTGAAGTATTAAGATTGAATTTTTGATTTAGACAAAAATTGATTTATGCTCTATATGAAGAAAAGATAAGTTGTTCTGATCTTGATCAGCCAAGCTATATTTTACTAGGAATAAAATCAGAATTTGGTATACAAAAATGACTTCAATTTCAATGATATCCAGAGCAAGTTTATAAAAACCATCACTGATCAATCGTCAAATACTTCACAAAGCTCTTCAGTATGATAAAAATTCCAAACTCCAAATATTGAATATGTACATATATATATATATATATATATATATATATATATATATATATTATATATATTTAATATAAAGTATTTAAAAAAAAAAATTGGAAGGAATAAATACCTATAATATGGAGTTCCCCAGGGTACAGTCCTGGGTCCAATTCTATTTTCAATATATATCAATAACTTGTACATTATGGAAAGTAGAGGTGAAGTCATAGGTTTTGCAGATGATACGGATATTTTTTACAGAGCGACTAGTTGGAACGAATTACAGATCAAAGTTCAAAATGATATTTCACATATCAAACATTGGTTTGATCAAAAATTATTAACCATGAACTTGGAAAAAACTCAGTATTTGCCATTTACCTGCTATGAATCTAACAAGCCAGAATTCAATTCCATAGATATAGGTGAGAAAGGATCGAACCGGCGTATACTACCGGCAAAAAGTGTCAAATACTTAGGAATTTTCATTGATGACCATTTAAGATGGGATGTCCATATTCAATATACAATAAAAAAATTACAGTTCATACTATATACATTCAGATTTCTATGTGGTATATTACCTAAGAAAGAGCTGAAAGTTGTTTATTTTGCACTTGTCGACAGTCATTTGAAATATGGGATACTGGCTTGGGGAGCAGCACGCAAAAAACATATAACCCCTCTAGGAATTTTACAACGAAGATTCTTGAAACTACTGCTGCATAAAAAAAGAGACTACCCAACAGAGCTCACATATAAAGAATCTGGAGTATTTGATTTGAGGCAGGAATTCTTCTATAAATGTATGATCAACTATCATGCAACCAATAAACTGAAAATCGTATACAAGAATACAACACACGTCAAAAAGATCTACATCCCATTCCGTTATGACTAAATCAATCGGTAAAGAAATTTTTGGCCCCAAAACTTTTTAATATTCTTCCGAATGAAGTGAAAAACCAGCTTAGAAACTTATTCAAAAAAAAATTGAGAACATATATACTGGACACTCCTAGAATTATCGTACACAATTCAATAGAAACGTCAGTAGGATAGAGTTAAATGAAAAAGTACATATTATATCTTTATTTAAATATCCCTCATTTGATCCAAATTGGAATAGTAGACGGAACTTAGTGATAAATATGAACACTATCATTATCATAATGCTTATTTTTCATCGTTTAATGTTTATTATTTGTTGTTCATAATTTACTGTTCACTGTCCATTGCCCATTAATTAATGTTTTTAAGATTATACATTTCATAATTTATATTTTACATGATGCATTTTACATTGTACATTTCAAACTCTACATTTCATATCTTACATTTTATATTCTATATTTTATATCCTACATTTTAAATTTTACATTTATATTTTATATTTTATAATTATGTAATAGTATAGTAAGTAGTATAGTTCAAATTGTTATTAGGCACATTCTATATCACCCGACGCTGATTTGCTTGGTTTTGTTTGCTTCACTGATTTTTTTTTATTGTTTTTTTATATATATATTTTTTATTTATAAACATTTGATTTGATATTTTCTTCGCGAAACAAGTGCTTGCACTTATCGCTAAAACGCATTATTCACTTCTGCCATGTAGCTATCCAATTTTTTGTATTTGTATTTATTGAGTGAATAAAGTTATTATTATTATAGTTATTATTATATATATATATATATAAATAATCGCTTCCCCTAGGTCAGAAGCAAAATCACAGCTCTGTGATAATTATCACCCGATAAGAAACATACCAAATATATATCCATAAACCCATGAAAAATATATAATACTCAACTATATCACACTTCTTGTGATTGACACCAAAAATATATCCAAATACGGTGATACCATATATTTGAAAAACCCTCTTTGAACCCCAATGAAGCCTTGTCAGAGATATATCACATGTGATTTTATAATTCCGCCTGGACTAATTTGGAGAAATAAATAGAGATTGACCTAAATAAATCTAATCGCTGTATACTGAACAACGTGGATGGATGAGTACAGATATTAATGAATTCTTTCTGAAGAAATATTTCACGTTCTGGTTAAAAAAATATCTGAACGTGACATATTTAAAAAAAAATGATCAAAAAATCATTCTTCCATACCTTGATATCACTCGGAACTCACTGATTTGAAATTACTTGCACAGAAGAAAGAAAAATGCTCTAATTCATTGGTTATTTCAACATGAACAAATTCTACTTTATTGTACAATGGCTGACAAGTTTCAGAACACAAGATAGCTTGATCACAGATCAATCGGTAAGGGACGAGAGTGCGATGCTGCCTCCCTTTTAATATCTAAGTACTGTCAGAATCTATGTGTGGCTCATCTTCTTCTCAACTCCAATGACTATTCGCCGTTAGATGGCGGTAAGATTTCCAATAGGAATTCGTCGATTGGAGCTAATAAGATAACTTGAGCTACTCTTAAATTATTTCGTATCTCTGAGCATATCAATAAGAAATGTAACAGATATATCGTTACATCATTAAGATAGATTCATTTACTTCTACGCGAAGGTTTACAGGACGTCAAAGTTTACAAAAAAAAAATGATTGAAAAAAGTTTTTAAGACAAGCTTTTGTACAAATGTACTGAAAAGGAAAAAATAATTTCCCTAGTTGTTTGACCTATTTTATGTTCACGGCAAGCTTTTGAATCTGCTACCCACAGAATAACCTAGGTCAAACAATTAAAAAAAAGCTCGTCCTAATTTTTTTCAATAATTTTTATTCAATTCTTTTTAGCCATTCATGACATGCGTCATCTCATTGGATTCTGAAAGAAAATTATCTCAATCCATAAAAACTACATACCAATTTGAATGGAATCGGGTCACAATAACAAAACCCGTCGCCATCTTGGAGCCGTCATCTTGAACCCAGGTAACATTATAGGAAAATTATACCAAGCAGAGGGGTACAATGGCTTCGAAAAATCCGAATTCACCTATTTCTGACCAAATATTCTACCTCCAACTACTAACTAACTCCAAAAATGTATAATTCGAGTTGAGACCACCGAATCTCCTTCAAAAACCATAATCCTAATAGGCGTAGTGCATAGTATGAAATTACTTGTTATGAACTTCAAATAAACCTTCACACCCCCATGGGTCGATAGAGTTATTCAGCGGTAAACTACTGCCGTGACGTTTTCAATGATACGACAAAATGAAATTCAATGAAGTTGGTCCAGCTGAAGTAAATGGGTAAAAGAAATTCATTGAATAAAGTGCAAGAAAACGAAAGCAAATAACAAAACAATAAAAGATTGATGAGTTGAAACGAGGACTTCGAGAATTTCAACACTAATCATTGCGGCCTCCGGAAACGTCGAATTAAAGTTTTTAAGCAAATCATAATATCTCGATTTTTTGAGAAAACTAATTGAATTGGATATTTCTTAGCTCGCCATTCTGCAAAGTTAGCATTCTAAGAGTACTTTCAGACTATGCGAAACGCGACCATGTCAAACTACAATTTTTGAGCCAATCGCATGAAAAAACGTCCCATAACAAATTTGTATTTCATCACGTGACCACAATGTGAAAGGGTCTGAAATCCCAAAATAAAGAAAATGGACTTCAAAGTCAGGAATAAAGGTTATTTTCGACTTTGCATAAAGCCTATGTGTTCTCAAAGTTGAAATTTTAGGAAAATGCGATTTGAAGGTCCCATATGGGATGGACGTCATATTTTTGGGCTTGAAGGTTTTCCGCCATTGCTAAAATGATCCATAATTTTCTTGAATCGACTACGTTTTAATGATAAATAGTCAAAAAATTGATGTATATGATATGTATATACATACTTCACTATGCAATTACTTTCTGCAGTGTTTGATGAAAAATTTGAGGAAGTACACTTAATTTTATGAATTTTTTCCTTACAAATTTGATATTTTGAAGGGGCCCACTTGTTTTACATAAGTAAAATTCAACATTATCACAGAAAAGTTTGTATCGCAAATAAAATCCGAACTAGATGTGAATGCGAAACCATCACTTTGCATGCATCATTCTCTGCTGTACGTTTCTTCCGCCATGTTCATCTTTAAAGCTTCTACGAATAAACATGTAGGTTAAGATACACAATATGCAGTAAACATTTATTATCTTCTTCTAACCTTCTACGGTTTGTTTTAATATACTGTTTATAACCTATAATAGATGAAAATGACTCGATTTTTACCATCAGTCAACTATTCTGAAGGCAATTTTACCTATTTGTGCCTTCGACTTATTAGGCGAAATGTCTTAATTGCGCAATTTTCGACTTCTGAATTACTTTCATTTTCTTCCCCATATTGGTAAATTTGCGATAATTATAACGTAAGAATTACCTTCGCCAATTTGGGCGCTGACCTATTTGAAGGTCGAAATGACGTACATTTTTATTAAAATGTTTGTTGGGAATTCATGGATGTTGACAAAAACATCATGATGTCCGATCCCAAAAACCCCCACACACCAATTTTGAATGGAATCGGGCTATAATCACAAAACTCGTCCGCCATATTAGAACCGCCATTTTGTTTTTTCTCTAGCAAAAATTCCATAATGCATATTCACCAGAATTATGAACACCTGCCAAATTTCACGTTAATCGGACAACTAGAAGTGGGTCCAAATTCACTTGCAAAATTTGAACTAAACTAAAGCTTCGAAAAAAGTATTTATCAACCCATAGGGATAATTATATAAAAACATTATTCAGTTTGTCAAAATATGAAGTGAAGCTCAAAGGATACTACCACATTAAAAATATTCTTAAAATAATTACTTGAATAAACAGGTACAGAGGGAATTAAAAATTACAGTTTTAAAATACCGGGTGTCAATGAATCTATTAGACAAGTCATAACTTCTAGAATATTAGGTGTATCGAAATGAGATTTGGTATAGGTATGTGGAGAGAAGATTTTCTGCATATTTCTCACTTTCCGGTCACTTCTGGTTTCACCAGAAATGGCTCCGGATTTGAATTCTTAAATAGAACACCCTGTGTATTGTAACATTTTTGGATTTCTGGGAAAATTCTGGATCAAAATGTGACATTTTGAATTTTTTTCGCCTAATTAATTTTTTTGGAGTCACTTTTATATTGCATCTAGGTGGCCATGATCGGACGTAAACTAATCTGAGGACCTCAGGTGATGTCAGAAAATTAGAATAGGAAAGTTTTAGTGACTAGTATGATAGATAGGAAAAAGACAAGTTGGCAACATCACATTTTCGTGCAATCGCACGCGAAGTGAGTATTTCGCGTTCTCAACACAGTCCGCGAAATTAAATTTCGCGGCCGTTACCCAAACCAAACCCAAACCAAATGTCACTTCCAAATTTGACATTTCTGAAATACGACAATGACAAGGATTACTCTTTATTGAATACAGCATTAATTTTTAAACCAACAACAAATATTTACCTATATTATTTTTCAGGCATTAAAACGGAAAGCGCCGAGTTTACAATACTATTTAGCTATGGAGAAGTGCAATATACTAAAATATCACTATCCGTATCAGACATACTTGCGTTTTGTCAAGACCTATCAAAATATTTTGAATATATTCAAATATATCATTTCCATAGCAACGCTGTGACTTTGTTAATTAAATTGAAGCAATTGATTTTGAAGCAATAATATATTTATTTGCAATTAACTAATTTAATAATTTTTGACGATTGCACGAAAAATAGTGTATATGCCATGGCCGCGAAACTTTTTAGTGACCTTAAAATTTTTCTGCCTCGGCCGCAAGTGGCCTCGGCGATAACTTTTCTGTCGGTACGCTAAAAAGGTATTTCGCGGCCTTGGCATACAAATAAGTATTTCGTGTCTAACTATAATTTTCCAAATGGCGACCATTTTTTGATAAGTACTCTCCGAGAAAAGGATTTTTTGACGAATCTAACGATACTAATTTATTTACGATTGGATTAAAAATAAGAACATAAATTAAATATTATTAAGGAGAATACTGGATAATAATTCATTCACTTTTGTCAAGTGTGCCATGGATAGCCATGATGCATAATATTTTGCAGTTATATTTATCAAGTCTCCTTTGGAAAACAAAACCCTCACTTAGAGAATGACAGTGACATAAGCTTTATGAGCAAACAGTAAAAGTTTCTTAGTTTTCGTTAAATTTCAGTTAAATTTTTTTTCGAAATAATGTGTACTCAAAGTGAAAAAGTGGGTATGTTATTAATATTTGGAGAATGTCGTAGAAATTCAAGGGATGCTGCTGAGTTGTATGCTCAGAGATATCCGAATCGGCAACAACCAGCCCATCAATATTTGCCGTATGTTGAGAATCGTTTTAGGCAAGAAGGAAATCGAGAGGCGGAACAGAGATTTATCATAAATGAAGAGACTGAGATTAACGTTCTGGCTATGGTTGAGGTTGATAGAACGGTTTATTCAAGACAAATCAGTCAAGAAATGCAGATAAGTCACGAATCGGCAAGAAAAATACTGAAAAAGCACGGATTGCTTCAATATAATAGAGTTAACCCAAATTTTATCAACTTTATTCTATTTTCCTACGAATCACGATTTACAAATAATGGTATGTAATAAGCAAAATACTTGGTACTGTGCCCAACAAAATCAACATGCAATGAGAGTGGGCAATTTTCAAGAAAGGTTTGGCGTCAATGTCTGGGCTGGTATCGTTGGAAACAAAATAATTTGACCAATATTGTTTCAAGGTCAGTTAACAGGGGTTAGGTACTTGGGTTTTTTTCAGAATGAAATCGAGGATCATTTTAATAGTCTACCTTTAGCAGTTTAACGGCGAATTTTCTTCCAACAAGATGGAGCACCTCCTCATAATACCAGAGAATTTCATAATTACTTAATAAAGCATTTCAATAATCAAGTTATTGCAACCAATGGTCCAGTACGGTGACCTGCCCGCTCACCGGATCTCACTGTGCTCGATTTCTTTGTTCGGGGATATGAAAGTTTACTATGCAACAGCCCCATCCACTCTTGGAATCTTGGAAAAAATAATTCTACGGGCATTTAGAAGTATAACGCCTCAATGTTACGAAACTTGTTGAGAGAAACAATTGAACGAGTGTCTTGAACAACATCAGCATAAGGACATTGTTGCGTACGGTCTGCCGCTTACAGTCTTAGTATCTCTGCACGGGAGAGGAATTTGTGTTTTAACGTCTAGTCTTTACAGCTCATTATATGTGAAGAATTTCGTTTGGCTATCTACTGTGCGAAAACTGTTGTAGATAGAAAATAAAGTTTGAAACAAAATATGTAGACATTTCTCTACAATTTTTAATATAGCTATTTTGCACGTAGGATGATTTATTTTTGATTTATCTGCAGAAAACTGCATGCGTTCCAAGTTTGTAAATATGTTACAGAAAAAAATATTTGAAATAATGAAAGAACATTTGATTATAAAAAAAATGTGTAATTTTCGCGTCCGACAAACTGTTTAGGAGATATATGACAAAACGTGTTTTCCAAGATGGCCGCTAACGCACACCTCTCTG
The DNA here is from genome assembly GCA_018342105.1 of Gonioctena quinquepunctata. NCBI lineage: Eukaryota > Metazoa > Arthropoda > Insecta > Coleoptera > Chrysomelidae > Gonioctena > Gonioctena quinquepunctata. Next base: position 67,872 of record JAFIRS010000380.1, on the reverse strand, counting down.
AGCCCCGCCAACTCAGAGTTATACTCAGGATACTCCCCTATCACGTGAAATAAAAAAATCGCTACCGACTGAACTATGTAGGCAACCCTCATATACCCCTTTGAATTGAAGTTACCTCATTTTTTAAGCAAGAAATCAATAGAGCGTCCAAAAAACTGAAGGTCTGTGAATTTTCCGAACATTTAATGCATAATTGTAGCTATAATTGAAATATACGATTTTTTCGCGCAACTTGCGATGTCTGTAGCTTGGAGGAGATGTATTTTAGGGCACATGTTCAAAGAAAAAAAGTTTCATTCTGTCCCCAGGAATACGCCCTTGAAATATTCGTATTGAATTTTGTAACACCCTGTATATATATATATATATATATATATATATATATATATATATATATATATATATATATGGGAAACTTCAAGAGATCTAGTGCTCAAGTAAACGAAAATCAAAACAATGGAAGGGGGAGACACCGAAAATGAACGAAAAATCAATGAATATACAGATTTAACTCCAAACACTAGACCACCTGAGAGAAATTTTTTTGTGAAAAAATCATCTTTTTAAAAACCACAAATGAAAATGAAATAATGGGCGAGGACTCGAAATTTTCCAAATATTTTTAATGGATTCTACAGCTTCTGAAAAGTCTGTTAGTAATTTTCTTTCTTTTTTTTTATGAAAAAAAAAATTAAAGTTGGCAAAATTCAAATGTTTTTTTTAGCGTTATTGCAAAATGTTGTGACGTAATCACCCGATCAGCCAATCCCACAGTTGACAGCTTCAATCAATTTTGCGGCATTGCCATATTTTCAAATCTTAGGCCGCGCCTCCATAACAAGAATAAATTATTGGCTTTCTCTTTATTAGAAATCGTTTTGATGGACCACAATGATTCATAATATCGAAAATTCCCTGTAAAATCGACAATATATTGTTTTATGACAGATCGGATGTTTTTACACCCTTCAAATCTGCCATCGTCGCTTGACATTGCGAATAGTGTTCTAGTTCTGACATTTATGGTTTAAGAAACTTGGCAACATTGCCGTTTGACAATCAATCCGGATACGCCTATTGGTTTACGTCACAAAGAGCGCCAATATTAATAGCTTCAAAATTTGCTGGTTTTCAAAAACGAATGGGAACTGCTGTAATTGAAATTTGACTCAAAAAATTATTTCTGTGTACATTTATATATGCGTTATGTATTTTAAAGCAAATTTATGACGAAATAAGAGCAGAAACAATGCAAGAAATCGCGGAAGAAAAAATTATAAATAAAATTTAGGAAACTGGTATGTGTCCTAAAAAAATCAAGTCAGCAATTATTTCACCTGATCCATATTTGCAAATATCCCGGTTTTCCATCTGACAGTTGTCGGAGAATCAAATGAAGCTTTTTGCGAATCTCCAATGCAGTGTTTGTCAACTCTCAACCAATTATCATTTTAGGATCATCGTTCAAACAACACTTTTGTTCTGAGTGAAGGACCTGTCATCATGAATTTATAAAATTATTATTGGAAATTTCGGTAGATATAAATGTCATTATTCTTATAACCAGAAAACGAGGGAAAATACATTTGATACAATTGTGATCTAACTGCACTGCATTATAAATTTTTCAAGCTATACCTACAACATAAACTACATCATTAGTATTTCCTGATTGCTCCACGCCTCCTTCCTAACAATTCCCTCAGCAAATTCTATATTTCTTTACCGTCACACACATACAAGCCAGGAGCGGAAGTTAACAATAGAAACAGTTAATAAATAGTTTCTCATTTGCAAAAACACGTATGGTCGCATGTATCAGATTACGATTAGACCATTATTGCTGTTTGTACCGTGGGAGACTCATGGCCCACCCTATTTCCAGGGCTATTTCCTTTATGTTCCTCCCTCTGTAATTGCGATCATTATTGACCTAATCTCTCCTCTCGGAATCGAATTTATTCTAATCACCTCAGTTAGCAACAAATGGATATAGTTTTTTCACCATGAGTCGAAATGTGAAATACGCTTTCATACACATTTAATTTATATCTCAGTAGACTATGAATTCATTCTCTCATGTTGGCTTCTTGAAAAGTGTTATTGAAATATTGATTTCTGACTGATTCAGTGTTGCAAGTTTTTTCCCATAAAATGATTAAATGTCATTAATTGATATCCAAATCAACTAATAAAATATTCAGTTACCTGATTCAACTGAAGTTAGTGATTAATAAAATTTTAATTATAGCTTATTTTGAAAACATTTCATATTGAAGCTGTACTTCATTGGAACTCGAATAATCCTATGATCAAGGGTGGATTTGTTTCTGTGTCTGTTGCGTTTTTTCTGGGTGTACAATTTTCTGTGTTGCTAATTTTCTCCACTCTTTTACATTAAACTCTCTATTGAAATCTATTCTGTCATACGGCCAATATCATGAATTCGCTAACTCTCAAAATATTTTCTTTTCCAGTATTTCTTCCGTTCCATTACTCATCAACCTATGATATGGAGTAAAAGTCAGAATTAGAAATAAATATAGCAATTCCAAAACTATCAAAATCGGTGTTCCACAAGGAGCAGAACGTGGATCTCCGCCGTTAATAAAATGTCTTTTGATGCATAGAAGATGCGTACTACGTTTCACAAAAATATATGTGGTCATACCAAAGTTATCATAAAAAAAAGATTTTTTGCTTAAAACTTCAGCACCCTGTAGTTCAAAAGTGAAGACCTTCAGGACATATGTTCATGTAAAGTTTGTACCAAAGAATAACCTCCTTGAATATTAGCATGTTATTGAGAAACACCCTGTATATACACGGAACAGTTAATAGTGGATATTGCTTGAAGTATGATTCACATGAGTCAGTCCTTTTCAAGTTGAATAAAGTTTAATATAAATATAAATTCTACCTTTTCGACGTTTCGAATTTTCTTTGAATTTATGAATTTGTGATAATTGTAAACACCGAGGTGTATAACCTGGATGAATAGAGAACATATACAAATGATTCTGTTACGAGGTTTTCTCGGTATACATACAATCGTGACAATATATGTAATTACAAATGCATGCAGGAACTGAAGATAAAATAGAATACATCTACTATTCTTGCACAACAAATCTGATTCCCCCTGGGAGCACCACGTACTATACTGTTTGGGTGTAATAGGTATAGCGGTTTCCACTGTTGGAATATATTAGATAGTTTGGCCGTCTGGCAATTTCCGGGTTGACCTATTACTTATGACTTTTCACTATTTTCACTACAAATGATACTGTTGTGTCATTTGCTGATGACATGGTTCCTATCCTTAACGACGCCACCTGGAATATGGTTGAAGAGCGGGTACATGGTATTTATGAGGAAAAAAATTGGTTGGACAAATTATCTCTAAACATTAATTAAATCAAATGAATTGCATTCCCTTCGAATAGTGTTAGCAGACCATTTCACAAATTTCTTAAAAACATTGACAGCAATCTAGTAATCCATGAGAGTGTTTACCTGTGAAAAAAAATCCGGAAATTAATATTAAACAAAAAATGTATTTATAAAGCTCTTGTTGAATATATTTAGAAAGTACTTTATTGTAGTTTCGGGGTAGTATATATGCTAATCTGACAAGCAATTTAAATGTAATACAAAATTACATATTTACTTGTTTGTGGAGTAGGGAACACTTCTGAAGGTACACTCAGAGTTTGTCAATTCTTGAACACCCGAAAACTTCACGCAGGTTGGTAAGATGTTCCTCGAAATGGTTTCCAATAGCCATGACTTTATCCAGATACACCAGGAAATTTTTAAAGTGAATCCACGCAATGTCAGCTCCATCAATCTCTCAAAGGTCACTGGGGCATTTCATAGGCCAAATGGCATAACAGTAAACTGATACAGTGAAGGCAGACTTCATGTAGGCCCACTTGCCAGTATTCGCTCTTCAAGTCCAATGTTAAAACCATTGTGAGCCTGTGTTAGAGTATCAATTTAGAGTAATGAGGAGCTGTTCTTTTTTGCGACGTCATTAAGTTTCCTATAGTCCACACAGAATTTTGTAGATCCGTCCTTCTTGGAAACCAGTATCACTGGAGCGGAGCATGTAATCGATGATCTTTCGATCACGCCATCTTTAGTCATTTTCCACCCCTGATTGGTAAAAAATGAATCGAAGATTTTTCAAAGATTTTTAGTAGTTATTCGTGCATCTTCTATCCGGATATCTGCTTGTTCTGCAGTTTGCTATTTACTCAACTGTCTCCTTTCCGGTCTGTATTCCATCAGAAAGTACATTAAAAGTTCTGACAGGGATGTCTTGTTCTGTCCTGATGAGAGCTCGTGCAAGTAATAATTTGCTAGATAATTCTTCACATGGATTTACCATTCCAACGCTGCACCCAGGGTATTCTTCTAATCCCAATCGAGCCTTAATCTTCTCAGATGAACCAGGTATTCTGACAGTTTTGGCTATCCGCAGTTTCTTCTAAGGCTTAATGTGATGTCAGATTCCCTTCGTATCGGTGTCTGGTCCTAGGTTTTCGCTGTGGACCAGGGAAACTGATGTCAGTGTCTATAGTATGACATCTGTTTGATTTACACCCCGCCCTCCTCTGATGGTTGAACTATTGGGAGTTATTCTTATTGTGTTGATGTGAATGACCCTGTGTGCTTCATTTCCACCAGCCAGCACGCCTCTCGATATGCTGGCTAACCTCCGTTTTCCTGGTACCGAGGACTCTCTGAATGATCTTGTCCTCACAGGTGAGCAAGAACGTGGGGGTGTCCTGGCAAGTGATGACGAGCGTGGTGGCAACCTCATTCTGCAATCTGTTGAAATGTCCGCTCCTACCACATCTGAAGCAGTGTCCCCTTGATTCATTATCAGCGTTGCATTCTCTGGATTCCAATTTCTTAGTTTTTTGGTGGAGGTGCACTTTATACTTTCGCTTTGTTACTCTTCCTGATCGATACCGCTTCTACTTTCGGCCTTAAAGTGTTGAAAGCCGCTTTCATTTTCGAAGAATGAGCTCAAAGTATGTTAATCTCACGGTCTTTTGTATTTAAATATATCTCAAAGCTACTGTGAATGTTGTTTCCATGGTCCCACGTATTCGTAATTATTTTCGCAACGGACTGAGCGTCATATTTTTCAAAACTACTCGACACATGTAAAGCTACTGTGGAAGTTGTTTTTATGGTCCCTACATACTGTAGATTGTAGGGGGGTTGATATAGCTCTAACAGCCTTACCGCACCTCGACCTATGTTATTTTGTACATTACCCTTCCTCTAATCAAGTCCCGGGATTCCGAGACTCCTTGCGAAGCTTATCAGTTCTCTAGGAGTCAAGTTCCAGGCGTTAGTAAAAGCCCTTCGAGGAACTCGAGCCTTTTGCAAAAAAGCGCTTGGCAGTCGAAAAGCAGGTGTTCTGAAGTTTCAGCGAATTTCTCGCAGTAACGGTACAGTTCACTGTCTGATCTATCCATCTTCTCGAGGTAACACCTCAGAGGACAATGTCCGATGAGCAGTCCCGTTACCAGTTTCAAGTCTTTCTTGTCCAACTCGAGAAGCTGTTCAGCTTTCTTTGGCGATGGACTCAGAAGCCTTTTCGCTTGTCTTCGCCCTGGAACCTTATTCCAGTGGGTTTCAATTTGGTCCCAGCGCCGAAACAAACACTTCGTTGAAAGATAAGTGCCATGTGAAGTGGAATGAATAGAAAAATCGAATTAAACGGTTTTCTTCACATAAAGGATTCAATATAAAATTGAACCAGAAATGGTGAAAAACAACTACTTTCCTGGCAAATACCACGCAGAACGTTGAATGATATTCACCTGAAATTTTCCCTGCATACTTCCATATAATATCATATGACGTGTTCACCTAACAATCCGCATACCGGTTTCAGGCTTCTTGGCCCTCATCAGTACGGAGTAGTCAACCAGCCAAAGGTCCAAAGATAGGTGTTACAAGCTCGATGATGGTTTGTTTACGTTGTGTCTCACTTCAGCCAGAGTTCTTTGGACCTTTGGCTGGTTGACTACTCCGTACTGATGAGGGCCAAGAAGCCTGAAACCGGTATGCGGATTGTTAGGTGAACACGACATAAATTAAACATAATCGAGCTTATCAGAAAGAAACATTTGCATTCAATGTCCATTGATATTATATGGAAGTATGCATGGATTTTCAGGTGAATATCATTCAACGCAGAAAGAAACATTTGCATTCAACGTTCTGCTGGTATTTGCCAGGAAAGTAGTTGTTTTCACCTGAGATCTACCATTTTCTGGTTCAATTTTATATTGAATCCTTTATGTGAAGAAACCGTTTAATCGATTTTCTATTCATTCCACTTCACATGGCACTTATCTTCACTATATGCTAGACGGGCTTGCCACTCCTACTGAGAAGGAATCTTTTATTTAGAAACCTATCGAGGTGGGAGATTTTCGGAGTGTTTCTTTCTGTCACTAGGTACCGCCAGTTAAAGTTTATCTTTTCCGGCGTATCTATAGGTGTTACAAGCTCGATGATGGTTTGTTTACGTTGTGTCTCACTTCAGCCAGAGTTCTTTGGACCTTTGGCTGGTTGACTACTCCGTACTGATGAGGGCCAAGAAGCCTGAAACCGGTATGCGGATTGTTAGGTGAACACGACATAAATTAAACATAATCGAGCTTATCAGAAAGAAACATTTGCATTCAATGTCCATTGATATTATATGGAAGTATGCATGGATTTTCAGGTGAATATCATTCAACGTTCTGCGTGGTATTTGCCAGGAAAGTAGTTATTTTTCACCTGAGATCTACCATTTTCTGGTTCAATTTTATATTGAATCCTTTATGTGAAGAAAACCGTTTAATTCGATTTTTTCTAAACACTTCGTTGATGTGGGCTTTGGAAAGATCACAAAAGGGTTGTGGGCCAGAAAATTGAGTGTTTGCCCCTCCCTTGGCAAGGCTGTCCACTTCTTCATTTCCTTCGATTCTCTTGTTATCTGGCACCCACATCAGAGTAACCTGATTGTTCGTAGCTTATTAATGTAGGTGACTGTCAAATCATTAAATACATATGTACACATGTACTGGCTGTCAAACGAACGAAATTTCTATTTATTGAATTTCCCGTGAGTGCTCATAGGTAATAAAAATTTCCGAAAAAATGTTACTGTTGTCATAGTGATATTGTCAAATTGAAGCTTCTGATGTTATAATTCAGAAGACAAAACCGCTACCGGAAAAATCCCTTTTTAACAAGCTTTTCGTTAGTTAGGGTCAAATTTGCAAGTGAATTTTGACCGACTTCTAGTCGTCCAATTAATTTGAAATTCGGCAGATGTTCATAATTCCGGTATTATGGAATATTTGTCAGTGGAAAAAACAAAGATAAAAATTTTCAATTCAATTTTTATTAAATCCATAGAGCTGTGAGGCTATCGGACAAGTCAGATACAAACAAGGTTTACATGAAGTGTATAAGATAAGATATAAAATATAGGCAAACAAAACATTTTATATAAAACTATCAAAAAATTAATTTATGTTATAGGGGCAGAGGGCGAGGAGAAGTCTTTTTATCTCTTTTTTGAATGTGTGCACTCTTTCTATCAATTTCAATTCCTCAGGAAGAACGTTATATAATCTTAGTCCCAGTATATCTGCAGATTTCTGAGATGGCGGACGAGTTTTGTGGTTATAGTCCGATTCGATTCAAAATTGGTATGGGGGATTTTTGCAATCGGAGATTTTTAATTTTTCGTCGAAATTTATAAATTCAAGATGGTGGCCCCAAAATGGAGGACGAGTTTTCTGATTATGGTCATATGTTATTCAAAATTGGTACGTGGGGTTTTCAGGTTTGGAAATTAAAATTTTTTAACAAGATCTATAAATTCCAGGATGGCGGATGAGTCTTGTGAGTATAGACAGATTCTATTAAAATTGGTGTGTGGGAGTTTTTGGGGTCGGAGATCATGATTTCTTTCAGCTAAATTTTGAAGGGGAAGATACCTTGTAATAACGATGCTCTACTTGAAATGAACAGATTAGGGCAAACTAACTAAAAAGCAAAAAACAAAATAATTAATAAAATGACTTTATAAAGACAATCTTTCATTTAAGCCGTGTACTAAAACGTATTAAATGAATTTAAGTCATCGCTGACAATGATTTTATTATTTTTTGTTGAATTAATTGGTTTCAAAATGTTTGTCGCGCAAATTGTAATAAAATTAATACTTCTACAAGTTGTTACTTACCAACCAATCATGGTCCAATGAAATTAATTCGTACCTACTTTTATGAATACTTTGTGAGATTAAATACTTCAAGTTCTTACTTACCAACCAATCACAGCCCAATCAAATTAATGGGTACCTAGTTTTATAAACACTTCGCGCGACAAGCTTTTTGAAATCAAATAATTCAACAAAAAATAATCAAATCATTTCAGCGATGACATAAACTTATTTTATACGTTTTAGTACAGGGCTAAATAAAAGCTTGTCTTTAAAAAGGTTTTTGGTTAGTTATTTTATAAACATAGCAAACAACAAAATATTTTTGTATTTTGCATTGTCGTAAGCCTGGAAAATGTTTCAGATTTTAGACCTAGCAGAGGTTCATAATCAGTGATAGTTCGATCCCAATTGTCTCAAATAGGAACCTAATTTCTCACTATAATACCTAGTAATACAAGATTTAAAACAAAAGTTACGTGTGATAAAAATATATCATTTGGGAATTTCGTTAATGTACCAGTTCATTAACAATGAACCATATTTAGAATACGAACCCTTTTATTCAAATGGGCTCCCCAACCCCAAACACTCGTATACCCTTTTCTTGATTATTTGTCCGACGGAAAACTAGCGCCATCTTCTTTCTGTTAACTGAATCACTAACAGACTCTCTCGTGATGTACGATAAGAATGCGAGGTGGCAGCACGTGATGCATCTCCAGAGTTTTTGCCAGATAAAATCTTTAGAACGCAATTCCTACTAGTTGTTCCATTTGAATCTTATATCACTGGATATTGTGAACAAGACAAATATATCCCATTAGTGCCTATAAGAAACGGAAAACGATTCATTACATGAAGAGAGTACTTACACTGAGTACAACTAATTCATTTCAGGTGATATTATTAATTCAGTTAAAGGGACACCTGAGGTATCATTACTGAATATTTCATAGGAGTTTATCATTACGATCTGTGAATAAAAAAGCAAATTCATCAGCTTAATGCAGTTTTAATAATGGTAGGCAATAGAATGGTATTTTAGACTAACACTCATGACAAAAGTTATTTACCGGGTCGATAAAACGGTCTCATCGTGAAAAGCTTTTGTAGTTATAATTTCACGGGAATCGGATAACTTATATTATTTTTAACCGACGAAACCAAAAAGGAGGAGGATCTCTATGCGACGCGTATATTTTTTTATAATTTTGTTTTATGTTTGATCACACACAACTTTTTACAGAGCGATTCGATTCCGATGATTCTTCTTTCTTTGGATAGGGTGGACTTCGAAGTTGGTCCCATTTCAATTTGAACAACAAAGTCCATCCCTGAGGGTAGCAAAATGAAGGATATTGATCGTTCACCCTCTGAATTTTGGTCCGTTAACCGATTCTATCAGGCTATTTTGTAATTTTCCACTGAATTGAAGCATTTCTTTGTTTTAAGAAGAAAACTCATAGTTGATCATATCATCAGTTTGAACTGACATGATTCAACCTTATGTCGAGTAGCCAAAAAATAGATATTTTTTCACTTGCATAAACTTTGCAGCACCCTATGTTGTTGCTTTGCAGGCTTAACATCCGTAATGATTCTTTATAGTGGATTATATACAAAGGAATCAATAACCAGCTTTGAAAATCATTTTATTTAATAGAAATAAATTAAAATAGAAATCATATATAAAGTTATTTGAATTGTATGTTTTTGGAGCAATACAAAATTAAGAGTGAAAAAAGATCTTCACCAACAATAAATTAAAATTAAATTTGTTCAGAATTATTACATCGAAAAATCAACTAAAAGATAAATAATAATTTTAGTTAATGCATAATTGAGTCTAAATATGGATAACTATTTCGCAGATGTCTGCCAAACAACTAGCAATTAATCTTAAGCATAAAATTAGGGGGATGCAGGTGCGTTGGATTACTTCTTCAAAAGTAATATTTATGAGATAATTGTCGATATAACTGCACATTGTCTTCTTTATTAATGCATTCATAATAGCGTCGTCAAGAAGAATTCATAACTTCAAATAATCCAAGATAAGTCTTTTGTTCAACGATCTTTGGGATCAGTGAACTGAGAGTCGATAGTTCCATCGCCTACGATTTTTTTTTTATGATAAATTCAAATGGCAATAACTCGACTTTTCAAATGCAACAAACTATATTTGGAATCCATTGATAAGCTTTTTGGAATAGGTTAGTGGGGCTCATTTCGTAAGATTTGCGAATATTTGCAAAAAAGAAATGTTGATATTTTTTGTAAAAAAAGGAATCGAGCTATTCGGCTGTCGAAATTGCCATCGAATACATAGGGTTCAGGACATGTTGTGAAAACATAAAATACTTTTATTACGCATGATCACTAAATGCTTATGATACTTGAAACTTCTGTACACGCTCGAAGTGGATAGATAGACTTACTTTTAACCGGAACCAAAACAAGAGCTTTCTACATGCGTATAATTTTTTTATTTTTATGCATGATCACCATAATTTTCACTGAGACCTCCGCATCCGAGATCTCTTTTCAGTGGATAGGTGTACTTCGAAGTTGGTCCCATTTGGATTTGAGAGATGAAATCCACCCCTAAGGGTAGTAAAATGAAGGGTATTGATCACTTACCCTCTGAATTCTGGTCTGATTCTATCAGGCATAACGTTTCGAATGCTTGTATCTGCAATCGTCTTCAGGTGAATACTGTATTCACCTGAGGACAATTTCAGATACAAGCATTCGAAACTTCGTGAAAACCTTTTAAATCCATTAAGCCGATGGACGTCCGAAACGAGAGTAATCAACGATTTATCTATTGAAAGAGCAGTTACCAAACTCAAAAGAACAGAAGAGTATTTGAGCAATGCCATAAGTGATTTGAAACTCAGAAGAGCGTTGGTCGATGCTCGTGGATTAGCAGAAGAGGCTGGAATAGAAAGAGTTTTTGAGAAAGAGTAGATTTGCGTAATAAAGAAGATAATGTTCGACTACTGGTTCAAGAGATGAATTTGAAGCTATTCCCTTGGATGGTTTCTAAATTCGGTTTTATGACCTCAGAAACAAAAATTCGACAGAGATCAAACTGTTATGCCAGAACTTAGGAAACGCTTTGACACTTAAGAATAAAGGGGAATCAGGATCAATGTGATATTAACACTTTTGGACTGTGTTCCTAGGTCAGTGGCATTTGTCGTCACCTAATCACTCAAAAACTGCTAAACTACATTTATCACCATGATTTGGAAAAAAGATTTCTCAACTTATGAGTTGGTCTTAGAATTCTACTCAATTTGCCATTGTCTGTAGCTAGTGCAGAAATAAGTTTTTCCAAATTAAAACTCGTAAAAACTGACCAGCGTAGTTGTGCCAGGAAAGAAATTATTTCTTTTGAAAGCGAATTAGCAAGCCTAGTGAAATAATTTGCAAAAACGAAAGCAAGAAAAGCAGCACTAGGGTTTTGATGTAACAGCAATAACAAAAGTCTCTAACTTGTGAAACCTTAATTCGTTTTTGACTAATTATCAATACTATGTCGAGAGATTGGAACCTACAGCCGGCCCTGATCAAGAATGGGACATGGTGTTTGCTTCTGGGGAAAGCACCTCACTAGAACCAAATATAATTATTGCAGGGACTTATAGAAACGTTTCAAAATTCTAACTTTTCCGGAATCATAATAGTTTCCACATAAATCCCTACAAATATAATATAACGGCCAACTCACCTCACTTGGGACTAAAACTAGAGGGTGTTATGTAAGTACGTGGCCAAACTTGAAGGGGTGATTCTTTGAGTATTTCTAAGACGAAAAGTTCATATAAACATAGGTCCGGTAATGCTACGTTTTCAAGATACAGGGTGTGAACATTTTTGAAAGAAATAGTTTTTTCCTAAATATATTAATAATCCTTTAGCCGATTCTGCTAAGATTTGGCAGTGTTATTCGGGGTAGCAAGGAGCTAATTTGGCCCTAACTAGATTAAAATATCTTGTCCAATGGCGTCACGGAAGGCACGTTACAATATTTTTTACAAATAAAATGTGCGCCACTGATTGTTTTCGCATTGAGCTACTAAAACTACAACTTTTTTATTTTCAGCATTTTTTCGTATCTTGCTTTGTTTTTGAGAAAAAAAATAAAAATCACCTTATTGTTATGTGGTAACGCCGGAAATAAAAAAAACATGAAACAAGAAGAACCCTCTATTAAAACCACACTTAAACAAATGGTATGCAATTTTTTTCAGTAAGAAAACATTTAACAATAAGTAACACAAAACTCACAATAGTTGCTCAAAATGTCCCCCTTCAACTTCCATGCAAGCATTACCTCGTCTTAACATCGATTGCCGAACACGTTGAAATATTTCCGGCGTATGTCTTATCTGATCACATGAATCCCGTATGCGTTGGATTAATTCTTCTTCAGTGTTGACTTGAGTTTTATAAACGAGGGACTTCAAATGTCCCCAAAGGAAGAAATCTACGGGAATTGAATCCGGTGACCTGGGTGGCCATGACTGTGGACCTGCGCGACCGATCCAGTTTTCTCCATAAGTTGCATCCAGAAATTGACGTGCTACCATGCTAAAGTGAGGTGGGGCCCCATCGTGCATGAACCACATTGCTCCTCTCACTGCCAGTGGGACATTTTCTAATAGTACAGGTAACACAAATTCCAAAAATGACAATACTCTTGACCATTTAATCTTAGGAGTAAAAAATGAGATCCAATGAGATAATCACCCACAATACCAACCCAAACATTCACGGAAAACTATTGTTGATAATGATGTTCTATAACCGCATGGGGATTTTCTTCAGCCCAGATATGATTGTTATAAAAGTTCATAATTGAATTTCGGGAAAAACACGCTTCATCGGTAAACAATATACGGGATAGAAATGTCGGAGATACTGCCTGTTGTTGCAAAAGCCAAGTAAATAAACAACTCGCTTGGGAAAATCCGAGGTAATAACGCTTGCACACGCTGTATGTGGTGAGGATACAGTTGATAGTCCCTTAAAATCTTCCGTATAGTAAGGTGAGAAATGTTTAATTGTTGTGCAATTTTGCGTGTACTTGTATCGGGGCTACGCTCAACTTCACGTACAACTGCTTCCTCCAGCTCCATTGTTCTTATCGTTGCAGGTCTCCCAATAAGAGCAGCCGACCTTTGGAAGGTACCTGATTCGCACAGCCTTTCGTGAATTCTTACAAATGTTTGTCTATTTGGTACATTGCGATGAGAATATCTTTCTTGATAAATGCGTCTAGCCGCTCTGGAATTGCCTTGGGCCATTCCATATACAAAATGAATATCGGCCATTTCTGAGTTTGTAAACCGAACCATTTTCTAATATCAGTAACGAATTTTATAACCTAAAACTCTTAAAAATTCTTCAAATAATTACGTATGCACTGTTTCAAGTTATGTCAAATTAGTTTGAACAATTGTTTTTCCTTCCATGGCACTCTAACTTTATTTTCGAAACATTGCAGTAATAATTAACATCCTTTGTTTCATCGAAAACAGGTAATCTAAAAATTTAAAAGATGACGTTCGTGTAATTTTAATTGTTTTATAATAAATAAAAATCTCGTTATTGCATATCCATGGACAACAATAAAAATATTTTTTAATAATTAATAAAAAAAATTATTGCTTGCATTACTTTTGATAACAATTTCTAAGACTAGAATAGACTGATATGGAAAAAAATAACAAGTACACCCCAGTTTTTGATGGTTTGGTAGTTCAATTTTTTTATTGTTGTCCCAGGAACATGCAATAAAGTGATTTTTATGTTTTTTCTCAAAAACAAAGCAAGATACGAAAAAAATTCAGAAAATAAAAAAGTTGTAGTTTCAGTTGCTTAATGTGCAAAAAAAATACAAAAATACAAATAACACTGCCAAATTTCAAAAAAATCGGCTGAAGGATTATTAGGATATTTAGGAAAAAATGATTTCTTTTTAAAATATTGACACCCTGTATCTTGAAAACAAAGCATTACCGAACTTTTGGTTATATAAACTTTTCGTCCTAGAATCACTCAAAGAATCACCCCTTTGGCCACGTACTTACATAAATAACATCCTGTATATAACAAACTACCTGAATCATTGAATAGAAATCAAGTTTCAAAAGCACCCTTGAAATGTTTATAATATAGACGAATAGGTATAATGTTAATAATATAGACGAATTTTTCAAATTTGATTTTACCTCACCATCTCATTTATTCATTGCATTGTTTCGTCCTTCATTGTATATTATATTGTATGTTTATGATATATTTATGTTTTGTATGTATGTAATATTTATCAAATGCTAAGAATCAGTTCTGTATCATCCTATTTGACTCATCCTCTAACGTTGTAAGTTCCACAGGCTTAATAAAGGGATTTGATACTCATAGGTTTGACTATGCTTCTACAACCATCATAGATAAAGGTATTTCACTGAAAAAAATGTCTCACATTATTGAAACAATCTGAATGGAATGTATAGAAATATTTTTGTGATGTATGTTTCTATTGATTATAGAAGAAGACTCAATCTATACTCTCAACAAAGTTTAGTGATTTATCTGGAAAAATACCCTCTTAATTATATCTTAACGTTGAATAGAATTTTTGAGGCATTTCTGCAATATATATATGGTTTTGGCACTTATATCTGTTTCTGTATAATTACCATCGTTTTTTTTTTCATTTGTATTACGTATACGTTTTCCAAATTTTGGTGGTTTCTCTATTTATTTTTATATTATATTCGTGAAGAAGGCGAAATTCATCACCGAAACGTTGGAAATGAAACTGTTGACAGTTTGTTTGAATTCTCCAATTGCTCGTGAAATTGTCACAATCAATGTGTCAAATATTGCTCATATCGTCTACTTCATAATGCTTTATAATAAGTCCATTTGATGAAAATATATCAGAAAATATATCAACCCTTCCATGAAATTGAAATGAATTTTCGAAACCTCCTCATTCCAAGAATATTTTCTGACATGATTGTAACATTCCCTGTATCAAATCCCAAGCGAAACCCCTTCGAATCAAAAGGCGACGAAGACTGAACTTCCGCGGTAATAATTAACTCTCTTCTATTACTTTATTGGTTTGTGCCTGTCTATTTGGTCCTTCTCTTTTAATCAGACTGTATCCAAACCGTCCAACCATTCTAATTGCCCTTTTATTGCCGGCGGTCTGCTCGCTTCATCTGATAGAAATTTAACCAAACCGACGGTTGGATGAGCGCAACCCCAGCCTACCAGCGTTCAGCTCGTTCTAATTTGACGTCTCTTATTTTCCATCAATTCTTTTTCCTCTTGATTTCGTTTTTGTTTTTCCCGTTTAATTCCTCTCATCTGACTATTTTTACTGCTGATGTATCGAATTGGATGATTCACGATTTCCTGTCTTTGATGGAATCAACGTATTGATTCTTTTTTTATTGAAAATTAGTTTCAATACGCTTTTTGTCTGAATGTATATGATTACTATGTATTCAATATTCCAATTATAAAACAAATAGAATTGACATGTTTTTTCAATAAATAATAGACCACGAGTTTCACAATGCAACATATTCCGGTATTCACGAAAAAAATATTCAATGTTTCTCAAATGATTCCGAGTATAAGTTCTTTCGATCATCCTCGTTCAACTTTATTACCGACACTTTTCTGCGAATTGAATATAGAGCGAAGTAATTTTGCACGTTTCACAATTTCATAATCTTCAAGAGTAACAGAAATCAGCTGTTTATTCTGCTTGGAGTCATCGAACGTGGGCTAAGACTGGGTTGGTTTCAATACAAATTACTAGGCGATTTTGAATAAATATCAAAAGCGTATTAGCTGAGTACTAAAAAACTCAAATTATACAGAAATTTTGATATATCCTAAATGAATATAATATGAGGAAAATTTTATGGTTATTGAATGCCAAACGCAATATAAAAAAAATTAGTATCAAAAATAATTGGTAATGAAAAACTAATTTTTACGTAGTTGACAATGACAGATCGCTACTGACATTATTTCTGTTCCACATCCTCAAAACCATTATATTCTATGGGAGGATGGGAATGATATACAAAGTAATGAAATAAACTAACCAGAAAACAAAAATAATTTATATAACAACAAATAGTAAAAGTAGATAATCATATTATTTAACTGGTAATAGTTGAAGTAAGGTGGGTAAGTAAGTATTTTGGAAGTAATCAAAAACAAGTAGGTAGTAATTAGTATATTTTAGCCATAAAAATTGAAAATAAAAACTTTTAACAAAAATTACACCGACGAAATACGGAACTGAAAAAGTAAAAAATAAATAAACCTTTTAGTCTAGTAACTGCTTTAAACGATGTAATATTTTGAGTCGGCGCCAAACAAACAATCAACGAACATCATTAAATTACTTAAAAAAAAATATCAGAATGTCACCGCGCAACTCGATGTCATCATTTTACGCCTTACCTAATTCATTTGCTTGTTTGTTTGGCGCCGACTCAAAATTAGTCACTTACATTAGTTTAGGAGCTTAGTTACTGAGACTAAGTATCTTAATTCTGGCACACATTCCTTTATATGTGCTTAATAGATTTTGTATCTCTGCACATTATCTGATGTAATCATAATCTATATATATATATATATAAATATATATATATATATATATATATAAATATATATATATATATATATATATATATATAAATATATATATATATATATATATATATATATATATATATATATATATATATATATATATATATATATATATATATATATATATATATATATATATATATATATATATATATATATATATATATATATATATATATATATATATATATATATATATATTATATATATATATATATATATATATTTGGAGTCATGCTTTAACCATGTGGTAATTTTTGTACTTGTCAAATTTTAAATTGTTTAAATTAAGTTTCATAAACAATATGTGCGTTTGCAATTGTTTAATTTTTATATATATTACTAGTAGTGTTTCATAGTGATATCAATCACAAAATGGTGATTAGATCGCTGTCTTCACTTAACCTCACCTTACTGTCTTGATAATGAAAATAAACATTTTCGAAAGCTTGACTAAATAAGAAAGAGTTTTTCTTTTTTCACTGGCCATTAAATCTGACTGCAACCTCAAGGAATATCCTTTCTACTAAGTTTATTTCAAATTCATAGTTTTTTTCAACTAGTCCAGTCACGAGACTATCCTTCTTCAATATATATATATATATATATATATATATATATATATATATATATATATATATATGTATATATACATACAGAGTGACTCATTTGAAAGCGGGCCAACACTCATAAACTGTTATTTATTATCCGATTCAGAAGTAATTTTTTTCAGTTGATAGAGCATCAATAGTTCCAGTTGAATGCCATAAATTCGAAATAAAACAAAAAATTTCACGGCCTACTTCGAATTTTTTTCAAGGTCAAAAATCCAAAAACTTACTAGCGATTTTTTTCAAATAAAATTTGACAACGCCACTGGATTTGTGATGCTTTTAAATGGGTGTGACCAAAATTTCACGATGAAATTATTTTTTTCAACACAAATAGGTATGGCATAAGTAAAATTCATATCACTATCAAAATATTTCGAATAGTCGTCATATAAATCACAATCTTGTTAAAAATATCGTTTAAAATGCTCTTTCAGGTCGTTAGCAGTCGAGTTTGTAAACAGCAGTTATTCAAAATGGCGTCAAATTATGTTCTTTCCAAACGTAACTCCATAGTATAGGAGATAGTTATGTCCATCAGAACACTGCAGTTTTTTGCCAAAGAAGTTAAATGTACTTACATCTTTACATCAAATAGTAATCAATATTCAATGATCAATAATAACCAATATTGATTACATAAATGAACTACAACAAAAGAATGGATCGAAATGAGAGTGCCTACACATTAATTTACGTACTTTTCAACCAAATCCCGATTTAATTCGATACATTTATTCTACCATTTTCTAATGAACTAACCATACGATTCGATCAACATTCGATCATTGGTTTTGGGTAATATCTGTGCAAGCCTGTCTTATTCTTTCTCGCAGTTCCTCTTTGTGGTTGACAGTTATTCCAAATATCAATCTTGATTTGTTGAAAATATGAACAGGATGTTCATAAAATCAGATGTGGAATCATCTGCGACTGAAAGATAAACTTTAGTCACTATCTTCCATCGTCAAGATAACCTCTTGTGGGGTATTCATGTTGAAAAGGGAAACATTCTCAATTGAATATTGATAGAAATATTTTTCTGTAAATTGAAAAATAAACGATAAAAATGAAGTTATTTTTTATGAATGTCTAACAGAAAACAATTACTTCCCCGGCTAAAGCCACGCTGGACATTGAACTACATCTGATAGATATTCTGAAAAAACCCTAACTCAAAAGAAAAAATCTGACATTGAAAATTTGCATTTTCATTCAGATAGTTATTTGATTTTCTATCCCAATCTTGATTTCATTCAAACATGCTTCGGATACCACATTTAAAAATATTATTTTTATTAGGAGGCTTTGTAACTTTAGTTGCTATAGAGATGACAAGTCATCAGAACAATAGACGAAAAGAAACAAATTTGTCAGTGTTAATAGTGAAGTTTATAACTCCTCAAGTACCTACACTAATAAAGAAGTATGGCTGATGATTTGACTTTGCAGGAGAAAATTGAAACAGTAAGACTTCGTGGTGACAACGACAGTTCCGAAAGGAAGTATGTAAAATTTTCAATAACATGCATCCGGAGCGTCGAAATATTAGCAGAGCTAAAGGTGGCCGAATATACCAAATTTTCAATCAGTATGGAGCTGTTTGTAAACATATTCTGAAGAATAGTAATATTGTACAAAGACAGAGACGAAATGATTCTTCTGAACGAATTCGAAATTATTTTAATAATAATCCGAAAACAAGTGTGAGAATTTCAAGTTTGGACATTAACTTACCACGTGAAACAATAAGGAGAAATCTTAGGAAATATAATAAGATGAAGCGATTTAAAACAAAGTTTCTTCACAACTCAAAAGAAGGCGATAATGAAAAGAGGATGGACTCAACGAGAATATCTAAATAACAGGAATTTTCTGAAAAAAATGTTGTTCAGTGACGAGGCAACATTCACAAATGGAACAGTTGATTCTCAAAATACAAGGTACTGGACGGAAAAAAATCCACATTGGATAATAAATTGCAGAAGACAGTACTCACAAAAAGCAAATGTTTGGTGTGGAATATTACATACCAAAATAATTAGCACCTCTTTTTTTAAAGCAATTTGAATGGTCAAATTTTTTTGAATTTTTTGAAAAACGAATTTTCCAACGCTATGGATGAACTTCCACTGGCAGAAGAGGCTTATCTTCTATTTCAATTGGATGGCTGATCCACCCACAATAGCAGGATTGTGAGAGATTGGTTGGAAAAAAAATCCTAATCGGTGGATAGGGCGAAATGGTGCATTGATCGAGTTTCCCCCCAGATCCCCGGACTTGACTCCATTGGATTTTTTTTATGGGGCTCCGTCATAGAAAACTTTTACAAAACTCGCACAATGAGCAAAGAGGAACTGCGTGAAAGAATAGGACAGGCTTGCAGAGATATCACCCCAAACCAATTATCGAATGTTATGGTTAACATTAGAAAACGATACGATAAATGTATCGAATTAAATGGAGATTTGGTCGAACAGTCCGAAATTTAATATGTAGGCAATGTCATTTCAATACATTCTTCTGTAGTAGTTCATTCATGTTATTAACATTGGTAATTATATTATTGGATGTAAAGATGTGTATTTCTATTCTTTAACAACAAACTGCAGTGTTCTAAGAGACATAACATATCCCACATAGAGTTGTTATGTTCTGAAGGAGTATTTTGAACCATATTATTTACAAAATTGTGATTTCGATATTGATTTGAATATTTTACTAATGCTATATTTCTGTTGAAAAAAATTTCATCGTGAAATTTTGGTCACACCCATTTGAAAGCACCACAAATTCAGTGGCGTCGTCAAATTTCATTAAAAAAAATCGCTTGTATGTTTTTTGGATTTTTGACCTTGAAAAAAATTAGAAGTGGGCCGTGAAATTCTTATTTTTATTTCGAATTTATGGCATGTAACTAGAACTATTGATGCTCTATCTACTGAAAAAAAAACTCCTGAATCGGATAATAAATAACAGTTTTAGAGAGGTGGCCCGCTTTCAAATGGGTCACTCTGCATACATATATATATATATATATATATATATATATATATATATATATATATATATATATATATATATATATATATATATATGTATATATACATACAGAGTGGCCACTTTTTTAATAGGATTGTATTGGTAACTTTTAAACCATAAGAGTTAGAAGGTCGGTCAAATGGAGAAAAAGTTGCATTCATAGAAGCATTGTCAAGCAGTTCAAACAATTCGAGATTATCAGGGCCGGTTATTGAGATATCATAAGAAAAGTAAATTCTGTCATTTTGATTTTTCTTTTTTTCCCACTTTATTTCGAATATTATCAAAAAATGTCACAGGAGTTTTTTATTCGACAGTGAATTATCCTCAATTTGACATGATCAGATTTTGTATCCAACGTTTCGTACGCTCTGGGCCACCCTCAACCACATTTTTTTCAATACGGGCCTGCATATTTTATGACACTTTTCGGAATAACTTCTAACGCTGAATTCAACGATATATCATACAATGTCATTCAAATTTGATTTTCAGGTGATTTTGATCCTTATCCAAATTACTTTGGGTCGGATCTGTATTACATTTAGGTACCTTTAGTTATTAACAACATGCAATACATTTCGATAAGAAAATCAACTTACTCATCTTCAACTGAATGAAACGTAACAGAATCAAAGCAAGAAACAAAGTAATAATTATTTACAAATTTCAAGAGGTGAAAAACCTAATTCATAATAATTAAACGAAACTATCATTTAATGAAAGAAAAATCAAATGATTATTCGAAAGTAAATGATGAACATTAATAAAGTAAGTGTTCGAAATGTCCACCATTTTGTAAAATGCACTTTGCGGTTCTGGAACCCATACTTCTTATACATTTGCTTATTTCGTCTCCTTGAATACCTTCCAATACATTTTCAATCTTCTCGCGAAGAATCTCTATTGTCGGGTTCGTAGTATACATTTTATTTTTGAGAAATTCCCACAAATAAAAATCCAGCGGATTCAAATCCGGAGATCTGGCAGGCCATGCTACTGGACCTCTTGTTCCAATCCATGAATCGGGAAAAGTTCGATTTAGATAGTCTGTGACTATTCTTGAGTTGTGTGGACCACATCCATCTTGTTGGAACCATGGACTATTACGCCGATACCGTATAGGAAGATCATCCAACATTTGTTCTATAATTTCTACATATTTTGCTCCGGTTAGGTTGCCGTCAATAAAATAGGGTCCCAGTAATTTATTATTCAACAAACCGCACCATATGTTCAAAGAAAAACGATATTGATGTCTGACTTCATGAATTAAGTAAGAATTTTCTGTGGCATAAAAATGTTTGTTCCTTCGATTGAACATGCCAGAATTTGTGAATGTCGTTTCGTCTCCCCAAATGATATTGTGCGCAAAATTGTTGTTATTCCGCACCTTCCGTTGAAACCAATTACAGAATTGCAACCTTCTCTCAGGATCAGTGCGATATAGTTTTTGCACGGCTTGGTATTTATAGTCATGGTATCCATGTCTCTTGAGTATTTCATCAACAGCACTTTTTGATAAATTGCATTCACTGGCCATAGTTCTCGATCCTATTCCTGGATGCATTCGAATTTGGGCCAGAACATTGATAGGATCGTTTCGTCGTACATAAGGACCTCTAGGTTTGATGAATGAATTATGTGCAAGTAACGTTGTAGATAAACGTCGAAACATTTTAATATTTGGTGTTGTTCTTTCAGGATATAATTCACCATACCTTTGTTGTGCTTTGAACGAATTTCTATCTAGTTTTATGTACACTTCGAACATATCTCTCTTCTCTTCATGTGTGTATCTTACCATATCGAATAAGTTAAATTGAAATAACTCAGAAAAGTATTTAATGACAAGTTCTTGTGACACAATAATAAACGAAGTGACAAATAATGTGACATTTCTTGTTATGTTCTTTTTTATCGACGGCCTACTACTTGAAAATAATACATTCAATAAACCTAGAGTTGTGTGTATGTAAGAAAAAACAAGTCTATCAACGATATCAATGTTCTGACCCAAATTCAATTGAACCCAGAAAAAAAATCGAGAACTGTGACCAGTGAATGCAATTTATCAAAAACTGCTGTTAATAAAATAGTCAAGAGACGCGAATATAATGATTTTAAATTTGAATACCAAGCCTTGCAAAAATTATATCGTAATGATCTCAAAATAAAGTTCGATTCTGTAATTTGTTTCAACGGAACAAATGACAAATCCAACAATAATGATTCCTCGCGAGAAGATTGAGAATGTATTGGAAGGTATTCAAGGAGACGAAATAAGCAAATGTATAAGAAGTATGGGTTCCAGATCATAGAAATCATAATATATATACTTACTCTAGAATGCTATTGCAATAGGACAGAGGTGTTGTAAAAAGATCGGAGTGCCTGTTAATGCGCATGCACAGCGTCAGATTATTTCTGAACAGGGCCGGCTTCAATCAAATATTATGTATGCTATTGTTGAAGCTGAATTGAAGATATTTAATAAAAATTTATTTTTGGTACTATTCTTACATTCTTTAAAAAGCATTCTCCCTAACTCATCTATGTATTTGAGTTCTTAGTACATTCCAAAATAAAACAGTTAACTGAATGAAAAAGCATAGTTTGTTTTCTTTTTTTTTAGTTTCTTGATTGAAAAAGGAAAGTGTTTCCTTTTCAACTTGGGAGTTCGAATTTTAATGATGAATAAACAATATTTCAATACTTTATTGCTTTTTAGCTCCTTTACAAGATGTTTACTCGCAAACTTTCATGAATGACGAGTCTATATTGAATTGTTTTTTTACTATATAAACAACTTTAAAAAAAAAAATCTTATGGTGGGGGTGGATAAAAATGTCTCGACAGAAAAAATATTTAATTAGCTAAATTCTTGCTACTAAATGAACTACTGTCTACATTCTAAATGAATACATATGTGAATTGAGTTCAAAATGCCCCATTTCAATTTGATATTGATCAAATATCAATCATTGGCAATCGTGCTACAAGGTAGAATTCTACAATCAAAATGTTCTTCGGCCACAAGAACATCAGGACAAAAAAATCGCCGAATTTGACTTGATCTGGAATTATGATGTGAGATATTCATGCAGTCCACTCAAACTCACTTTAACGCCGAATAAAACATGGCATTTTTTTCAAACTTGAGCATGTGGCATGCATCAAAAATAATGAACACCTTATCATTTTTCATTGGATTTTTGAAATTAGTTTGGAGTTTATTCAAATTACGAATAACCCCACCAAGTTTCTCAGCCATTGTGATATTAGCTGAAGGTCCATCACAAGTAACCGATACTACTTTCACTCCAACTTCATGCAATTTTTTCAAAGCCTCTTTTGTGATGTTTGCTTTTTCAGAGCCAGTCATTGAATGTATGAGAAAATATGCTATGGGTAATTTCCATTTGCCATATAATGAAACAACCATCAGAACAAGTGCTTCAGTGGCACACTTGGGTGAATCATCTTTGATCCCGGTCCCATAATCTTCATATCCCCATGTTTTCATGTTTCTCAACTCAATTTGTTTTTTTATTGCCATTTCATCAAACATAAGACTACACAAAGTGTCTTTCTTTTTCTGCCTATTTTCAGCAACAAGGACTTTCAAGCTATTGAAGGAATTCTCGCAGAATCCGGGTTCACAATTAACCTTGCTCAGCCATTTTCTAATGGTCGATGGTGCTGGAAGAGCAAGATCAAAAGTATTCCCAACATATAAATATGCCTTTGATGATAGGAATTGCAATGTCATAGCAAATGTTTTGATGTCATCCCCGAATGTATTTTTATATTGTTTCCCTTGAGATTTTTTCTTCGCAACTTCTATGGATCTTTTCAATATAGATAACGGTACTCCAGTGATCGATTTTTCAATGAAGTGAACACCATTCTCAGAAAGCAAGATTTTGTCTTCACATTCCATAAAACTTCTTTTAAGCTCATAACTCTTTTTTTCAAACGTCTAACCTTCACTTTCGCCATTTTTAATTTTTTCTGGGCCAAAGTTTTCTTAACATTGGCATTCTTTAGTTGACGACGAAGTTTAGAAGGTGATGCACTGAAAAATTAATACTGTTATTTAAACTGTTGAATATTTATTAAATTGCAATAAAACAATTCAATTGAAACCAAATAAAATGTAATCTGATAAGCTATAGAGGCTCTCCAGCTTATATAATAAAAAAAAATCGATGTCTTATCTCATTTATATTTCTTTTCTAATATATACCCAGAAATGTAGTTGAATTCAATCATTATTCCACTTCTTACAGATCACTTTATTGTTCATTGGGATTGCAGTTACAAACATGAATTATTTCTAGTTAATGATCTAGTAGCAGAATTTGTTCACCAATAAGTTTCTTACCTTCCTTGTTGAATGATATTATATTTTTTTCGCAAATACACTTTTGGAACTGCATTCGATCTTAATTGGATTTCTATTGCCCCTTCTGCATATATCTTCCAGATAAAAATGTTTGCTACAAATTACATTCTTCTCACTCAAATGTTCTGCAATGGGGTTCCTTCCCAAAGCCTGCATCCAAGCATCATGCCTCTTTTTTGTCAAGCTGAAAATGATTAGACTTAAGGTAAGGTAAAGTTCAAGCAATATAAGATAAAATAAGAAACGAAAAATACAAAAAATTTAAATAAAGGAACAAATGCTTTGTTTATAACAGAGAAACCATTTACCTACCAAAAATAATTAATTCGAGGAATCTTCCCTTTGTTATTACACCACAACACCATACAGTTCATTGTTTCTCAAAAGCAAAAATATCCAAATCGAATACAACAAAAGCAAAATTCACACGAAGAATATCAAACACAAAACGACAGTCGACACAAGAAAATTGCACAACAAAACAAACTTGACCAAACCGTCTCTGGAAAGACTTCCAATAATGTCATTTATCATCAGGAAGAGAAAGCGCTGTTGCACAGTCTACATCTTTTCAATAAAATCTGCTACATCATTGTACTCATTTTCTCACAAATTTCGCAATTCACCTACATTATTTTATGTTATTCATGGGTCTAATAGTCGTAGAAAGTCCCGTACGAGCAAAAAAACAAATTTGTTTTCCAATGGAATATTCGTATTGCAGATTTATATTAGACTTATAACTCGATCGACAAAAGATTTAGAAACTTGGCATCGTTCTACTTGATATATACTGTTGCTAAGCATGCGCACATTGTGAAACAGTTGCCTATGCGGCGTAAGTATATATATTATGATTTCTATGTTCCAGATCCGCAAAGTGCAATTTACAAAATGGTGGACATTTCGAACACTTACTTCATTAATGTTCATCATTTACTTTCTAATAATCATTTGATTTTTCTTTTATCAAATGATAGTTTCGTTTAATGATTATGAATTAGGTTTTTCACCTCTTGAAATTTGTAAATAGTTATTACTTGTTTCTTGCTTTGATTCTGTTACGTTCCATTCAGTTGGAGATGAGTAAGTTGATTTTCTTATCGAAATGTATTGCATGCTGTTGATTAAACTAAAGGTACCTAAATGTAATACAGATCCGACCCAAAGAAATTTGGATAAGGGTCGAAATCACCTGAAAATCAACTTTGAATGACATTGTATGATGAATCGTTGAATTACGCGTTAGAAGTTATTTCGAAAAGTGTCATAAAATGTACAGGTCCGTATTGAAAAAAATGAGGTTGAGGGTGGCCCAGAGCGTACGAAACGTTGGATACAAAATCTGATTATGTCAAAATGAGGATAAATCACTGTCGAATAAAAAACTCCTGTGACATTTTTTGATAATATTCGAAATAAAGTGGGAAAAAAAGAAAAATAAAAATGCCAGAATTTACTTTTCTTATGATATCTCAATAACCGGCCCTGATAATCTCGATTTGTTTGAACTGCTCGACAATGCTTCTATGAATGCAACTTTTTCTCCATTTGACCGACCTTCTAACTCTTATGGTTTAAAAGTTACCAATACGATCCCATTAAAAAAGTGGCCACTCTGTATATTTTTATTGGTTTGCTATATAAAATTTATTATATATTATATATATAAAGGGTGTAATCTAAGTACTTAATGCCATTTTATAACAAATTACAATGGTTAAAAATTCAGAAAAAAAAAATTGAGACATTTTTTTTTTCTTTGTCTATTCTTTTTATTTACTGTGTGAACCAAAGAAATTTAATAATTTTTTAACTTTAACAAATCTCCTACTATACATTCCAAGTAAATTAATCACAATGATTTGATTTCATATCATAAATTTAATTCTTGCATAATATTTGTTTTTAAAGGGGTTGAGTACCTCATTTTATAATTCTATATACTATTCAATTACAATTATAATTGATATGATAAAGTTCTTGTTTTTAGTGTATAGTTATTCTAATCCCAATTGGAACGGCAATAAAAATAAGAGCACTACGAGGAGTGTTCATATGCACTGCCCGGCAAATGGGAAATTTATATACTATCAGTGTTTTTACTTTCAAAGCGTTCCTGGTATAATCATAAAAAAGTTATGTCATGTGGAAGAGAATTCCTTCTCGAAACTTTCTATTTCGGTCCAATTGGGATTAGAAATACTATAACATTTATAATTTTACAATTCTATATACTAATTTCAATGATGATGATAATTGATATAATAAGGTTCTTGTTTTTAGTGTGACATTTATTATTTTATAGTTCTAAATACTATTTTCAATTACAATGATAATTGAAATGATAAAGTTCTTGTTTTTAGTGTGTCATTTATTATTTTATATTTCTAGAATCTTATTTGAATTAGAGTAATAATTGAAATTTATATTTGTATAATCTTATTTCAGTTATAATGATAATTGACATAAGAAGAATTGATTAATTGATTTCCATATTAACATGGCAGAAAACTATTAATAATTATTAAATGAGTTAATTCAGCCATATCTGAATATCATTCTCATTAGGCTTACTGAGAATGTTTGATTATTTCATTTGATATTTTTATACATATACCTATTTGTAATTCAGATGTATTTGAGTCATAATCATTATGAATTTATGATGACTGTAACCTTACGTAATTGAAATTGATATTATTATTATATTTTACCAACATTCTATTAGTTTTTTCTTTTTTGATGGACTATGAGATATGACAGAGTACATAGATTGATCTAACCTGCGAATCATATATTGAGAGGTTTAATTGGGTAGACCGCTCCCTAAATAGACCTAGTTCTACGGCAATTAGCTATACGACACTCAGTATAAAACCTCCGGAAACTTTGAAAAATACACCTTCGTCCTGTCAATGGTGTGCAAATAACTATAGTTTAGAAATGACTAGAGTGAATCAAAATGAAATAGGCAATTTCATTATGGTTTGACATTATTGAAATGTACATGAAGAAACCATAATATTCGGGTATTCTAAGGGGTTATTTTTAAAAGTTATACTAGGGGTTTGACTATTGACCTCAACATTTGGCAAGTTAATTGTGGGGTTTTTAATTCTACAACTGGTCGCAACATTTGACTTTCAGGTGTGGAGTTGGTTTCAACAACACCCTGTATGGGTATTTGCAGTCAGATGTAAGGTTGTAACATTTGGCTTTAGGTTTGGGGTTTTTCTATTCTATCTCCTAGAGTCAGATGTATATATAACATTTGGTGTTACACGTGTTACAGTCAGATATAAGATTTGGTGTCACAGTGTATAACACCCTGTATATAGCCGGATATAAACCTAGTTATATCCAAACAGGTAGATAAAGTCAGAACAAGTAGATGAAGTCCACACCCTCTGAAGCACTTAACGAATCTCACCATTATATAAACATCAGTTGTGAGAACACAAAGACAAAAACAGTATTTTATTACAAATAATATCGATTGATGACCACTGATTGATTGATTGATTGATCCAGAATGAAAGGTAAACAGTGATGCCAGGTAGTGTTCTCAAGATTCTCGCACGCTCCTCCAGTTGAGAATTAGAAAGCTCTCAAGATCGGGTCTTAACGTCATAAGTGTTCTGGGGAGGAGGCATTGTTGATATTTGTATGAAATGCATTAACAAAAATTTCCTATGAAATTCGTAGCGACGTGAAAATTATCAAACGAGGCCATATGCCCTTCCCGCAAGTTATGACAAATATTGATCACTATTCCTTGCGGGCTTTGTTATTAAAAGGAATATAAAGATAATTTCGCATAAAAGTAAAAAACATTGTTTTCTGCGACTCCCCGTACATGAAGCACCGACATTCTCCACTGATCGATCCAATTCGAAGCAATATCAGCCGAAGTGATATTAATTAGTATTCCATAGAGAAGTTCGAGCCGAAATTCTTGGCAAGAGGTTGGAGAGCTCGTGCCGTTCTAAATGGTTGATTAGCAACAACAAACAGGTATTAGCATTTTATTGCTTTAGTCGGGCCCTCTACGCCCTCTAGATAAAGTGGAATTAAAACTGAAGTGCTCTTTGATCTCAACTGTATTAACTAAACTGAGCTATTGGCCACACTTATTAAATGAGAGGGAGAAGAGAAATTGTTCCTGCTTTCTCCCTTGTACGGTTGGGGGAAAACTTAGTTACTTTTCAAATTATTATTTTATTGAATATTCTGTGATTATTTGGATGATTTTGTAATGAATGGAACTGTTTGTAAATGAATCAGGAATATGTTAATTATGGAAATATAGTGGTGAGAGAATATGAGGTTGTGGGATTGTTTTACTCTCATACCTCAAAAACAAATGGATAAAACATATTTCAAGTGATTGAGATGGGTTTCAATACACCAGATGGCATTGCAATTTTGTATAAATGAAGCGATTGGAATTAACCTTTTTGAATTCGAAAAATCATGATAAAAAAATGTTTTTCTACTTCAATTATACAGTTGCGAACAAACACATGAGAATGGTACCACGAAATGATATCTATCACAAATATCTCTAAAGGTATTTTTTTTAAATGTGAAAAACCTTATAATTCAATATATATATTTTATATATTTGAATATCACGCTAAATTTTAAAAGGAAAAAACCCACAAAAATAATAATTACTAAATAGTTATTAGTTCCAAGAGATTTTTTTTAATAACTTTTGAAGTTCTATTTATTTATAAGCCTTTGTATAATATGGATAGATGAAAATGTCAAAATAATATAACACAATCAATTTCATACACTGTCATAATGATCATAAACCATAATTGGAAAAAAGACAATAAAAAGTCTAAATTTACAAAATTTTCAGGAATAAAAAGGTGATCAACACATTTGTAAATTTGAAACATACAGTATATGAAATTGGAGATAACTAAAAGTAACCAATGGTAGAACAGCAAACGTCTTCATGATAATAGCCAATAAGAATAAGGTCATAGGTAAAAATTGGAAATTAAGGAATCAATTGGTAAAAAAAAATTGGAAAAAAAAAAAAGTGAAAATGTGACAATTTAGTAGCGAATTCAAAAATTAAAATGGGAAAAACAGGAAGGGAAACTTGTATAGAGGCAACAACAAACAAAGCCAACGAGGAGATTGGAAATAAAATTAGAAGGGAATGGACGCAACATTTTGAGAGAACAAAAATTGAAAGAATTTCAACATTTGAAGAGCAAAGCCAGTATTACCTCAATTATATATCATTTCCACGTCTCCAAAGCTGATTTCCGCATCTGTATGGTTCCTGATTTATGGTATTGGAGTTCCTGATAGCGCTTGTAGTGACAAGGTATCCAGTTTCAGGGCATATCTTGAAACACCGACATCTCCAGCAGGTATAAAAACTTTAATAGTGCATTTACGGTCCTGAACTATTTCACAATAACGAATTTCACAATTCGAAGAACTTTATGTCACCCTATTTTGAACAATAACAGAAAACGTCACTTTCACGGAAAAAGTGAGGTTCTGTTTATCTATCCATGATCTGATTTATAATTTTTATCCGTGAATATTTGTTTGATTCACCCTAGTATAAGTTATTTCTCGTAGGCCAGGTATTTTAAGTCTTCCTGAATAAAGGAGATAATTGCTTTTTGATATTTTGTTGTTTGTTCTTTCACAATAATCAACAAACATACCTACGACCATTGAATAACTTGAGTTTGACATATCAAGTAAGGGCTAAATTGCTTTGAACCGGCTATCTGAAATGAGGGCGTACCAACTGTGCTAGCTGTGGTGAGAAAAGGAATAACAATTGTCAGCTACGTGACGAGAGAACAGTGACGTTCGTTGGCAATTATTATTACCACATACAAATTATTATACAGGGCAAAAATATCTATCTATATCATATCAATTTGGTTCACAAAAAAATACCAAAAACTATTCTAAGCAATCTTATTATATATATATATATATATATAAAACAATATTTTTGCAAATTATCATTACATAATAATATATATATATATATATATATATATATATATATATATATAATTGAAGTTGACTCAATTAACACGTAACATATGGACCATGCATACCCAAGTAGCACACAGAGGTCATAATTCGGTTGTACAGACGTCTACTAGACCTTTCGCAAAAGTCCATGACTTATGTCTTGTAATATGCTGAGACGTCGCTATGTATGCCAATACGACAAAAAGATACACTCTTGCGACGTCACATCGACGTTATAGAGTAGTGGTAATGACTTGCCAATATAGACTTATATAAGCCAGTCGCAAAAGGGTCGTTCTATGGTCTTAGTGTAGTCATTATATCATTATGCATGAAGGTCATAATCTTTCTAATATAGTATTACAATATGTATACCATATCAAAAGATTTTATATAATATCAATATAATATATAAGTCAGCCTTCCTTTACATATTCATGATACTCTGTGGTAATGTCCTATATCCACTATATATACTAACAACAAATGGCCGTGATAGTTATCGAGATAAAAATGATTTTCATTTATGTGTCTTAAAGAATTGTTCTGAAACTCTAGTGACCAAGCAAATCCATTTTCACGATCAAAATCCAATTCTACTCACTTAAAATTCATACGCCTCGAAAATGAAGAGGATAAATATTTATTTTCATTTCAGAAAAAATATATTTCATCAATTTTCTCATTAATCGTTGAAATATGTAGACCATATTACGAAAGATACTTGATTAGCACATCTCCAATGATTTTTAAATTGATATAACACCCAGGGTCCCATATTTTTTATTTTAAATATTTTTGGTCCAATATGGCTACCAGAATGATGTTATCAATCAATTGAAAAACATGGCTGACGTCCTTCTAGTGTCGAAAAGTTGTAATTACTCCGGTATGTACTACCATATAATTGTTTACGAGTGTCTCAAAGACATCGCAATATCTTACATAAAAAAATTGTAATGTAGTCGCTGTGACCACAAGTAGCAACTTTTGTTGTACTAACGTCGTAACGCTATCAAAACAGAAAAAGATATACACGAGTGCATAAGCATTCCGCTAGTTCCGCCTAATGGAAAACGCCAAAAATAACTGACATTTACAATAGAGGTTATGTTGATGTTGAACAGTTATATTTAAATAATTTTTATTTATCACTCGAAGTGCACATACCTATTATTCATGTCTTTCCATGTTGTGCAAACAATTGAAGGAACTGGATGAACTTCATTTTTTTGCAGTGTCCCGATAGACTGATTAGTTATTTCAGATGTTAATTTTGGGGTAGGCACTCATCCTTCCTCTTTATATTTTTCTATACGCTCCAGTTCTCTTGTGAGGCAGATTGGATTTTTGTTTTGGCATTTTAATCATTCATACGGAACTGAATATTCTACATACATGACACAATATACCTATCCAACAAAAATAACATAACCAACAAAAATAATCTAACCATAGATACATAATGTTATCATTACGACCAAAGTTAATCAGTTGATAAAACTACATTACATGAGTATAATATGTAGTCGTAGAAACGTTTCAAAAATCTATTCATTAGAACCACATATGTTCGATGTCATAATAACCTCACAGCAACTGCTCTTAAGTTCTACTTAACGACACATACAATTTATTCACATAGAAACCACAGTACAACTTCATCTGGAGAATTCTTTATTGTACTCCTCTCGTTATATCTACTACACGACGTCATAGCCACGCCTGAAGGTTATGAAATGCACATTTACTTTTTGGTTCTAAAACATACATATACGTGGTTTTCAAGACGGTATAAGAAGTCATTATGTTGATTTTATGACTCTGTGCTACTTGGGTAGGCAAACATCACATTATTAATTCTACCGTTTGTACTAAAATTAAGAAGTTTATGAAAAACGAGGAGGAGCTAGAGCAGGATATCACAGATATTGTGAAAAAAAATCAAACTGATTGACCATCTAGTTTGACAGATATAGTCAAAACTACTCTCGTTATTCAAAATAGTCCACGGGGAAGCGCACAGCCTTAAGGGGGGTCGTAGAGAAATGCGGATTGTGCCAGGGGACTTTTTAAAGAAGGACGGGGTACCATTCGAGGCTCTGAACGCGAAAAAAAAACTTCTTCTCCTAGTTGACCCCTTCGATTTTAACGATACCCCCCCCTTTCCCCCCTCCATTTATTATAGGAAATACAGAAATATCTAACAAAAATTTAATATCAGTTATTTTGAATTATTCTTCGTTGAAGTTGAATTGTATTTTAGTTCTTCCAGATTTTTTAAATGAAATTATGACGAGCTGAAATATGTTCAGTGATCAATAACATTCAGAATCCAAATTAATCGTTTCTTCGATTTATTCTTCACTTGAATTCAGTGTCGGCGCCCAATTTGGCGAAGGTAGATTTAACATAATATCAATGGAAGATTTGATTTTCGGGGAAAAATCAGATGCAATTTCGGGTATTCTATTTTTTGTGTGAAATACTGCAAAAACGAGTTTGAATGGTGAAGTATGTCTCTTTTATGTATTTTTTACATGGATACCAATAATAATATTAGTATATTATAGTTTATTTTCCCTTGTTAACAAGTATAAAGTAGAAAATATTCTATAAATACAATAACAAGGAAAGCGTCACAATATACTTAATATGTATTATGTGGGACAATTCAACTCATGTATAAAAAATCGTATATGCCACAGTACAATTGTCAGTTAGACAGCGGCAAAAGTTAGTTGCAACTTTTACAGCGACAAATGCACTAGTGGTGTTTTCACTCATTCATTTGTTTATCAATTATCGCGGTATTGGTTGCCAAAATGAATAAAGTTTGCATTGATATGATTTTAAATTCCTTATTCATTAAATTGTCCTGCCGATTTACACTCGATGTTTGTATTGATATCGGGTAAATTTGTGTTGTTCAAATTCTATACTGTTTCCTTTACCAATTTGACTCGAGAAACTGTCTACCAATTTGACTCGAAAACTCAATAGTTGACAGTTTTTCTCGTCTAATTGCTAGGCAACAGTTTCTCATTAAACAACCCAAATTCACCCGATAAAATACAAACCTCTCGTGCAATTATAAGTGAGAAATGAAAGATATATCTTAATCATATCATATCACACCATAACGTATCATATCAGAAAGTACATATACATAAATATATATATCACGTCGTAAAAGTCAAACATATATCATGAAAATCTACGAGACTCTAGAATTAAAGTTAAAATTCATCGAGAGTGTAGCAATTTTTTTCAACGAAAGCAGTCTTTAGTCTTGATTTAAAAACATCGATATTTGGCGCAGTTTTGATGGAATCATCGAGCTTATTATAAAGTTTGGGACCTAGATAAAGATGGTTTTTTTATATAGGGTAGTTCTGTGCGTTTTGGGTATCAGTAGGTCTCTAGAACGTGTCAAGTACTGATGCTGGTTTGGTGCGAAGTTGAGTCTATTCTTATATATATATGTATGCAAAGTTCGTAGATATAGATGCTAGCAACAGTAAGTATTTTTAGTTCTCTGAATATATTTCTTCATGATTGTCTCCACCCAATTTGTGCAATGATTCTGACTGCAGATTTTTTTTAAATAAAAACTATTTCGGCAGAAGACCCTGTACAATGTATGGTCGCATAATACAGATTCAGCAACAAATCTTTACCACAGTGCGTCGACATGAAACTCAACGCGTAACAATTTTCACGTATTTTTTCGCATAGGCTTTCAATGTGAGCAGTCCATGTAAGTTTGTGATCTAATGTAAGCCAGAATTTTAGTTGTAGAGCAAGATTCAATCTGTAACTCGTTATTCTCATGGATTTTGAAATTTTCTGGGATATTATGTAAGGTGAATTTCACCAACGCTGTTTTGGATATGTTTTGTTTGCCCATGTTATAACTTGATCGTAGACAGTTTGCGTCATTTCTGTGACTGCTTTCACGTTTTGCCCTTTGACAAGAATATTTCTGAAATATTATTAAAGTAATTCATCAGATCGTTACGTATAGAAGGGAAAGTAAGGGTCCGAGTATAGAGCCTTGAGGATCGCCCTGTTCAATA
The DNA here is from genome assembly GCA_018342105.1 of Gonioctena quinquepunctata. Lineage (NCBI taxonomy): Eukaryota > Metazoa > Arthropoda > Insecta > Coleoptera > Chrysomelidae > Gonioctena > Gonioctena quinquepunctata. The sequence continues at coordinate 32,745 of JAFIRS010000380.1, read as the reverse complement.
GTTGCAGGTTGGATTTTGGAGTTCTGAATCAATACTCTTTGGGTCCTGCCTATCAAGTATGATTTCATCAAACTCTGAACTGTTCCTCTCACACCATACCGTTCCAATTTCAGCAGGAGAAGCCCATGGTCAACACAGTCAAACGCTCTGGAGAAATCAATGAATAGTCCACAGATGTGTAGTTTCCCATCCAGAGCATTTAGGCCCACTTGTATAGGTTCAGTTTAAACCACAGGTGTCAGTTAAACTTTGGTTTAATGAATAAAGTTCGTTGTATAGGTGTCTGTGACTGCCATTCGGAGTTTAACTGTCAACTGATGGATGGAGGGGCAGTTAAACTTCAAGCTTCGGTTAAACACATGCGCGGATTGAATACTGATGTTTGGACTGTTTGTTTTTCCTATAAGTATAACCTATAAATATTTGTCTTGTTGACCAGATTTTTTTACGTTTTCAAAATGGACGTATTTGAAATATTTGAAGATATATTATTCAACGATGAAGATGAGATAGATGATATAAATATTGTGGAAAACCCAAGAAGACCGCGAATTTTTCTTCCGCGAATCAACACCATGGACATTTGGATAGACCAGGAATTTATCAATAGGTTCAGGATTTCGAAAGCATCCGTAGAGGTATTAATTCAAGAAATTGGCATACATTTGCAAAGGAATACGCCACAGTAAGTATTTCTTTTAAATTAGAACAATGAATAATAATTAAATATTATCCTTAGTTGAGATTCTTGTATTATTTCATTTTAGGAACCATGCTCTTACTCCATTGACGCAAATTCTGGTAGCACTACGGTTTTATGCTAAGGAAGTATGCTGAACGTGGGCAGACTTTGGAGGAATTGACTGGCACTGCATCACGTGTTGTTCGTGATGTATCAAGGGAAATAGCGGTTGTCACCTATGTATATTAGGATGCCTATGACGAATGAAGAACTCAGGAAACCAAACAAACTTCCAGAACATAGCCAATTTTCCTAATGTTATTGGTGCTGTGGACTGCACACATATTAGGATTCAATCTCCAGGTAAGAATAAATAAATATATATATATATATATATACACAATTTCTGAGATGTGTGTTTGTGAATACAACTCCATATTCTCTATAAACAGAAACTGGTCAATTGATAACATATTTTTCAGGTGGACAAAATGCTGAAAACTTTCGTAACAGGAAGGCTACTTTTCAATTAATGTTCAGACTGTATCTGATGCAAACTTATACATGAAAATATAGTTGCTCGCTGGCGGATCGGCTAATGATAGACTCATTTACAGTAATAGCCGATTGAAGGCTCCAGCTCAACGGTGGGATGTTGGAAATAGTTTTATTGTAGGTGATTCAGGGTATACCCTGACAACCATGTAAATTCAGTAGCAAATCCAAACACTGCTGAAAACCTATATAACAATCCAAATAAGAACTCGTAATGTCGTAGAGCGACAATATGGAGTGTGGAAAAAGATTTCAAGTTTTAAGACTAGAAATGAGGGTGTTATTGAACACCACTTTAGCATTATTGTAGCTGCAGGGTATTACATAATATTGCTCTTGTCAGAATGATCCCGACCCACAAGAGGACAATCCCTTTGAACAAGAAGCAGTTGTTGAAGACAATATTGAAGAACAAATTCAAGAAAATGGAAATTTTACCAGACAAAACTTGATAGATAATTATTTTGCGAATTTGCTGAATTAGATGTTATCGCAGCTCTGCTATTTAATAATATAATAAAAAATTCCCTTTCAGGTATGATTATTTTATTTCAATTCTGGTAATGTATGCATATCAGGTTGAGATGTAAAAATACAAGAACCCCCCCAAAGAATAAAAAGCTAAAGATGTTCTGAAAAATTTTTGGAATTATTCACTCTATATTTCTTTTAAGGCCGATATATCAACACTTTAATAATGAAAACTGACACAGATTTCATACTTTTGAACATTAAAAAAACGGGAAAATGAGAAATTCCTTTTATTATAGTTTCATTAATACATTACATTAACATTAATTTACAAGTTTCATTTTCAATATCTCCAACTCTTTCTTCTTTTTCAATCTCATATAAATGTAGTTCCTTCATTTGCAACATTTTTCAAGATGTTCTTCTGCAGCTCTTATTTGGTCATCTTTCAGACTTATTGTTTGCAGTTTAAGAAAATCCAACCTAGCTTCTGAAACACTTTTTATTTTTTGTCTGCAATCCTCTGTTAGTTTTGTTTTCTTCATTTGTTTTTGTTCTGCTCTCCCTATTCAATTTGTGAAAATATTGTTCATGAATGAGAGTTGAAAAATAAAACCAGACTACTGTAGTAAACCCTACAAAAAAAGCAATAGCAAGAAGCGAAGTTGCATAGCATTATAGATTATTTATTATAGTATACTCAATGTTACAAAATGACTTGACTACCCCTTGTTGCATTTGTATTTAGTAAGGGTTTATATACTAGGTGGATTTTATAGTTTCAATTCTCATTTTATTCTCTTTTGGTAATTCACTGAAAAAAGTATTCACTGGAGGGTAATTTGAAAGGTACTTATTAGTGATGAACTTTACACCTCATAAGACTGATTTTGACTATAGCGTAGAAGAGTTTCTGGGCTCATGAATATATTTTTAAAATCACAACTACACAAACCTCGAGTGAACTTGTTGTCTCACTTTTAGAACTGTACTGTCTAATTATATGTATATTTTTTATTTTTATATTTATAACACTAAATATGCTGTTTCAGTGTTGTAATTGTACCATTTTACCATTCTATATTTGATACTATTTTTTATATATATACATAACACTAAATATTGTATTTTTATCAATCTTAACCAATCTATGCAAATATCTTTTGACTAGTCCGATAAGTTGCATATTCTGTAGTATTTACCACACAATGTGTATTCTTTTGTGATGAATAAATGATTTCTGATTTCTGACTATACCTGTAAGTTCTGTGGATAATGGTTTTTTCAACTTTGTAGGCGTCCATTCAGCCCAAGTTTCTTGAGCATTTGCAGTGTTATTCTTAGGACTTTGGTCTATTTGTATTTTACAAGCGACATCAGTTTGATCTTGTTCTAAAAAAAATTTTTTCAATTTTATAGCAACAACCATACCCAGTAATAGAATTTGAATCGAGAAGTTGATGGCTCATTTTGATGTGAAATGTTATTTTTTCATGTTAACTAGGTAACAATTTATAATATCAAATAATTACAATTCTACACCCATTATATCTTGGAAGAGGTCTCTTGAATTTCCTTGTGGCTTTTGAAGATTCTGATCTTTGGAAAATATCATTCTGGTTATTTTCAAATGTGACCGTTTCCTCTAAAAAAAAAAACACATTATTATTATTAATTCTCTCACATTAGTCTTAACTTCAGGCACCACCCTAATATACACCAATCAACCTCACCTTCCGCGTCGTCAAAAATCAATTCAATATTAGAGTCCTCCAGTACTGGCTCAAGAGGTTCGTCAATATAATCGCTGTCAAAGCAGTTCTGCAAACCCAATGCAGCAATGCCAATTATTTCTTTTATATCATCATCCTGTGTTGTTATTTTGGGAAAATTCCCTTTTCCGCCACCCGTTCTGTAAATTTCCTCTTTCTCTGCTAAATTTTCTTGGAGTTCTTTTTTTCATTTTCCACTTTTGCTTTAAGGACTTTGGAGGTTCGTGGTTCTTTCGTTATATTGCTTTCGTTAAATTCTAGGCACAATTTCTGCCAACCTTCTCCTTCTCCCTCCATGTCACAGCGTCACTTTTTGGATTCCAAAAGGTCCTTATGTATTTTCACCAGCCGTATTAGTTCCTCCACTTCTTGCTTGGAAAATTGATGACCTCCTGCTGCTCCCGCAATCCATTTTGATACAGGTACATTAAACAAAAAATAACAAAACCCCCAGAACGGACAAATGGAAAAACAGCAAAAAATTAACAAAGAGTAGAGAACTCTAATCTTGCAATTAACTACTAGCAATTGTAACTCACTTGTCATTCTTGTCATTACTCAGACATGACGTATGTGACTCGACACAGTACTGCCAATTTTCCTTCGAAACAAACAAATATTGATGGACCATTGTGATTTGAAGTTAGCTACAAAGTCTTTAACTGGAAGATATACAAGAAATATTTATCATTTTATCGGTTTAAACTTGAAGTTAAATTACAGTTTAAACCCCAGTTTAAACTATACTATAAACGTAACCTATACAACTGGCCCTTATTACGTAATCGTTGAATTCGAATAGTGCTGTATCAGTGCTTTTGTTTTGTGTGAATCCATGTTGATTTGGCGAGAGAATTCTATTGGCAGAAAAAAAAGACACCAATTGGTTCTTAATATTTAGCTCAACAATCTTTGAGATACTCGAGAGGAGACTAATACCTCTGTAGTTATCATAAAGATTTGAGTCACCTTTTCTAAAGATTGGTAAGACAAATGCTGTTTTCAATTTATCTGGAAAGATTCCTTGTTCCATACACAAGTTCACAATGTATGTTATTGGTTTACAGAGTTGATAAGCACATTTTCTCAAGAGATTATTTAAAATTTCATCATGGCCAGTTGCATTTGAATTTTTTTGTTTTTTCACATAATCAATAACGTATTCTCATAATTGGATGCAAGAAGAAGAGTTGGGACATGTTTGATATTATTTTCCATAAATTCAGATCTATTTCTTTTTGCTGTGGAACTTTGGTAAAGTGGCTATTGAAATTATTGGCCAAGACGATTTCAGGGACTTCAACGTTACCTTCACAAATTGTAATAATATTGGACTTGCTTCCCGGTTTTTGAATTTGGTTCACGATTTGTCACATAGTTGTTTATTTTGTCTTCTACACAATGTTTTTTTTCTTACTATATCTTTGAAATTTTCACTACTCTAGCACAATCTGAGTAAAAGAAACTAGTTTTAATCATTAATTCTGAGTAAGTTGGTTGCATTAAATTTTTTTGTCGTTTTGAAAGCGCTTCAGCGGAAACGTAACTTCGATATAATATTGAAGTATGTTATGCAGGATGTCATAGGCCCTGTTTGGGCATTTTTCGTTGTAGAGATCACTCCACAATTCGTTATTCAAGAGAGCTTTGAAGTTATTAATATTGTTTTCTGAGAATGATCTTCCATAGCTAGGTTACGTGTTTGTTTTTGACATCTTATCTTTGTTGAAACTTGAATGATTTGGGCGTAATGGTCAGACAAACTGAGATCTATAACCGTCGCCTTATATTCAGAATTTTTGCGGATAATTAAATTATCTATTCATGTACTTGAAGTTGCACTTACCCTCGTTTGTTCATTAACAGTATACTTCAAGTTCAAATTCCTACTATTACTAGTAAAGTTTATGTTGAAATCCCTACCCCTTTATTTAGTAGGATGTGATTGTTTTGTCAAAGTTAATTATATTTTCATTCAGTGTTGGAAATAGAACAAGCCATCAAATATGAGTCCATTCCTTTTCGACTAACTGGTAGAAATGTAGGTAAAATAAGTATTAATGTGTCCGATTAATCGACTTCTTCCTTTTCTTGGCTATGAACGTATTTATTGTTATAATAAAGTAAATTCCTATACCATAATTTCTTTCCTAAGTTTGTGGACCTTGTGGATCTATAACATCTTCGAAGTGGTTAACTCTAGGGATGTGAGGGTTTGTTTGAAGTTAATGATTTTCCAACATTCATTTTGCCTATGGATTTTGGGGAAAATACGTTAGTTTCAACCATGTTTTTCACTACCTGAATTATGACAGTGAAGTTGCGACGACTTCAAAGTGAAAGAAATTGTCGGTAATTTGGACTTCTTGAGGACATTTTGTGTCTCTGCTTGGTATAATTTTCGTATAATGTTGGGAAGAGGTAGGTAAAAAAAAAACATAAATTACAGCAAATATTTATTGTGTTATATACAAAAAATTCACAGCTCTAAATAAAGAGGTTATCAAGATATAATGGTATAATAAATAACGATATTCTTCTATGCGATGCTAAGTTGGTACAATTATTATATTATTTACAGAAAGACGTATTTCATTAACCCTAATGACTTGGAAATTTTGACATTCACTGTTATATTAGAATGGGAATACACTTCTCAAATTCAGACTTATGAGCGATAGAGAGGATATGCGTTGAAAGTTCCATGGAAAACAACGTGTGTTGAAGATTTTTTGCTTTCAAAATCGACAGATTAATAATTTGTCAAAGTGAAAAGCTAACAACTTCAGAATGGTGTACTTTCACGATGGCAATGCAACTCGAGAGGTCTTTAACTTAACTGCAAAGTAGTGTCACCAGCGAAGGAAACATCGCTTTGGAATTTGTCAGTCTTCTATCAAGTGATGTTTCCTAGCCTAGATGGGGTGGAATATATTCGATTGCATTTAATAAAGAACAATTATTGATTTTTCACTTAGCACAGAGTATTGAAATATCATCAATTTACCGTTCTGAATAAGACTGTAAACCACGAAATTTTCGTACTCAAATATAAAAAACCGGAATAAAATTACTTTGTATTTATTTCTTAAAATTTCAACCCATACAATTTTTTTTTAATTTTCAATTCTGAATTGATTGCCGTCGAGTCTCAATATGATTGCCATTCTGAGGGGGAATAATTTGAGTATATATTTCAATCGCAAATGATAGCTATAAGCGAAATCTCCTGAGAAAATCTATTTTGTTTTACGAAACTTGAATCGGCAACCCTTGACAGAAGTGTGTTCTCACTCCAGCATTCGTGGCCTTGTATATAGCAAATAATAATATTATAGTGAATAAATGGAATATCTGCTAATGTGTCAATAACTTCACGAATGTTTTTTTTGTCCTGTGTAGTTTACAATTTTTTTTTTAATCCCATCATGAGGTGTTCATGATATATGTGCATTAATAAGCATCATAAATGAATGGGCAGTTTTGGCAAACTGTAGTAGAAGGGTAGAAATTATTTGAAAAAATTCAAGTAGCGTTCAAAAAAATTGCAAAAGTTATATAAATTAAAAAAAGGTTTTGTTCTTCGCAAATATCTCAAAAACCATTGTAAATATCGCAATTTGAAAAAAAAGTCGCATTCTACCACCAACACTTTTAATTTAATTAGGAGTGAAAATAGTGTTAAAAAAATACCTACTGGAATATGAATTTTGAGGAAAAAATTCAGGTTTCATTCAGATTCATAAATGAACAATAATCCGTTGAAAAAAAAATCTACAATTTTTCAGTGAGTTATGCGTTTATTATTAATAATTTTAACAATTTGTAAATCAAAAACTGTTAATTTTCAAATAAAAAACCTGAGTTTTTTTCCACTTCTGGAATCCATTCTTCGGAGGGTTTAAAAAATTACCCGTTCATAAAACTGGTAATTTAGATTTTTCCCTTTTTTATTAAAATTAAAAGATTAAAAAATAACAAACCAAATAGAGCTATACATTTTTTTAATGTTGCGATTTTTTCATTTTATAATCACTGAAAACTACATAAAATATATTTTTTAATTTTGACAACAATTGTTTAAAAAATTCTTATGAACAAAGGAATGGTTTGACATTATCAAATATTTATTTTTGAGAACTTGTCCATTGATAAAAATTATGATTTTCTTAAAAAATCTATTGTTTAAAAACACATTTTTATACAATTTTTTTTTTCTAAAAATTATATTAAGGAATCATTTTTCAATCATTATTCTTAGGGCTCTTTCGAATCCAATTTCTTTTTTGTTCATTCAATAAACAATTTGCTATATTCAAATGAATATCCGTACTATATTGTTTTAGATACAACAAAAACAATCATTATGACTTTCTGAGGACTTTGTTTTTCTATATTTATATATTTCAAATATCTCATAATTTCCATTTTTAAAAAATAAATTATTATTATTTATAGAGTAAGAAAAGACGTGAAGTGTCTTGTCGTATTGCTGATAGTTTACAAGTTATTTGAACTGCAATGATAAATAACAAAACAAAAATGGAATGCTCAAAAACATGAGAATATTTGAAATCATATAAAAAATAATAGAATTTGTTTTTCCTCAAAAACTTATACATTATTGAAAGAAGGGAATTATGTGGTATAGTAGACAAACTATTAAATTGAAGAAAGAAAGCATCCTCAAGTGGGAGTCGAACCTACGACCTTATGATCTCTAGCAATACGCTCTGAGCCATTCGAGGACATAGGAATCGACATACACTCGTGAATCCTTTCCTTTCCATAATTTAATGTTCATGTTAGAAATGAATCGAAGATCAAAGGTACTTATCACTGGCCGTCGAGATCCGTTACCTGTGTGGCTAGAGATCATAAGGTCGTGGGTTCGAACCGCACTTGAGAATGCTTTTTTCCTTTAATTTAATAATTTGTCCACTATGCCACAAAATTCCCTTCTTTCATTATATGTATTTCGGACACAATATTTCCACTTTTACGTTATACATTATTGTTTTTATTTTAGCATCTAATAAAATATAGTACGGATTGTTTATAAATTGTTTCAGAATTTGAAAATGCACTAGAAATAAAGATATAGAAAAAATAGTTCCTTAATATGAATTTTTAGCAACAATAACAATTGCGTTTTTGAACAGTAGATTTTTCAAATAACAATATTTTTCCTCTCAAATTCTAAAAATCATTATTTTGATAATGTCATAAGCAATGCGTTTGTTTATAACAATTTGTTTAAACAAATGGAGTAAAGAAAATGTAGTTCTCAGTGATTATAAAATGAAACAATCGAAACATTTGAACAATAATGATACCTCCCTCTATTTGGTTTTATAGTTTTTAAATCCCTTAAATTGTTAACGAAAAATAAAAAAATCAAAAATTCACAAATTTTATAAAACCTTGGAAGAAGGATCCAGAAGGAAAAAAATCTCAAGTTTTAAGTTGAAAATTGACAGGTTTTTATGTTGATTTACAATTTGTAAAAATTACTTAAACATTGAAAAAATGAGGAAAACATTTTTTGCGAATTATTGTTCATTCATGTATCTAAATCATACTAAAGTTTTTGGTTTCTTATACATATTTATATTTAATAAGTAAATTTGATTTTTCTCGATATGAGGGGACCGTGTCGAGCTCACGGTAGTCACAGCTCCCGTTATGAGCACAATTTTCACTCCTAAATTAAAATTATAAATATTTGTGGAAGAGTTCCGGGAGCACTTTTATGAAAATTTCCTGCTATTTGAGGATTTCTGTTTTGATTTGAGATAGCTGCAATATTTTTTGAGATATTCACGAAAAACGAAAGCCTCTTTTTAAATAAATTGTTTATAACTTTTGCAATATTTTTGAGCGCCACTTGAATGTCAGAGAAATCATAAAATTGACCATCGGTATTTGTGTTGTAAGAACCTAGTGATGAACACACAATCAACAAATATATAACAACTCAAATAATATTAATATAAAATGAACTGCGATAAAAACCGAGAGTTTCTATTTTCAGCACTTCATCAGTCAATGATATGTACATTAATTTTCATAATGTTTGTTTAACGAAGACCTGTTGAAATATTTTCTGGCATACTGAAGATACAGTCAGATATTGATCATGAGTCTTCATCAAGAAAGAATTGTCTATTTATTTTTTGCGCTGATTTTTCTCCATTCTCATATATTCGTATTGGAAAATATCGCAAACGAATCCAAAGAATCAAGTTATGATGGATACATGTTTGCAGATGCAGAGACAGAAAAATAAAGTGATATAATTTTCCAAAACCATCTAACTTTCACAGCTGCTGAAATAGGTGGGAGGCGACCATAGAATATCTTTCGTCATGCCCACAATTTTTATGTATAAATAATGTAACTATATATATATATATATATATATATATATATATATATATATATATATATATATATATATATATATATATATTAGGGTGACCCTAATATGTTGGTTTTTTATAATTAAGGAGATCTCTTGATATTTTAGATGGATCGAATATTTTTAAGGGGTCGCTCAAGAATATTTAAATTTTCGAAATGGTGAAAATTTTTAAAAAAATTTTGTTTTACATTTTTTTTCTCATGGCGGCAATTGTTTGTAGGTACATATAAAAATCCTAAAAATTTACATATACCTTTTCAAGGTCGTTCGAAAATTTTGAATCTTGGAGAGTACTATAGATTAGACGTTTTCGAGCGACCTTTAAATATTAATTTTAAGGCTCTATTTTTTTTTCTACTATCCATTAACATAAATATGAACCAACATAAACCACGAGATACATAAAAATACCATAACAAATGTTGTGAATCAAGGTTTTTTTTTCGAATGAAAATATCAATTTGGGTTAAATTATTGTTACGAAAATAAGTACATCGCTCATCGTTGTTTATCTCGCAAAGGGCAGTTGATGTGACGGTTTTTTATTCAGGCGAAATTTCAGAAATATGACGACCGACTGGTCGACATCTTTCCCCCATAGAATGATCTCGATGTTTCCACGAACCGCTCGAAGATTCTGGATGCCAAGGACGAGGATATATAAAATTGGGTGTACCGCCGAAGGATGAGTCATTTATTGAAAGACGTAGTAATCCATATTAGCGAATTCAAGATGAATTTTTATTGCAGTGCGGTACGGTAAACTGTGATTGATTATTTTATTGTCAGAGTGCATTATTGTGTTGTGTTTTCGAAGTGCAGTAAACGGACCTTGAATTTATCGAGTATATTTCAATAATAAGATGCAGTTTCATAACCTTATCCATATTAATCAAGGAACAGTATTTTTATGTATCTCGTAGTTTATATTGGTCCATAATTATGTTAATGGATTGTAGGAAAAAAATAGACCCCAAAAAAGGTCGCTCGAAAACGTCTAATTTATAGTACTCCTCAAAATTAATTCAAAATTATTGAGCAACCTTTAAAAATGTATACTTTGAGCTAAAATTTCCAGGATGTAATTTTTTTCATATGTACAAACAATTGCCGCCATGAGGAAGAAAAAATTAAAACAAGAAATTTTCGAAATTTTAAAAATTCTTGAACGACCCCTTGAAGATGTTCGATCCATCTGAAATTTCAAGAGGGCTGCTCAATTACAAAAAACTAACATATTTCCATGCGAGACTTGGAAAAAAAAGTCGATCAGAAGATCTAAGTCCGAAACAACGCCACTAATGCTTATTTAAAAATGGTTATTGGAAATGGTTCTCAATGCAATATTGCATGAAACCACGTATTTTCATGAACATAATCTATATTTTATGACACTTGGTTCTATAATACGACCATTGAGAACCCATTCAATGAAATAGTCGTCCATCCTGAAGTAGTTGTCTATTGGTTAGACCAATAAATAGAGGCCTCTACCTCAAAATGGTTTGGACGAAAGTGATTGTTTTGTACCAGGTTTAGAAAGTGCGTACTTCAATAATCTGAAAAGTTTTCCGGCCTAGTGGGTCGGAAAATGAAAAAAAAAATCGGTTTTTTGTAATTTTTTTAAAATGGGGGTGACGTAATAGAAAAATATATTCACAAAGAGCAGCTAATTCTCCGTAAAAATGGCCCTCTAACAAAATTTCCCCAAATGTCCTGGTTTAGCTTTAAAAAAATTATTAAAGCCAAGCAGCCTAGCGGGCGGGGGGAGCGCTTGTGCCGTAATATGCATTCGGCCAAAAAATTGTCTAATTTTGGAAGGTAAATATGCATTCGAGAGGTTAAAAAGCCTGAACTTTCTAGTATACATATATATTTTATAATACTACAACATGAACTTTAGAAATTTGCATTAATATGATCAAATCTTTTTGAAAATCAACTCATTAAAAAACTAATTTGGTAAATCTTCTTTTTGCAGAAAATGCTCGATTAATAGATTGGTTTGGAGATTACTATGTTTATTTGCCCCATTGCGATCTTGATTAAAAAAGATAACACTTTTAACGCTTCTGAAATTTGGCTAGTTAGAGAGTGCAGTAGGTATGAGGTATTTATTCCACAAATTTTGAAAAGTACTTGATGAACATGTCATAAGCGAAAAAGCTATTTCGATAGTCTCAGTACTGCCATTCGTAGCACAAATACCTATTAATTCTGAAACTCATGGATTAAGGGAACGAGAGTTAAAGGAACATTTTGCATGTATTAGAATTATCGATAGAGCTAGGCTTATGAAACCCAACGGTTTCTTTTCAGGTAGAAATTTAAAGAAAGGAGACGCCGAGTTTCTGGCTCTCATGGTCTGCTCCGAACCGTTTACTGTGTGTTGTATCTGAGTGTGCGCGGCGTGGTGCGCAATCATCTTCATGTTTACACGAATAGTGAGTGCTCAAAAAGATAATGGAAGTGGGAATTCATATGAAGAATTTGGATTAGCTGTCTGAAACTATCATAGTGTTAGTGATCCCTGGATCACATTCAAATCAGGAGGAACTTGGAATACAGGTAAGTACTTTTTGCTAGTTTTAATTTGCATTTCTATTACTTACTTTTTGTACTTACCTATACAATGAAACACTATGAAAATTATTGCTTTTTATTTGATTTTACCTAGGATACTTTCATTCTCAATAAAAATATAGAAAATAAATATGTCCAACCTCTTTTCAAGCCATCAGAAGCAATTTTTCCGAAAGATTTAATGACAACTTTTTACAAGATTTTTTTCACGTGAAACTATGACATCTGGTAAAATAACTGTGAAGAGCTTTTTACGTGAAAATAGCCGCTCTTCCCGAAAATATTTTTATTTAACCATGAAGTGGTATATTTCCAAAATCATGGTTGAAAACATAAGAAAACAACTTTTTGATTTTTTTATATCCCCAATCTACACATTTTTCCAAGTCTATCAACAAAACATTTGGTCTGATAAACAAGTTAAAAAATGGGTTAATTCTTGTTCCCGGTCCTAAAAATATGAGCGATAGCTCATCCGATTCGGAATGACGTCTAGAAAAATTTATTTCGAGCATTTATTAGCACATACAAAATTGTTATTGTTATTAACAAAATGAGATGAATAAAAAGATATTCAGTTTTTTGCTGATAACAGAAAAACTATTGATATTTGAGACTTTTTGAAGAGAAATCCTCAAAGAGGAGGAAATTTCCAATAAAAAAGTTCCGACTCCCGGCATTCTATCTCCATCATTTATAATTTTTATTCAACGCCGAAAATAGGTCTCCGTGTGGCCGTTACAGCATGCGCGCAACACGCACACGCAAATTGTTTACGTCATTTATATGGAAATTGTTTATAAACAAATAGACAAGTATAATATTGGAAAAAAAATGTCTCCATTTTATTGTCAAGACAAAATGATGAAAAAAAACCTTAAATACATTTTGTAATTGTTTAATTTTTTTATATTTCGTTTGTTTAAATAATTTACCAAGAAATTTTTTTCTCTTGAAAATCATAATTGGCATTTCTCTATAAGATAATAAAAAAAAAATTCTGTCAATAATTTCATTGTTTATTAAGTTAACAATTTGTTATAAACAATTTATCACCCTCGGTTTATTTTTCTCTTGGAAGTAAAAAAAAATTACAAAAACAGCCATATATAACAAAGTACTGAAAAAAATGGTAATATTTAAAAAGTTATAAAAAATTAAAGAAAATTTTTTTTAGTACTTTGTTATATATGGCTGTTTTTATATTTGTTGTTTATAACAAATTGTTAACTTAATAAACAATTAAATAATGATATATTTTTTTTGTTAACCTATAGAGAAATACCAATTATAATTTTGAAAGAAAAAAAAATTCTCAATTGATTATTTAAACAAACAAAATATAAAAAAAACTATTATTAACAATGAAACAATTTATTTAAGGTATTGGTTTCTAAACAATTTCTCAACAAATGAAGTAAAAAAAAATCCTACGTTAATTAATTCCATTGTTAGATGCAAAGACAGGTGTATAATAACATTTGTCAACAAAACATTTTTTACATTTTTTTTTTTTATTTCATTTTTTGTTCATTTAAAAAAATTATAACAAACAAAATATAAAACTTTAATAAACTTTTATCACGTGATCTTGTTAAGTATATATATATATATATATATATATATATATATATATATATATATATAGAATTTGTAGTTTTATTTGCTGACTGAATACGAATTAAGTGATTGGTATTTGGGTTATGCAGCAGGCCAATAAGTGTACTCTTTTACACGGATTCCAAGCTTTCGATAATATTTATTATCATCATCAGGGATGCTACAAAATAGGAAGACACATAGGAATATATAATAGAGAAAAACAAGACATTCATAACTTACAGTGTGAGTGAGGTTATGCGGCGATGATGTTAAAATTATATATAAAGTTATATGAACAAAACTGTGTATACAACTCACAGGAATCAACTACAATCCACATTATATACGTTAACAATGTATTCTTATGTTGAGAATTATGAATCGTGTTTAACTTTGAGAGGGTTGTCAACTAGACATGTGAATGGATGAATTCTCAAATAGACTGACACAACAGATAATATAGACCACTGGAATTAGTATTACCAAGTGAAATTTACAACGGCATGGAATATTTCCATATATAGATCCAAATAAAAGTTTATTGACTATTGAGAATTTAGATGTGTGAATATAGGATGATGTGCATTGAAATAATCAAACTATGTTATTAGCATTCATGGGGGTAATCTGCTGATTCTCCCTCACATTAGGATTGTCTACAAAAATTAAATAAGAGTAAATCTCACTCAAATGATTTAAATCTGTTTTTTTATTTAGAGGATTTTCTGCCTGTGAAATGTGAACCATCTCTAAAAAGAGTCTCTTGGTAGTGTTTCTTTCGTTGGATAAAATTTTTACTGAGTTATAATCCATACAATGTCCTTCCTTATAGACATGCTCACTTAGTGCACATCTCTCCGGGTGCAGTCTACTGTCACTTTTGTGTGCGGTGATGCGGTCCTACAACTGTCTGGACGTTTGTCCTATGTACTGTTTATCACAGTGTTGACACGGTATACAGTAAACTACATCCGAACAGCTGGTGCATGGGGTCTTGTCTTTCAATTTTGAAAAAATTCTACTAAGAGGTAAAACATTAGTATTAGCTATTTTAATGTTTTCTGAAAAAGACTTGAAGGTTCTGGACAGTCTAGATGTGATATCTTTGATAAAAGGTAAAGAGGTATAAAAATATGTTTGAGAGGGTTCTGCAATTTGCATATTGACTGGTGGAATTGGTGGTGCATTAATGAGATGAGCATTGGTTATGTCTTCTATGGATGAAGTATTAAATAAAATATTCTTAAGGAAGGAAGCAGGATATGCATTCTGTATGAATAGGTTGCAAATAATGTTGAGATTCTTATTGTGAAAGGAACTATCAGATATTCGGATTACTCTTGTTTTCAACTGTCGGATTAGATTGGACTTTATGCTCTGTTTGTGATACGACCAATAATTGATATAACGGCCAGAGCTCATTGGTTTTCTATACCAATCGATGAGTATGGTATTCTCCCATACAAACCACCCTTCCTTAAAAAATATGTTGATGCTATTATTATAGCAATACCTAGAGATTCTGTTGATGAAACATTGTTCATCTTCAATAGCTACGACCCACACATACAATTTACAATAGAAAGAGAGAATGAATATAATAGCGTGCCTTTTCTAGATACGTTATTCATCAGATCACCAGACAAAAATTATCCAACGAAAGGAACACTACCAAGAGACTCTTTTTAGAGATGGTTCACATTTCACAGGCAGAAAATCCTCTGAATAAAAAAACAGATTTAAATCATTTGAGTGAGATTTACTCTTATTTAATTATTGTAGACAATCCTAATGTGAGGGAGAATCAGCAGAATACCCCCATGAATGCTAATAACATAGTTTGATTATTTCAATGCACATCATCCTATATTCACACATCTAAATTCTCAATAGTCAATAAACTTTTATTTGGATCTATATATGGAAACATTCCATGCCGTTGTAAATTTCACCTGGTAATACTAATTCCAGTGGTCTATATTATCTGTTGTGTCAGTCTATTTGAGAATTCATCCATTCACATGTCTAGTTGACAACCCTTTCAAAGTAATACACGATTCATACTTCTCAACATAAGAATACATTGTTAACGTATATAATGTGGATTGTAGTTGATTCCTGTGAGTTGTATACACAGTTTTGTTCATATAACTTTATATATAATTTTAACATCATCGCCGCATAACCTCACTACCACTGTAAGTTATGAATGTCTTGTTTTTCTCTATTATATATGTGTCTTCCTATTTTGTAGCATCCCTGATGATGATAATATATATATATATATATATATATATATATATATATATATAAGAAGGGCTCCAGGAAGCAAAAAATGTATTGTGCAATCATTTGAACTTTTATATCGACATTTTAAAAAACAGAGATTGGATAAAAATTATTAATTAACAATCGTATAACTTTTTGAAAAATCGACCCAATTTCTTTTTTAACGTGACTTTATTTTTTCAAGTGTTCTGATGACACCATCATTTTTTTTCAAATTTTCAAATTAATATTTAATACTATAAAAAAATTATTTTGTGTGATTTACTGTCTCCAGCGGTGTTGCGCTCAGGCTGTAACGGCCGCACGGAGACCTATTTTCGGCGTTGAATACAAATTATAAATAATGGAGTAGGGAGTCAAAACTTTTTCATTGGAAATTTCCTCCTCTATAAGGATCAAAAGTTCTTAAATATCAATAGTTTTTGAATTATTAACGAAAAACTTTTTTTTTCATCTTATTTTGTTAATAACAATTGCGATTTTTTATGTGCTAATAAGTGCTCGAGACATATTTCTCTAGACGTCATTCCGAATCGAATGAGCTATCGCACATATTTTTAGGACCGGGAACAAGAATTAACCCGTTTTTTAACTCATACTAATTGTGGTCCAAATCATTTTGAGCTTCTGAAAAATTTCTATAATAACTGGCCTACTATTTTTCCGACAAAACTATTTTATGCGATAAATTACTGCTTTATATTGTTTCGATTCATGTTAATATACACATTGTTAGGCGTTTGTAGATAGATAATATATGTATATCGACAAACGAATACTTTTGGATGTTTCTAAGCAAATCAGTCGGCTCGGACTCAGGCAAACTAGTGCCGAAAGTATGTCCATATTCATGCTGCCTTTAAAAACTTTTGAAATTCCGACAACGAATGATATCCTACGGTCGCCGTAAAATATAAGTAGAATATCATGATAAAGGTTAGTTTTCATAGGAACTTGAAATTCAGTTACATTCTATCCTAATGTTGCAATTATCCCACACACATTAAATTTTTTGAGCGATAGAGTCCTCATGCTCTAGAATATATACAATCAGTTCGAGACGGGCCATATATCTAAGTATACTCGACCTGAAGAAATATATCAACACTCACTAAGCAGATCAACAACAATATAATTTACAAGAATATATACACGAAACAAAAAACCACATTTTTTATATACAAAAACACACACAGAAAAAACACCGAACACAATTACACCATCTGCAGTCCCTTCGTGATATTTTCCACGTGTTCTTTCGCTTTTAAGCGAAGGGCGGCTATCGAAGTGCTCCGTAGATCGGGGGAAATGTTGTTGGGGGAAATGTTGGGGGAAATGGAGTGTGAATGTGCCAAGGGAGGCCTTCCCGGGTCTGTCGGTAGGGGCGATGTGAGATAGCTGGGGTAGCCCGTTTGGGGATGGCTCAGAAATCCTGGCAGAGCGGAGAGCAGCGGGGGAGATAGCCAAGGGTCCATCGGCAAAGATAAGCTTGACCCCGCTGCTCTGGATAGCGTCGCGGCGTGGTATTCGCTCAAGCCCAAGCGAGCCGCCTCCATTTTCTCTTGGCGGCGCCATTTTGCTCGGCGATTTTGAAACCATACCTGCAACGGAAAAATAACATAGAATTTTTTTTTTGAAAATTTTGTATGATAATTTGGGAAAATGCTCCATGGAGATACTGATGGAAATTCCAATATCAACCTGCACTGAGCTCAGCTACCGAAAAAAAAAGTGTTTCAGATTACTGGGGGGCAGTGGACTTATTAGTACCCACTGAGCAAGAAAACATACCCGGGATGTTTATTGACGTTAATTATTGTACCCGTGACGACGTTTCTGAGAAAACAATTTATAAGTTATGGAGACGTAATATTGCGATGTTATTATAAGTATTGTCACTAGCCTAGGGATTTCTTCGCAAGATCAGGGGTACCACAAGGGTCTAATCTTGGGCCATTATTTTTTGTATTACTGATAGATGACCTGCCTGGGAGAATTGAGTACTCACGTTGTGCATTATTTGCAGACGATTCCAAATCATTTAAGGAATTGAGAAATCAAGAAGTTGTGATTCTGCTACAAAAAACCTAGATAGAGTCAATGAATGGCCCAGGCAAATTACCTATCATTTAATGTTGACAAATGCTTTAGTCTAATACCAGAAAAAAACAGAGGATCGAATCCCATTATATAATAAATAATAAACACTTAATTAAAAAAACAGAATGAGAAGATTTGGGTGTGACAATATATGAAAAACTCAATTTTGAGAAGCATATGACCAATATTCTCAACAGAGCATATAAGATGCTTATTAGAAATTCCTTCAAATTCACCAAAATATCCTCACTAGTAACATTATATACTGTATTTGTTCATAGTATACTAGAATATGCTAGTATAATATTCCTTATTACTCAGTTCACAAAAATGAAGTAGAGAAGGTACAGAAGAAATTTTAAAGGTTTTTATATTGAAAAAAGCATGGTGAATACATTTTCAACCTCAGTTATCGCTTTTCCTTGATTGCATTTGAATTAACAACTTTGGAAATAAGAAGAAAAGTGGCTATTGTACTATTTTTTCATAAATTACTGCATAATGAGGTGCATAATCCCCACTTGCTGGCACAAATTAGCCTAAACTGTAGCATTTATTTCAATAATAGAAGAAGAAATATATTTATCTCTCCTAAAGTTCATACAAACCTGGGACAGAATCCCCCATTAAACAAAATGTGCTCTCTGGCAAATTGTTCGAGGAATATAGATTTTTATGTCGAATGTAATATTTAAGAAAAAAAATTAGAAAGAATTACTAGCCCTAGAAACATAATATGTATATATTTAATAAAAAAAAATATAATTTGTAATCTTTCATTAAGATAAATGAAATGGAACTACCAAATTGAGCTGGGATATAATGGAATTCTTAGTTATATACTGATATTGTTATAAGACTGGTTATTGAGTTTTAATATTGTAATCACTTATTTTAACTACCTGTTCTGTAGATTACATAATGAAATAAATAAATAAATAAAATAAATAATACAGCCCGAAAAATCATCACAGCTTCATTTCATACCAAACGAACTTTGAGATATCTTTAAAACATCTTGGTGATGTATTTATAGCAATGTGTCTTATTTCGGGTGTTCTGGTTTCAGAACATTTCAATATCATGGGGACGTCGAAGATACGTTTGGTGGTTGAGAAATGTGACGTAACTGATTCGTAGCAAAAACGTTCTCATCTGGTCTTGTGTTTTATCTTTGTCTAACCTAACCTATTTAATTTATCGTTTATCAAGTTATTGATGGTATTTATTACCTATCTACAAGAAAATCAATATGTGAAAAAAAGTTATGTGTCACATCATCATATTGTTTTCTACTAGGAGAATGAATAATTAAATCTCAATATGATGGTTTGATTTGTTTGTGGCAACAGTTTTGCCAAAAAATTTGCACCCTAGTTCCAATAATCAACAGGAAATATCCTTAAGACGATTGAAAACTATATATAGATATATTTTTGCCCCCGGGTATCTATATCATCATGGACAATAAGGTAATACATTTGGATTGTATCACAACTCTCAACTTTAATATGATATATGGATCGGCACAAGCTAATACACTATAAACACTTAAGTATTTCTATATTTTATTGTAACGTGATCTGGAAAAACCACATGGCCAATAACCAAAAAAGCAACTGAAGAGGATTATTATCGAACTCATGCGAGGTAAGGAGAAATACTTCTGATAGCATTGTTAATAAAATATTTCAATACATATTTTTTTAGGTGCAGTACGGAAAGTTGTCCCAAAATTTTTGGATTGTTTATTCTATAAAATAGCCATGGAATGGCTTGGACATGCAAAACAATGATTATTAAGGTAAACCAAAAACTGAGGCTGTCATAGTAATGAAAACTGAAAGTTCAGGTTGAACGTACCCTTCTTGGATTTTAAAAGTTTTTCGTTCCGAAATTTCAGTAAATAATAATTATTTACATATTTCATTTCCACAGAGAAATGTATATCTTTGTTTGGTGTTCCATGTTTCGGTATATATTATTTATTTTAAATTTGAGTTTACTTAAATAATGTATACCTAATCTAACCTAACCTAAAAAGAAGAGACTTGATACCATAACAGCTCAGTTGTTGTTACGCTTTGAGAAAGTACTTTTCCCGTAAAAAAGAAGTTTCAAAAGATGTAAAAAAAACGTAACGATTTCATTACGCATACTCGTATATAGTAGAGGAGACCGTGGGAGGTCGAGTTTCACCGATCTGATAACTCGATGAGACATATTTTTTATCAAATATAATTTATAAACAAATATGCCCATGATAACTTGCCTATCGAAAAGTGTTCATAGCTATTTTTAATTGAATTAATTTTAACCGATTTTCTTTCATCACCTTCACTCTTTTGATAAACGAATGGGTTTCACCTCAACTGATAGTTTTTAACACACAAAATATGCCTAGGTAGGCTTGCCTACTTATTTCTGCGCATGGCTACCTGGCAAGCAGATGTGAGCAGGTAAGTCAATATAGGTAACTACACCGATCTGTTAACCAATCGAAATTGATATCATAGGAAAAATAGTTTAATTACAAAACCAATCGTATAGGCTTGCCTGCAAAAAATCGTACATAAAATATTATTGCCAAGCTATAAAGTTTTAGAATTTTAGCTATTTGATAGGTGCGAGAGAGAAAGTAGAGCGTCCGAGGTCCGTGTGATAGAACAGGACACAACATAGCAGCTGCACGCTACCTGACCATTGAATGTATCCGAGTGCGCATGCTCGCGTACATGTGAGTGACAGTGACAACATTTATTTACACTCGACAGTAATTTTGAACTCTTTTATATGCTTTGTAATAAACGCTTTTCACAACATAAATGTATTAAATTTTGTTTTTCTATATTGATAATTTTTTTTATTTATTATACTGAAATTTCAAAAGTAACACTTATTCTTTCCCGCTTTACGGCATTTATTTGATTTTAAATAATAAATAAATTATTCTTTATTTAATTTTAAATAGAAAATATAGATTTTTTTATCATTTTTGAATTTTATAATTAAGCTTTAAAATGAAAAAAAATTGTTGAATTTTTTTAAAGTTTTTCTTTATTAATATATTAAATTATTTATTTTTTATTATTTCATAGCTGTAAGTATATATAGTGTGAAATAATACAAAAATTGTGATCGAAATTAGAGTTATAATAAATTAGAGTTCAAAATTACTGTCGAGTGTAAATGAATGCTGTCACTGTCACTCACATGTACACGAGCATGCGCACTCGGTTACATTCAACGGTCAGGTAGCGTGCAGCTGCTATGTTGTGTCCTGTTCTATCACACGGACTTCGGACGCTCTACTTTCTCTCTCGCACCTATCAAATAGCTAAAATTCTAAGACCTCATAGCTTGGCAATAATATTTCATGTACGATTTTTTGCTGGCAAGCCTATACGATTGGTTTTGTAATTAAATTATCTTACCCATGATATTAATTTCGATTGGTTAACAGATCGGTGTAGTTACCTATATTGACTTACCTGTTCACATCTGCTTGCCAGGTAGCCATGCACAGAAATAAGTAGGCAAGCCTACCTAGGCATATTCTGTGTGTTAAAAACTATCAGTTGAGGTGAAACTCATTCGGTTATCAAAAGAGTGAAGGTGATGAAAGAAAATTGATTAAAATTAATTTAATTAAATATAGCTATGAACACTTTTCGATAGGCAAGTTATCATGGGTATATTTGTTTATAAATTATATTTGATAAATAATATATCTCATCGAGTTATCAGATCGGTGAAGGTCGATCTCCCACTGGCTCTTAGACTAATATAAGTACATAACAGTTTCAGATTCGATTTTTATGCAACGTATCGATTTTGTTGGATATATAACGACTCTAAAATAGTCATTGAGACGTTATGGGCACAATAATCATAACGTAACAATGTATCTAAGTTACCATATAATAACGGTAATAGTATGAGTTTTTAAACAGTGGGTAGGTAACTCAAGTTACAAAATATGGTACAAAATTTGATTGGTGGTTCAATGATAAGGAAGTTATACCTGAATCAGACCACTCCTTTTGATTTCAAATATATCAATATTATATTTTGATATTACCTCAATGTTAATCTGAGTTATGCAGTGATAATTTTCTCGCTTCATTCAACATGTTTTTTTATTACTTCATGTTCTGTAAATTACCTCAATCGGCTGAAAAGATCCGGAGAAATTGTGCAATTCGATCAACAACATCGAATTTGTTTTTTTTACCAATTATTCACTAATGAGACAGCCACTAGAAGCACAATATTGGATGGAATCATCTTTTCGAAAGGGATCTATCCGGTTTTCACAGAAACCATATTCAATCGATCACAAGCTATAGTTATCTCAAAAAACTAAGACCACAACCAAAGGTAATTCACAAATGGTTTTATAAATCCGATATTTTATAACTTTTATATATATATATATATATATACAGGGTGTTCCAGGACTTCCCCTTTTCCTTTCGGGAATGTATAGATGGGATCAAAATATCATCAGTACTTCAACTTTTGTTCCTAAAAGCCTTCATTACCAAGTTACGGACCCTCAAAGTTACAAAATGAAAAATGTTTTTCTTTGATAACTTTCAAAGTGAATATTCAAAATCATCTAAACTTTGGTGATTGACTGAACAAATGAATTCCTTCGATGAGCTTTCATGCAGGAGTCAGTTGTTTTGCTACAAAGTCAGGAACGGACTACCCCCGATGGTCCACACTTCAAAACTTTGAAATGACAGATAATTTTTCAATATTTTTCAACAGAATAAGGTTACGTAGACAATTTTCTGAATAAAAGTACTCGAGTGGAAAGTCGATCGGATTAACGATTCTTAATAAAAATGCAGTTTTACTCGACGACATCAAACCCGATCGTCCACCATTATTTGAAATGAAAAATTTTCACAGTAGAAATACTAATGCTAACGTTAATTCAACAACATTCATAACAGGGATAATACAAAATATGCTAAAATAAAGTCGTAAACAAAAAGTA
This sequence comes from Gonioctena quinquepunctata, assembly GCA_018342105.1. Lineage (NCBI taxonomy): Eukaryota > Metazoa > Arthropoda > Insecta > Coleoptera > Chrysomelidae > Gonioctena > Gonioctena quinquepunctata. Next base: position 9,259 of record JAFIRS010000380.1, on the reverse strand, counting down.
CAGTACCCAGTTGAAAGTTTCATTCACAATGTAGATATTTTTTCAAATGAAATATCAAGTTATGTAGATTCGTGGTGTTTTTGAACTGACAAGCTACCCCACTATGAAATATCGAATTCAGTCCATATTTTGTATGTACGCGTGGAATAAGCACGTTTCGTGTTGTGTTAACTGAATCTCATGAAACTCAACAGTTAGATGTTGCAAATTCGTATTCACAGCTCAAATGTTGAAGAGTTTCACTGATAAGTAGAATTTCATGGGTGAAAATCTCTAACCCGAAGATACATTCAGCTGAAAAAACCCACATCGGAAGACATAACTAATAAAAAGCAAACGAATAAACTACAAAAACGGCTGCACAAGAATAGGTGAAAAATATCCAGTGAATAAATGTATGTTCCATTTCTTCCACAGATGTTGACAAAAACACCTTGTAGAAAAAAATGAAATTAATACAGTGAGCCGCCATCTTGAATTTTTCAATTTTCACGAAAGAATCATAATATTCGACTCCAAAAACCCCCACATCCAATTTTGAATAGAATCGGACCATAATCACAAAACTCGTCCACCATTTTGGAGCCGCCATTTCGAATTTTCCAATTATCACGGAAGAATCATAATATTCGACTCCAAAAATCCCCACATACCAGTTTTGAATAGAATCGGACCATAATCACAAAACTTGTCAACCATTTTGGGGCCGCCATCTTGAATTTTCCAATTTTGACAAAATAATCATAATCTCCGACCACGAAAACCCTCAGATACCAATTTTGAAGCGAATCGGACCATAATCACGAAACTCGTCCGCCATATTGGAGCCGCCATTTTGTTTTTTTTCCACACAAAAAGTTCTTAATGCATTGTCACCGGAATATGTACACCTGCCAAATTTCAAATCATTCGGACGTCTGCAAGTGGGTGAAAATCAAGTCCAAAGGAGTCGGTTACAAACAAACATACAAGTGAAGCATAATAAAATAAATTTTTGCATTTCTGTTTGCTCTTGAGGCTTGCGATTGATTATTTACACCATGAGTTTTGTAAGGTAAACGTGTTTGCATAATGAAAATTCGTTATGAACATTGTACCTATCATTTCTATTTTCATTACAAATTAATCTTTTCGAATGGGTGTCGTCGAACAAAAATGCATTTTTATCATAAATCGTTGCCCCGATCGATTTTCCACATGAGTTCTTTTATTCAGGGAATTGTCCAGATAACCTTGTTTTGTTAAAACATATTGACAAATCTCAGTAATTTCAAAGTTTTGGGGTGTGGGGGTAGTCCGTTTCTGACTTTGTAGCAAAACAACTGACTCCTGCATGAAAGCTCATCGAAGGAATTCATTTATGTAGTCAATCACCAAAATTTAGATGATTTTGAATATTCACTTTGAAAGTTATCAAAGAAAAATATTTCTCATTTTGTAAATTTGAGGGCCCGTAACTTGGTAACGAAGGCTTTTAGGAACAAAAGTTATATGAAGTACTGGTGATATTTTGACCCCATCTATACATTCCCGAGAGGAAAAGAAGAAGTCCAGTGACACCCTTATATATATATATATATATATACATATATATATATATATATATATATATATATATATAAAATCTAACCTCTTGCACACCCGTGAATGACGAGTAAATAATGCCATGGTATTAACCGACGAAACCAAAAAGGAGGAGGTTCTCTAGTCGACGCGTATATTTAATTTTTTAACAAATTATAGTCGTTAAAAATCCGAAAAAAAAAATTGAAAACATGTTTGGTTCTCTAAAATTCGACAACATTTTGGGAAACACCGCTCGCCTAACCTCAGCTGTCTTATCGGAGCTGTAATTTAACGCAATTGACGATGCAATAAACATTCAAATAACATGGAATGTTGAATTGATTGTCTGATAAATGTACAAAGAAGTACATTGCTTGTGATAGATATTCAATAGATATATATTGAATTTCAAAGGGATGAAAACAAACGAACTTCGATATAGCCAAACTGATAGATAAAGTCCGAACTAGTAGATGAGGTCAATACAGCTTTGAGGCACTTATCGAATCACAATTATCACAAAAACACACACAAAAGACTCAGTATTGAATTGTTTTCAAAATAGTATCAGCCATCATTGTGACCTAGTGTTATTGAGAATAACATGTGAACACTGTTGCCAACATTCTCTGGTTCTTACAACCAAACATCGAACTGTTCCGTGCGTATTTTGAAGAGTGGAAGACAAAAAAACATCACTCGTCGCATTTATGAATGAAGTAGTAAATTAAATTATGGTTGGATTCTGGAGTCGCCATTCACGAGTCAAGAAAATACTTTGCATATCTAAAATGAGTAAACACTCTGGGCGTTTCCGTACTAGAGATATTGACTTAATATAAATAATTTTTCCATAGAATGGCGATTTTTTAAAATTATATCGCGATATTGAAGCTCCAAATTGACTTGAAGAGTTCTACAATTCCTTTTTTCATAATTGCATGATTCATTAGTGGTAAGCTTTGGCTTTTAAATGCAGTCGAAGAGTTTCAAATACCTGCTACAGGTTTATGTTTTGTGATTTACTGATATTATTGGATCTAAAATAAGACACATGGAATGAAGGAAACAAGGATCCATCATATCATCGGCGATGAATCAGATAACTATGTGCCACTAATACAAGGATTCAAACTTCTGATTAGATTATCAAGATTGATATCATTGATATAATGGATCCTCCATAATTTTATATTAATATCAAATAACTCCATGATTCTTATTTCAAATTCAATAATATGAACAAAACACAAACCTGTAGCAGGTATGTAAAACTCTTCGACTGCATTTTAAAGCCAAAGCTTACCACTAATGAATCATGCCATTCTAAAAAAAAGGAATTGTTAATCACTTCAAGTCAATTTGGAGCCTTAATATCGCGATATAATTTTTAAAATTTGATATGAAAAACATATTCATATTTTGGTAATATCTCTAGTAAGAAGACGCCCGAGGCGTTTACTCATTTCAGATATGCACATTATTTTCCTGACTCGTGATTAGCGACTTCAGAAACCAACCAGAATTGAAATTTACTACATCATTCATAAATGCGACGAGTGATTTCTCTTGTCTTCCACTCTTCAAAATACGCAAGGAACAGTTCGGTGTTCAGTTGTAAAAACCAGAGAATTTAACACTAGTTGGCAACATTGTTCACATGTTATTCTCGATCATACTGTTTCTTTTATGTGTGTTTTTATGATATTTGTGATTTGATAAGTGCCTCAAAGCTGTATTGATATCATCTACTAGTTCTGACTTTATCTGGCAGTTTGGATATAATGAGGTTCGTTTGTTTTCATCACTTTGAAATTGAACATATATCGCAAGCTCTTTTTGTACATTTACCACACAACCAATTCAACATTCCACTTTATCTAAATGTTAATTGCATCGGTAATTGTGTTAACTTACAGCTCTGTTCAAGAAAGCTGTGGTTAAGGCGAACGGCGCTTCCCAAAATTTTGTCGAATGTCACAAAGAACAAAACATGTTTTTAATTTTTTATTTTCACTTTTACCCATTGTAATTTGTTATACAGTGACCGGCAGAAATTACGCATCATATGGGAATTTTTTTTAATATAATATTTTGACAAATGTCGATACATGCAAGCGCTTCTGCATCAAAAGAAACTCCAAAAGATGTTGTACAGTGCCGTTCGTCTTTTCTTGTTTGGCGGGAAATTTAAAAAAATTAAAAATTATCTCTCAAAACACACTTATTTGGGAAAATATTGAAAAATGTTATTTGGAAAAGTTGTTTAGAACGACATTTTATAGCTATGTATGAGTTTGGAAAGAAATCTGAGATGAAAAAATAAGAATCAATTTTTGCCATAAAAAAAATTTCAATTTGGAAAAATGCATTTCTTACAAAGAAACTCATTAGTAAAGCCCAAGAGTAATATTTTGAATAATATTTTGTAAAGATTCACCAGCTACTTCTATTTTATTCGAAAAAAATTTTAAATCTGTGGATTTGCCATGTGTTCAGCTGCTTCATAAGAGGTCACAGAAATATCTTCAGGACATTATAATCCCGATACTGTTTGTAATTGACAAAATACCATGTATCTACAGAATTTTGATATGAATTTTTTATTAGAACAAAAAATTGATTCAATTTTTTACATAATTACATTTTATAATAAAATTAGAAACTGAAATAATTATAAACCAAACAATTTAATGCATACTCGAAAGTTTGTAAATGTCCATTACTCGACGTGTCTACCCTGACGTTCAATACATGTAGTTGTTCGGGATTTCATTTCTCTGGACACATTTCGCAGCAATTGTGGTGTAATGTTATTGATACCTTGTCGTATTACTTCTTCTAAATGGTCGATATTACGAAATGGCCGATGTTTATAAACCCTACTTTCAAGGTACCCCCATAAAAAGAAATCCAAGGGCGTTAAATCTGGGGATCATGCAGGCCACTGGTTTTCTGAATATTGTCCTATCCATTTATGAGGAAAGTGTTCGTTAAGCCACGCTCTGACTTCAAGGGTAGGTACTGACGCTCCGTCTTGTTGAAAAAAAATATCATTTCTTCTTTGCAGCGGTAATCTATGTAAGAAATCAAAAAACACATTATTCAAAAACACTAAATAATTTCGTGAATTAAGGTTGCCCCTAAAAAAGTAAGGCCCAACGATCTGTGTATCTAATATGCTGCACCAAACATTAGTTTTGGAAGAAAATTGACTTTTTGCCTCTATCTTCCAATTTGGGTTCTCATCAGCCCAACATCTACAATTCTGGGAACTGACAGTACCGTTTGATGTAAAAGTCGCCTCATCAGTAAATAAAATGTTTGTAGGAAAATGTTGGCATTATTCAATCATGCCTTGGAACCAAAATGAAAAATCTAAGCGTGCATAAAAATCTCTATCGAGTAAAGTGTGGATGAATTTTGGTTTGTATGCACGAAATTTATTATTCTTCAAAATTCTTCTTATGGATTTTTCAGATATACCGGTTTGTTCTTGCCTCTCCGATAGTGCCATCCGTGGATTTTCTGTGACCGATAACAAAACATTACCTTCCTCATTAGTGACGGGCTTACTATGTGGAATTTTGTAACGATTTTCTACACTGCCTGTAGCTTTAAATTTGTTTAAAATACGCAACACAGTAGATCCATGGATATTCTTATTTGGATATCTAGCATTGAATATATCTGCTGCTTCTCTGGAACTATGAAAACGCTCACTACATACTAAGACGAGCTCAATTTTTTCTTGCAAACTCAGCTTTTCTTGGGGCATCTCTAATTATTGTTAACACACAACAAAATGTAACTTTTACAATGAAAAAAACTATAGAATAAAGACGATAAAAACACCTGGATAAATAATAACACTACTAAATCGTTTGACAACTCTTAATAACACATTGTCATTATTAGTCAATTGTTTCATGGCCTCTTTGATCATGAGGAAATCTGTCGATGCACGCATCAACAATATAATATTGTATGATTCCAACAATTTGCCAAAAATCAATTTATTTTTTGTTTGAATAAAAAATTCAATTCGAAATTATGTAGATACAAGGACCTTCATTATTAATGAACAGTATCGGGATTATAATGTCCTGGAGATATTTCAGTGACCTCTTATGAAGCAGCTGAATACATGGCAAATCCATAGATTTCAATTTTTTTCCGAATAAAATAGAAGTAGCTTGCGAATGTTTACAAAATATCATTTAAAATATTACTGTTGGCCTTACTAATGAGTTTCTTTGTCTAAAATGTATTTTTCCAAATTGAAATTTTTATTATGGCAAAAAAATTATTTTTATTTTTTTATCTCAGATTCTTTCAAAACTTGTACATAGCTATAAAATAACGTTCTGAACAACTTTTTCGAATAAAATTTTTCGATATTTTCCCAACTAAGTGTGTTTAGAGACATAATTTTTATTTTTTTAAATTTCCCGCCAAATACGAAAAGACGAACGGCACTGTACAACGTTTTTGGGGTTGCTTTTGATGCAGAAGCGATTGCACATATCGATATTCGTCAAAATTTATTAATAAAAGAATTTCCCATATGATGCGTACTTTCTGCCGGTCATTGTAGAACGGCATTATACACTCGTCATTCACGGGTATGCAAGAAGTTAGATTACACCCTGTATACAACAATGTTCCCAATATTTAAATAAACAATTTCCTGAATTTTATTAACAGTGACATTACTATATACTAAAGTGACATTTCTATGTGGCAAAGTGCCACTTTAATAAACGATTTTGAATTTAGTGAAATAGCTCATTATAAGTCAAGATGAAAATGGTTGATGGATAATAAAGACAGGAATGAAATTTAGTAGATCCATAACCGAAATATTTGACATTAGAATTTTTGGGTAGCCCATTATATCCTACCCCTCCATAATAAAAGGAATTCCTGAAGTTTAAAACATTCATCCAAACCTCATTCGGTGGACCAGAAAAGCAAACTCGTTTAAATGTATTTCTCGATGCACCCCTCTACGAGAATCGTTGCAGGGTGAACGAGAAAAGGGAAGAGCCGTTTAGTAGAACCACCCCTAGTCTCCCTGGCACTCTTGATTATCTGTATTCTTAAGTTTCGTTCCTCGCAGCCATGTTGATGCCCCCAGCGCAACTCGAAATTGGTTCTGAACTGATGCATTAATTGACAATTTGATGTCATTCTTTGCAACGGCTAATGGCGGACTGAAGCTGTCCTAAATTGACTAAATCCAATAAGAACTTTTAGCGAACTCCATGTTAGCTGAATGCAATTTTCTCGTGTTGTTCGGCGAATTGTGTAACTTCGTAAAGGAAGCTGACGGGTTCGAATGGAGTTTTATTCCATTTACAAATTGGAAACTTCGTAAAAGACGTTAGGAAAGAGAAACAAGCGATTATTGTTCAATTTGATGATAAACGATGGCATTTTCTAGAGTAATGCTTCAATCAGAGTTGAGAAGACTGCTTTTTACGTTTCGTAATTGCGAGTTATTTTGTTCAGTGAATTATTCATTCGGCCCAGTTTGTTCCCAAACTTTCAGAAACTTTCAGTTTCGTGTAGCTCATGATTTAAATCAGGAATCGTATGACATTATGTAGGTAGAGACATTTCTTCGAACCAAAGAATAATGAATATTTTATGATCAATGGAAATATTAATTCTTCTTAGATTTTCTGATTTCCAATCTGGAAAAAAATGAAATGAATCTAGAAATATATAGCAGTGTGAAAGAGCAAGTTTCTTGTCTGTCCGTCAAACAAATCTGCCTCTAGAAAATTAAGGATATTTCTCCGTAAATAATTGAAGTTTTTGTCTCCGTTCAAGAACCCAGAAAACATTTTTTTTCTGTAAATTTCTTGTGTTGAACTCCATTATTGATGTCGATAGTGTTCTGTCAAATATGTGGAGTCATACATTGCTTCATTTCATTTATTCGCCACACAGAAGAATGTAAGCCATTTTTTTGAGTTTTCTCTTTTTTTTAATGATTTTCGTTCTGTTCCATTCTCAAAACGGCCCCCAACAGTCTAGAATGTCGCTTTGCAATGTAACACTGATGTTCACTGTTTCGTAGTTTAAATGGTCTCGAGGTTTCACCAGAGTGACTTTTGCCACATGAGCACAGTATATATATATATATATATATATATATATATATATATATATATATATATATATATATATATATATATATATATATATAGTATCCACCAAAATTTTGGAACCATATGGAAAAACAATTATTAATAGTTTCTCAGAAAATTTAATTCTTCATAAAAGTTCGTGCATTCAATTCGACTAAATACGCGGATAGCCGTTATTATCAGTGGCGTGCGGCTCAGCGGGAATCGGGCGATATTCTAAATTCTCTATAGAGTAAAGTGACATATATTATGGGAAATATCGAAAAATGTTATTGAAAAACTTTTTTTGCAATTGAAAGATATTTCCAGTTATCGAGTTTAGTCTACCAATTACTGATTTCAATAATGCTTCAATGAGTTGGCCTCAATTTTTATCGACAATAATTTTTGCGTAGTAAATTACTAAATTAGGATGAATTGTCTGTCAAAGCAATTAACTGATTAACAAAATATTGAAGATGAATCCAGAAAAACACTAATGGAAAGATATTGAAATGATGCCGGGCTCATTAAAAAAAGGACAATCTTTATTAGAAAAATATTTGCTGAATAATTAATAACCACAAAATAAATATTTAAATCAAGACTTGGAAGGTAGGTGTACCTACCTAATTGGATAAGTGGGAATATCTTTTAATTGTAAACAACTTTTTTGATAATATTTTTCAATATTTTCCTTAATAATGTCACTTTACTCTATAGTGAGTTTAGAATATCGGCCGATACCCGCTTAGCCGCACGCCACTGAAAATAACGGCTATGCGCGTATTTAGTCTAACCAACTTTTCTGAAAAATGAAATTTTCTGAGAAACTATTATTAAAAAAAAATCCCATATGGTTCCAAGATTTTGACGGACACTGTATATATATATATATATATATATATATATATATATATATATATATATATATACACAGTGGGCCATTGAAAACGAAACAGCGGCTCTGTAGGTCGGCAGAACCGAATTATATAAAAACGCTCGGACACGTCAACTACATTTTCGAGGGGGAAATCGTTCGCCATGAAATTCACCCGAAATACATTGCATCCCTCGGAACTGTGACCGCCACCCCTACATTTTTGAATGGCAACATATGACAAGTAATACCTCATTTGAAAGGTATTTTCCTTCTGAATATCAAACAACATAAATACATTAATTCTATCGATTCGTTTTCGAGATATAGGAACTTGAATTTGGGAAATCGCTTTTTATTAACTCAATCAATAGAAATAACATCTAACAATGCAACTGTTTGAAAATAATTATCATTATCAAGGAATTAAATGATCTAACTGTTCACCAACAAATTACATGCAATTCCGTTTCAAATTTTTATTTCATCCTCATTTACTTGATCGAAAAATTACAAGGTTCATAAAAATCGATAAAAAGACGTTTTCTCGAATTCGACTCAAATGGGAGTACAACACAAACATGTATGAGATAATTTTTTTCGCCAAATCACAATTGTGGACGTCTATTAGTGTCAAACTGATCTTTGATTACACGACCATAAAATTAAATTGACT